>CM055273.1:21417470-21769970 GCA_029237695.1 Conchocele bisecta | reverse complement strand
AATGTATGATTTATTTTTTTTTTTTTTTTTAGTTACTGTAACAGTGTATACTGATATTTAAGTTTATTTTTAATATATTTTATTAATCATTTTAATACTAAATAGTATTTAATAATACACCAAGTTACAGTTTACCATATATGGTCATTGTGGTTGTTGTTGTAGATTTAAGAGTAAACAAACCGGGGTCTCATTGACTGCAAGTGCAAGCTAAAATGCGCTATTTTCATATTGCTACCTACTGTATATTTTTGCATTTTTTACTTTAAATTATTTTCACAATTTGAAATCTACATTCCTTTGTGCTAAGCAAAACAGAGAATTACACCGTGTACAGTACTACGTAAGTTTATCGGCTAACTTTCGAGGTTGTGTCAACGCATGGTGACTTGAATAGTTCTGTGGGTGGGGTATTGATCTGGGAACGTTTCTGTCACAGCAGTCGCCGAGCCATAATAATTTGATTTGTGTATCGATTTGATAAATATACTGTTTTGGGGTATTTTATACAGCGGATCTAACATGTTTGGTGATTTTTATGGTATTTATTAATAGACTACTAACTTTATAAGAAACTACGCTAAGCCGAGTTTCTTATGCAATCAGTAAATCATAATGAGTTTAATATTAAATATACATGTTAAGTAATCAGTTATTTAAGATCCTATTTATTGTATAATATAATCATAGAAACATACTGAAGCTGTACTGATCAATTAACTGAATGTTTTCTGTAGCCTAGTTTCTTACACTAACTAGTACATATTTGACCTGTATGGAAAGGGGGTTGGGGGAGGAGAATCTCAAAATCCGAACTGAATATTTACAGAACAATTAGTACCATAACCTGGTCTGGTGCCAGATCATCACCATACTAGAATCACTAGAATCACTTAGCCACACTCCCTAAAAGTAATAGGAGTAGTAATAATCTTTCTACCTTTATAATAGGTGACATCTCTGAAGCAACAATAAAGCCGAAAATGAACTGTACCGGAGGGCCAAATTAGGGAGATTCTGGCAAGGATGAATACCATCGTTAAATTTACCCTATGCATGCTCTTGACAAGCCGCCCACTCCAGACAACAAATTGCCGATACAATGCGTTCAGAAATATGATAGAAATCAATTTTTATTACTCCCCTTTCATCACCTGCTGTACAATGTAACATACAAATGTATCCGAGATTCAGCTTGGCTTTTATTTAGAAGACACCACTAGATGTTAATTTTCCTATCCCCTGTGACTCTAACAAACATTGCCGATCCAGATAAGGCGCATGGACCCTTTCAACACAAAATAACTGGAACAGATTTTGATATGTTAATTTACCGATCTAATTGTCACTAAATGATTTTCAGACTAGTCCATTATGAAAAGGGGTTGTTTTTTTCTTCTCCAAAACATATGAAAATTACTTGTAAAAAAGTGCATATATATCCTGATGAGTTGACTGGTCGCAAGCCGGCTCATCTGCATTTACACTGTTTGCAAATTCCACTATAGAGGTATGTTATGTTGAAAGGATTATGCTTGTTACAACAACATTGCTATGACCTGGTGATAAACTTCAACCAATTATATCAACTGCCATCCATCACATTGCACACTAGCCTCATAAATTGACTATGTGTAACACAGTCCTGCAGAGGACCATCTGAGCAGATGGGTATGAAGCTAGAGCTTCGTTGTAATTACATATTAATTAATATAGCATGAAGTGCATGTACATACCATATTTATTCTAGCAAACATACATGGGATGTGCAACTTTTGAAATCAAAAACAATTCAGCAGAGCTGCAGATAAGCTGCGTATTTGCGTAAATACCCAATTAAAAATGCCAAAAACCCAATTGAAATCAGAAGTAGCGAGTATCAAAAAGCAATAACAAATTTTTGGTACCTTTATCATGCTACAGAAGAAGACCACAAATATAGCATATTTTTCTTATTTTCCATGAAAACACATCTTGGTATTTCATTAGTAATGAAATGCCAAGACATGTTTTCATTTCGTGTTTCCTTTGACCAATCAAATCATGTTCTCAGACACACCCTCTGAATCGCGAGACAATCACCTTCACTACAGCCTACTTCCAGAAATTAATTTGCCTATATCTGTACCATATTTTAATCCCGATTGGCTTTGTTTGTTTTATGAAAAATTGTGTGTGAAATGTAAGGAAATGTTTATTTAACCAGGTGAGCTGATTATCTTGAAATAATGCCCTCGTGATTGGGTCCTACTGCTAAATAAACTTGGTTCGCTAAGCTCACTCGTTTATTTAGCGTAAGGACACACTCACTCACGCATTATTTCACGATAATCAGTTTACCTGGTTAAATAAACGATATGTGTTGAACAGTAATGATTTGCTGGTGGTTGATCTCAGTACAAGCTGTGAATAAAAGGAAGTGTTAAACAACTACTGTCTGTTTTGTGTAAACCTGTTCATTTCTGAGGGCTACATGAACACAACAAAATAAGTATTTTTTTTTTGCTTATATTTCTTTTCAGCAAAATTTCAGCAAGAGTCAACCATTGACTTTACTATGCAAAAAAAAATATGCTTAATACCCTCTCCTAATTTAACATTGGCTAAAATGTTGAATATCGGAAAAAAACATCGCGTAAAAGAATGCTCATTTATTAATTTTGCCAAATATTAATAATCGTGAAATAATATTATTTTTTCAATATATAGGGTAGGTGAAATAAATTGTTTGGTTTTGTCAAACAGATAGTAGTACCCGTCATCTGGGTGGTGCAAATTTTCGATGTAACCACTTGGTCAAGTTGCATTCGTCACAACAAATCCGGTCCATATCAACATTATTAACTTGGTTACATTTAGCACACAAGCTGATGTCTAGTTACTTCTGGTACTGTGTGGGAATTTTTGGTGCTGAAACATGAACCTCTTTCCTGTGTTCCATCTTCTTTTTGATATTCATAGAATCCATTATATCTCTGGTGAATTGCTTGAGGAAGACATGCACTGGTGTTTTTTTCAATATGACATGAAACAAGTCAGTTAGTACACAAACTTTCACCACAATATTATCCATGCACAATTGAACATTATCATTTATATTGCCATGGTTGAATCTGGTATATGTATTCAAGTTTAATATCACTGAAGAGAGAAGTGAAACATTGATACATGTATGCTGCTTAGCATCACTTTCTAAAGTGTCCAACTCATGATATTCAACCACTATTTCTCTTACTGCCTCATCTACTTCTCATCAGTTGGCACGTCACTGTCTTGTTCATCATTTACTTTACATGTGTCACTTTCTGACCTGAAAATATAATAATTCAAAGTGTATTATTATAACAGTAGATTTCTGAGTATTTGCCAAGGTCATGTTAATGGCAGCATGAGTATGTTCCAAATGCTTACATGTATCAAGTGTGCAAATAGTGAAGCAATCCATCATGTAATATTAAAGCTGGGGTCCCATATGCCATGTTATATAGCGATACACGATACAGTACTGTATATTGAATATTCTGTAGATATGTTTGTTTGGTGTGTTGGGGTTTAACGGCCTATCAACAGCTAAGGTCATTTAAGGCCGGATCAATGGGTTTAGTACTAAATCCCATATATTACCTGTACAAGTACATGTACAAATGGGGGGAAATACCCTAAATCAGAACTGAATAATATATAAAAATTATATATATTCAGCCCTGAAATCAAAATAATCCTGATCTGATGCCAGGTCCTCGCCACACCAGAATCACTTGGCCCACTCCCAAAAGCAGTAGGATCAGTAATAATCTTACTAATTTTATAATGGGCAATAACCCAATTCAACTCCCATGTAATTCTGTAGATATGACATTTTCCGGCAAAATAAACATTCATTCACCATTGCCCCACGTATTGATTGACATTATTATACATTTTATATCAGATGTAAATTTACACACTGATATCAGGGGCGATAACTGTGTTTCTTTAAAATGCTAACAGACATTACAGTATTTACTATTTATTCTCTGTTTGTATTTACTTTATAATCTGTCGAAAATATGATTTTTTCAAGCGACACATTTAATTAGTATAATTAAAAAATATCATGCCTCATTTGCATATGAAAATAGCCTGATACTAACAGTAAAATAAATATTACTAAATGATTATATCTGTATAGAGGTTACTCGTAATTTTTAGAACTGGTAGAATAGCGACACAATTACACTTATTTAATCCTATAAGAACATTTTGTGCATACCATGTGAAGATCAAAAAGGCCATGGTCACGTTAATGGAGGCATAAGTGTGCAACGTGTTTCTGCAACATGAGCGTGTTCAAAATGCTTAGATGTATCAAGCGTCCAATTATTGAAGCAATCCGTAAAGAACTAAATATATCATGATAAAGAACTTGTACAAACGTTTTGACATTGCGTTTTGACATTGCGACGATGTGTTCATATGTTCGGCTTTCATCGGTAAAACTACATATGAATAACAAGGCTTATAACTTTGGTCGGACACGGCCTCGTATCATAACAAAATAAAATGTTTAAATTGTAATTGCCTATGCATTCTATGTATTTCTGCAGGATAATGATAATTCTTAAATGAACATATGAACTTTCCACTACATATGACATTAGAGCCCTAAACACATTATTTAAGTTGTTATGATACAAGGTAGTGTCAGACTTAGGATAATCGGCTGTAATTTGATATTCTTTGCATAATTTAAATTATGTTCTAATTATGCTATTTCAGCAAGATAACAATACTTCTCAAATGAAAATGTGTATTTTCCGCCAAAATATTTACATTATCGTTAATAAAATTGCGAAATTTGTTATGATACGAGGTCGTGTCCGACCAAAGTTATGAGCCTTGTTTTTCATACATGTATGTTATACCGATGAAAGCTGAACTATGCCAAATGCCTGTGCCATATGTTAGGCACTCCATTTTCTTTATAGGAATTAAATAAGTGTATAATAGTGTAACTATTCCACCAGTTTGAAAATGACGAGTGCCGTCTATACAGACATAATCATTTGGTAATCTTTACTAACAGTGATGCGTGTTTGTATAATGTATATGGTTATGTTGCTATGCCAATGAGGCAGGACATTTCAAAAAGTTGATTTGCACAACTATTAGCCATATGTTATGCATGATTCGCTTTGTTTTATAAAGTATCATGTGTGACATGCATACAACAATGTTTATTTAACTAGATGAGATTATTATTTAGAAATAATTTCCTTGTGATTGCATTCTACCGTTAAACAAACTGGGTTCGATACGCTCACTCGTTTGTTTTGCGTAAGGATAAAATCATTGGTGCATTATTTCACCATAATCAACTCACCTGGTTAAATTAACGGTATGTCATTCATGATTGCAATATTTATGGGAATGATTGTGGTGTCACTGGTGTGGGTCATAAACATTCTGAGAGGGAGAGATGATTGACAATGACAATTGTAAGGAATGTGGGCGAGATCTGCCAGAACAAAATGTGGCCAAATCACGGTGGGTTATTCAAAAAAATAAAGTGGGGTGGATGTGATGTAGCTGCACATATTCTGCTTTATATGCAACAGGTTGCTCTATATCTTATGTAGTGCAATGTAATTAGAGTAGCTGAGAAAATCTCGGTTCTACGGATGTGTTTTACTATTTCATCATATTATATTTTCTGTATCCGTGAGCTGAGATTTTCTAAGCTATTAATAGAGTTATGTACTCAGAACAAGATGTGACAGTGATGTACCCGCTACTAATCCACAATGAAGGTTACATCACAATATAGAGATAGATAGCCGTGCCAGACTGCGAAAGAAGAAAACATGTTTTCTTTGTGTGTGCGTCACACCACAGGCGATTGAACTCCCCACCCACATAGCCCCTTAGATAAATCAATCTGGTCCGACTAGTACGTATATAGACTATTTATAATGTATGGGTGGGGGGGGGGGCTCTGAATGTGGAGAGGGAACTTCAATCGCCTTTGGTGACACTGTGTGTGCGTGTGTGTGGGGGTGGGGGTGGGGTGGAATGTGTGTGTCATCAGTAAATTAAATAAAGGGGGCGTTTCCCTATGTAAATGTTGCTTTTAGGGATGTGGGGGCTGGGAGATGGGCGGTAGTTATATTCAGATAACTGCACTAATGATATAATAATCTTGCCATGCTTACCGAATCGTAAACACAACCAGTCAACCAACACAGCCTCGCCCTCAGACTCGGTCACAGCAGGCGATGCCTGTAGTGCAGGTCAGTGCGGCCTTCTTCTTCCCTTCTTTTCCCGCTCATGAAAGATGTGTGTAACAGAAAATGGTTTTCCGCTGACCGTCGACATAAATGTTATGACCAGTCGCGGCAGCAAACGCTTCCAATTATCGTAAATTCATTACATTTTAACTTGTGATGTTCCCGCGATCTAGCAACATATACAGCTCCGTGGGTCGGGCGCGAGTGTTATCGATACATATTAATTTTAAAAATGAAAAATTGTATTTATAAATTATTTTTTAATTGGTTTCAGCCAAATACATTTTTATATTGCATCTTTGTTACAATTTATTTCTAGAACGGACTCTAATACGAAATCCGCTACGAACAATACAACACTTGCTTACTTGATTTGAGGACATTCCGTCTCAAATCGTGGATGTCAGTAAAACAAGTGTACCATACGCTGCGATCCGGTCGCTCATCAACAGCAGCCAACCAGAACACGACTTACAATTCACTGCGGATTGGTCTCCATGCCAGCAGTAAACATATTCTATTTTTGTAAATCAGGGTAAATCAGGGACCGTCGATAACGACGACCTTTTTTTAGGCCTGATGGGTTGACAAAACTTACCTGTATCGCAAGCACAGGGCATTTTTTAACACGGTAAACGGCTCTGTGACGCTGATTAATGTATTTTTAACAATAATCAACGTAAATTGTTACAGTCAGGTGACTATTCCTATAATTTCAAGGGATTTGAATAGCCTGTTGATTTACCTGTTGTGCACCTTGTATCTATACCAGTAACACCAGACTATCAAATTGGTTGTTCCCATCACCTGTGGTCCATGTCCAGCCGTGGGTAAACCAGCTTACGTGACGTCATTTTTACAGAAAATTTTCTTGAAACTTTTCCAAGCAAACGGACGGATTTCGATGATATGTATCACACCATAGAAGTGACATACCGGTTCGATGATATGTATAACACCATATAACCTATAACTGTCGTGAAGAATCAAGTACCGTTTATTTCTTACATTCACGTTCTTTAGATTTTTATTCACATCCATGGTAACCGATTCTTCGTCAAAACCAGAAAATTGTTAGATTTAAGCAAACTATACCATAATGCAAGAACTGGCATCATTAAACGAAGCTAATCCCCTCGAACTGGCATCATTAAACGAAGCTAATCCCCTCACTGGTAGCCTTGATAATAAAAAAGTACTCAGTGACCTTGGGCGGTCGAACGTGGGTCATATGAGTCTACTCATATGCTAAACCATGCTCCATCCATAGACACACATTATGGTCAAATAATATCAAAATCGTGGAAGCAGTTCACAAGTTATTGAAAAATGAAAGGTGTTACTAGTGTACGTACATACGTACGCAGTACATTGACTAACGATATACCACCTCTTGCCTATCGGCGAGAGGATACTAATTGGCATTCCATTATAAAGATATTACATTCAACATCCTGCACCACCTTTAATTGACATGGCGCAATTTTAAATATTGCGCGGGCCCAATTTTCCCAATTTTAGTACTTTCCCCTAACAAAAAAAAAACGGCATCTAGTCGCACGCTGACTGAGCCGCGATCTATAAACTTACCCAGGGAGATTACATTGCAAATACAGTGTAACGTGTCCACTGGCGGTTTGTTTCGGTGAGTCCGCACAGTACAACAGTCCGACTTGGCAACGCCACCTAGCGACTTATCACCGGCACTGCAGTGCATGATATAACAATCATAAAACCATCAACTTCCAAAACTGGCGTTTTGAAGAAAGTCATGAAATATGCAATCTTAAATTCGATAAAATTGATGCAGTACAATTTGAACGACGTTATAAGCCAAAGATATGAGTGCCAGAAATAATCCACATGCAGACACATGAAAATGTTTGCCATTTCTCCATTTCATTGTCGAAACTCCAGACGGTTTTACAGAATGTGGAAGCCATGGAAAATGTATACTGGATATCAAATACTCCTACAAGCACCAATATGAACTTATATGATATTATACAGGTAGTTATTTCCCCCAGAAAACGTAGGTTAAAGTAAAACAATACACACCTGACCAAATGTTACGGGATGCAATTACACACCATGTCACTGGACTTTGTACTGTACACCCACTGGTGAATCCATGTGACAAGTGTTTTGTATGATGTGGTGTTTGTGAATGAGCTGATAAGACAAGTGTCGTGCCTTTGCACTTAATGACTGGGTGCCAGACATCCTTCAGCAAAGTTACAAATCATGATTTGAATTGGGGTCCCATCTGTTTGGCACAAAGTGTTCTTTATAGGAATTAAATATTAAATAAGTATAATTGTGTAACTATTCCAACAGTTTTAAAAAATACGAGTGCCCGCTACACAGAAATATTCACTTAGTAATCTTAGGTTTACTGATAGGTTGCTATTTTGATTGTAAATGAGGCAGGTCATTTTTAAATTATTTATATCAACTAAATGTGTCACCTGAATAAATATAGAGAATAAATAGTTGTTTCCATTAACATTTTAAAGAGTCAATGTTATCGCCCCTGATATCAAAGTGGCAATTCAAGCTTGATGTAAAAATAATAATAATGTAAAATTAACATGGTTGATATGATTTTTTTAAGAATTTTACCAAATTTCTACGACGGCCATCTTGGATTATGCGACAACCTCTATTTTAACAAATATGAAAATGCTTCACCCACGCACCACAACTGTGAAGTCTGACTAGCGTCGGCCAAACGATACATGATAAGAAGACGAAATCTATAATTAAAGGATGACCTGTCGGCGGCCATCTTGTATGATGTATCAGCCAATTTTGACAAAAATATTACCCAGAGTGATTGTCTCCATGATACCTTCGATTTGATATATATCAGGACCATATTAGGTCAAATTTGAAATATCGCCATGTGCCAGATACATAATCAATGAGTAAAAAAACAAAGGGAGATCACTGGAATATTAGTGAGGCAAGAGTTGTGATAAATATACAAAAAGGAATTCCAGTTATACTCGGGACACAAAATCAGTACTTGTATCCGAAAAAAAAAAACCGAAAAAAAAAAAATCAGTATGGTAAGATATGTTATTCTTGCTTTTAAGGACTAGAGCAAGTGAGCGGGGTCTGCAAAGTCATTTGGCCTTGACCTTTGGCATTGAAAGCCGCTTAGGTGAGATATAGAATGAAAATATGGCTGTTGATAAAGAAGTATGTGACATTTCCAGTCGATCCAACATACGGTTGCAGATAAATTGTGTACTTAAAACATTAATGCAAATATTTCAAAACAATTAACACAATTTGACCTTGACCTTGGGCATGAAAGTCACATGCGTGGGCTATAAAATGAAAATATGGATGTTGATTGTTGATAGACAAATATATGAATTTGTTTCAATTCAATCTGACTTACGGTTGCAGATAAATTGTTTACTTAAAATAAAACTTTAACGCATATATTTCAAAACATTTAAAACAAGTTTCAAAGTAATTTCACCTTCACCGTGTGCATGAAAGCCATATGAGAGGGCTATAGAATGTTTGTTTAATGGTGTTTAACGGCCTATCAACAGCTATGGTCTAATACTCACATAAAGGATATAACTGTCGGATACCAAATGCCAAAGTTGTTTGTTTGTTTATTGGTGTTTAACGGCCTATCAACAGCTCAGGTCATATAAGGCTGGATAAACGGGTTCGATCCTGTTTTAACCTGATGCATTGGGGGGAAAATCCCAAAATCAGAACGGAACCCGGCAAATTTTACACTCCGCCTATAGTCCGGCAGCCGGGAGCTTAACCTTGTTTTGAATACCAAAGTTTTTTTTATTGCTGATTTTGTAAGTATAGACCTTCTAGTCTTAGAATCTGACTGATGACACTTTGTCATCCTTGAGGCATTTTTTATATTAGCATAAATCCAAGATGGCCGCCAACTATCGTTATTGTACCTATTATCGTGCCTGATATTGTACTTTCAAAATAAATAATGGGTTTGACGCACTTATTAAGATATTGCGAATATATTATGATCCAAAGCCATGCTTACTTATCTTTTATGAATCTAAGATGGCCGCCAAATTTAAATTTAGTCACCAAATAAAATATACTGAAATATTTAAGTAACTATAAATTTCAGAATCTCAATTCAATGGTCATAATCATAATTAAATGATTGAATACTTGTCAATACTTTAATAATTTGCAAGTAGTATAATAAATCCAAAATGGCCGCCAAACATGTCCTTGTTGGCAATACGCGGTGCTTGTGTACAATAATTCAGAATACCCGGGCATTGGTGTGCCATACAGTATCAGCGCATTTATCACAATCAAATCTAGTTTTCATCTGCACTACAATGTAATGATAATGTAGCGACTAGAAATGTATACCAGCTTACGACTGTTATATCGTCAAATATTGCAAAGATTTAAATGTTTTTCTTGAATGTATATATGTATTCAGTGACATCATTGTACTTCGCCTCCTGTTGGCACAGACCCAGTGCTACTAGTGTAACAGGTGGTCGCACGGCATACACAACATACAGTGCATGGAAGTTTGGAATGTTGTGCATGTCGTGTCTGTACTGCAAGAACATTTGATGAGTTGCAATATATCTGTGGGGGCAACGGCTACATTACTCGGTACACCCGACGGCAACAGAAAATTTGTGTTTTCATCTTTCTTCCATACATACTGTGTTGGATCGAGATTTACCGGCTGAAGCACCAATTGAATGCTTGTTTACACACATACGTCTGCAGATGTGCCCTTCTTACATTCTCAGCAAACGCTTCTGTAGTGGGAGGTAGGGCACAGGCTTGATTAACATATCAACCCACAATTGCGTTGTCTTGCTTAAAAGGCATCGTCGTTCCAGTTCCAGTAGGTCAAAAGTCGTTGAGAGCTGTGTGTGATTCAACATTACATCTCTCAATAAATCTTCTACCATTAACCGCAAAGCACGAAGATTTTTGGGAATTTTCTTGCCGGTTAACATCTTTCCTACTCCACCAAATACAGACTCCAAGACGTCACTTAAACCAGCATCCGCCACCAATGTTCCAACTGATCCTATGAAGCTCATCAACAAGTGCATCCCCCCTAATCTCAGAATCAGATAAGACAATTTCTCCGGATACACCCACATACCATCTCGAGCTACACGATACAGCTGTTGATCACATGTAAATACTTTATACTCCTGGCCAGTCTGTGCCGTGATTCTCTGAGCTTCTACCAGCGCAGTCATCATTGCATCCGGATCATCAGGTAGCATATATATAAGAGGCTGGTATGATGCCTTGGTCATTGGTCTGCTGGTGTTCTCTTCTTCCCTTGGTGTCATACCCATTATACTCTGGGCAATTGTCAACCAAATACACTTCCTTGAGAAATGCAAAGTCCAATTCACTGGCTTTGTTCTGCGACAATACTGCTTGTGCAAGCACCTTCAGGGGCATAATAGCTTATTTGCTGACTTCAGCCGGCAGTATGTTCTATTTCGTGTACATTAGACTTTGATATGCGGTGAAGTTTTTCAGTTGCTTCGATGTCGGATTTTGTGTCTGTCGTCATTGGCTGTGTTACAATAAATGAAAGTGAGTGTGTAGACAATTTTCTATTCTGAAAGGCAATGTCTGCATCGAAATTGTCTGCCAAAAATTGCACCAAACCTGCACTGTTATCGTGAATTATGTGGTAATCTTTACTATAACGAATTATTGTAGTTATTTTCTCAGGGCCCGCTGTGGACACCTTTTATTTCTTATGACCACACTGAAATCTTGTTTCAAACACACAATGGTTCATGCCACTGTACTATTCTCTAATTGAATATACCCTGGTTCATGGATTCGCCGCTTTATTTCGGACTATGCAATTGATAATTCAAATGCACTATTGCGATAATGCTACATCACTTTAGTAGCGGGAATATGCGAACCACGTTCTACATTCGATCTGACTGCTCTATCATGCATTTTTTACAACGCTGGGATTTTAAATACACCGTTTACGCTGCATCGCCAGCTTGTAGCACAGTATCGATTATCTACAGACTTGTAATTCATACGCATCACACTGGAATATAACGGAATGAGCATCCGCGCAGTCTGATCTGATATTTGGGCTCGGATCTGGATATACCACTGGTGTGGTATCACAGGATGTGGACGATATTTATTTACTAAATCAATTATATTTCCTTAACTGACATCGGAAATTGGCGGAGATTAATGAGTACATGCGGAAAGTTATTATTTATATACAAAATTGACTTCATTTAAGAAAAATAAATATATATATTTGATTTTGGCGGCCATCTTGGATTTATGAAAATTAAATTAGCAATGCTTTGGATTATATTATATTCGCAAAATCGTACTAAGTGCGTCAAGCCTGTTATATATTTTAAAAATACAATCATAGGTCAGCTATTAGAAGCAATAGAGATTTTTAGCGGCCATCTTGGATTCATGCTAATATAAAAGATGCCTCAAGGATGACAAGGTGTCATCAGTCGGATTCGAAGACTAGAAGGTCTATACTTACAAAATCAGCAATAAAAAAAAGACTGGTATTCAAAACAACGTTATGATTAAAATCGGCCTTTGACACCTGATTATGATTCACCTGTGAATAAAGGTATTTCTATCCATCGAGTAACTTTGCTAGCTATATTTAATATTGGTCAGGTTTTTCCACGGTAAGAAATAAATTAATGTACGCATTGGAAAATAATAAAAAGCAGATTCACTAACAACCGCGCACATTCAACATACAACAGAGACGATTAGACACCAACGTAAACTCATTACTGTGTCCCAGAGGCTGTACGTAAGTATACTACGGTTTCAAATTTCATTATTTATTTCAATGAATTAATTATGTTTAGAACTGTTCAAATATGTACACTGATATTGCCGGTATGATTTTTGATAAATACTACCATCACTACTACATACATTTAAACAATAAATACATAAAATTACAGAGTTTAAAGGTACATGCCCACGCATCTGGCACAAAATGCCAGGTTATACTATAGGGAGATAGGTAGTTTTGCATGTTCTGTAGATATGACATGTTCTGGCAAAACAAATATTCATTCACCATTACCCCACGTATTCATTGGCATTAGTATACATTTTATATCAGATGAAAATTTCCACACTTATATAAAGGGCGAAAACAGTATTTTCTTGAAATGTTAACGAACATTACTATTTATTCTCTGTATTTATTGTTTGATGTGCAATGATCAGACTTTATATAATCTGTCGAAACTATTGTGAGTTTTTTTCAGGTGACGCATTTAATTAGTATAAATAATTAATAAATGTCATGCCTAATTTGCATATGAAACTTGCCTGATACCACCGCGAGTCACTCTGTCATTAAAATAATTATTACTACTAAATGAGTATATCTGTACACATATAGCAGGGCACTCTAAATTTTAGAACAGGTGGAATAGTGATACAATTATACGCTCATTTAATTCCTCTAAAGAACATGTTGTGCCTGCTGAGTTGGTATGTACCTTTAATCATTCACGCAAAGCCCTACCATCATGACCATGCATGTTGCAAAGCAGCTGATAGCTTCGTAATTAAACCTGATATTCACTTGAAATGTTCTCCTGATACTTCACTAAGGTGGAAAAAAGTGATACTTCTCAAATTACGGTCTTTATTCAAGATGTCAGATTTTAAGCTTCCAGCATAAAATGGGCACCAGCCAACTGGTCCCTTTTCTACGGAGCTCCGCAGGGGACGTATAATTGTTATTTTTATTAATTCGTTCACACGAAATAACAATTCACTCCCTCAATTTAACAATTCGTTCCCACGAAATAACAATTCGTTCCCACGGGAACGAATTGTTAATTCGTGGGAACGAATTGTTATACGGTACTTTTCCCTTGACAGGTCGCATATTTAGGATTTTTTATTGAAGGCACAATTATGAAGATGTTGCCTAACCTTTAGCAATGTTAAATTTGGACCTCAGATGTGTTGGTAACGTGTGCACTGTTATTCCTTCATTTTGTTTCATTATATTGTGGACATATATGATGACATATACATGCAACCTTTTGTAAATCGACGAGTGGTTCGTTATCAATATAATTGTTATTTTCAAACTCCAGCAATTGCTATTTTAGAATTAATAATTTTATAATTCAACGCAAACGCCACTAAATCATTGCAGGACGTCAGCGCAGAATGTCATGCAAGGAAAATTGGCTGTGTAGTAATCTAACCTTTTTTTTTTTGCTGCATATTTGTTTGTTCAGTCAACATCTGCATCTGCACTGTTCTGCCTGCGCATCCGCACAGTCTGATCAGGTTCTGCATGTTTCCGTATTCAGTCCAAATCGATGAAGGATCCGCCATGGTTCTTGCTTGTTAAAGGTACACGCCCATTCAGTAGAAACAAAATGTTCTTTATGTCACATAATCAGAGACATTTTCTGGCAAAATAAACAATCATTCACCATTAGCATAATGATTGGCACTATTATACATTTTATATCGGATGTAAATTTCCACACTGATATCAGGGGCGATAGCCGTGCTTCCTTAAAATGTTAGTAAAAATTACTATTTATTCTCTGTATTTATATTTTGATGTTCAATGATCATACTTTATAATCTGTCGAAAATATTATTTTTTTCAGGTGACGCATTTAATTAGTATAAATAATTAAAAATATCATGTCATGAAAATAGCCTGATACCAACGCTCGTCACTATCAGTAAAATAAATATTACTAAATGATTATATCTGTAAAGCGGGCACTCGTAATTTTAGAACTGGTGGAACAGTGACACACTTATACACTTATTTAATTTCTATAAAGAACATATTGTGCCTACTGAGTGGGCATGTACCTTTTACATTTTTTATTTAGATACCTCAATATGTTGCACTATCAACGGCACTGTGTTTCACTTCCGTCAGTCTATGTTGTTGTGGGGACACGAGCGACACCGATGTAATTGTCCACACATGTCCACATGCAATGGTATGAATCCTGATTATCCTAACTACAGGTTGGATTTCTAAATAAGTCCCGTTTAGCTGTCACTATATAATTTCTAAACTAGTGATGCTCACGATGCTTCGACAATTTGCTGATACTATAGTAAATTCCACCACCCATAGTACATTTACACCTCAACCCCCACACAGGGAGAGGTACGTATATTAGCTAGAAACTACATGTTTATTCAATGACCGTAAATTCAGAACTCTCTTGTATTTAAGATTTTAAAGGCTTTGTACAATACGCTCCGCCTTAATACTTCTGACGTATGTCGGGTAATCTGTCTCTGTCGTAAAATGGCATTTAAGTATTACAGTGTTTGTGGTGATTATGTAGAAGTGTGCAATGCTGAAATATCTTGTAATACAGCTTTTGGACAGTTTCCAGCAGGTGTGTCTATGTGTCTTATCTTCAGCAAAATGGTAGTCTGTGGTAACAGTTAAACTGTAAATCGGTGAAAGGAATTACATCAGTGGAATTTTCCAGATAGATTTCAATACGGCCAAGTTAAATTTAGCATGGAATTTTCTGGATGTGCTATCCAGGACATTGAAAGTGGACATGCAGATGCGATAATTAGCCGAAAAAACATATATTTATGACCAAGGACAAGTTGCGATGGTATTCATTGATATATTTCAACTGTTGTTGTGAAATGCATCTTCGGAGGTACCATCTGAGACACACTCACTTTAAGTCTCTTGAAACGGTCTCTGAGAAACTATGAGATGGTGAAAAATTTGGTTCCAACTTCACTGAAATGGCTCCAATCAGTGTGAGCCCTGATAAAAGAGATGCCAAATTTGCTGACCGATAATGCAATTGGAATTACGAAATATGAATGTTATCTTCTTTCTATTGTAGCAGTCGCATTTTGAAGATAACAGATAAATACTAACTTATCTATCCCAATCCATGACCATGAACGTCTGCATGGACCTTGTGCATTCAAACGTATTATTCATATTATCAACTAGACTAGTCAGTAAGCGAGGATTACGGAATACCCCCGCGTGGGCCCAGGTACCCCTAAATATGTAAAACAAGTCAAAGTGTGCGGGCTTGAGACATTGACGTAAATCTGTCACAGGGTGGTGGAGATCCATTAGAGCAATACTTGTGTGAAATGTGAAGCAGATACGAGCAAGGCAATAGAAGTTGTAACCGATTTCTCTGATGTTAAGTGTTGTAAAGCGACTAAGTATGTGACCTTGACCTCGAGATCAGCGGGGAATTGTCACAGCATGATAGTAGAGCCTTAGAGGAATATATGCGTGCGTGAAATATTAAGAATTTTCGATGAAAGAATTATAAGTTATAACATATTTATATTTCTCTGATGTTAAGTTTTGTAAAGATACCAAATATTTGAGCTTGACCTTGGGATCAGCGGGGGTTGGACGGTCATGTATTTGGCGCTGCACGGTAGTAGAGCCTTACAGGAATGCATGTGTGAACTAATAATCATTTTAGATGAAAGAAATAGAAGTTATAACATATTTCTCTGATGTTAAGTTTTGTAACGAGATTAAGTATTTGACATTGACCATGGGATCAGCGGGGGTTGGAGGGTCATGGATTTGACGGAGCATGGTAGTAGAGCCTTATAGGAATGCATGTGTGACATATTAAGCATTTTAGATCATGGTGGAAATAGAAATTATAACATATTTCTCTGATGTTAAGTTTAGTGACGGACGGACGCACGCACGCACGCACGCACGCACGGAAGTACACACACACGGACGGACGGACGGACAACCTGACTTCAGTATGCCACCACCCCACAACTCGTTGCGGGGGTATAATTATTATTACACCCACATGATACTTCCATTATATTTACTAATGATTATGATACAGACAACCATTGTATTATGTACATAATTGTATGTTTGCGCTAGAAACGTCAGACAATGCAAAACACGACGCTGACGTGTATGCGTAGATTTTAGCCGGGATTGGCGTCGTTTTGACGTTATCAAAAGTATCACGTACACGACCTCTATCGAAAATATCCACTGCCCTCAATTCCACATCAAATAAACCGCGGTAACGTCTCTGCCTTAATATCAAAGGCATGCGCTATATTTTTCGGTACACATGAAAGAATGCGATCTGTTTTAACAATGAAATATCAATCAATATCCCACTCTGTAGTGTGTGTATTAGAGTACAGCCGTACCATGGGTACGTGTATTTATAAACGAGCGAACACAATTTAGGAGCCGGACATAATCCTCGGACTAAGCTTTATGTTCTATATAAAACTCCGCCACTTATTTGAATCATCCTTTTAAAATTTCGGATCATCACCGGTGGTATGTTATGTGACCATTTCCATATCAAATTTACGAAATATAAGCTACTAGATTTGGCCCAGAAGGCTAAACAACTACAGGCCTGATACTTTCACTCACACGTCACTCACTGCATCTCACTAATTCTGAACAAATACCATACCACCGTGTGATCTTCTCCTTTTCTCTCGTCTACAGAATGAGTGTAACAAATTGTCATCCAACCAAATAACAACAGATAAACGCCGCAACTGAATTCGAACAATAGCAGTTCGTATATAAAGATAAACCGCGAAACGACCGTAGCTGGGCCACAAAACATATTAAAGCAAATATTGCATAATACATGTACAACCTCATATGGATCATTCCCTGCTTGATCTGCTTTGCCCTGACCAACTTTCAAATATCATCATCGTATAGGATAACACTTAACAATACGACTTACACTCACACTCAGCCCATTTCAAGGTTTGACATACCGACATAGTGCGATAAGAGAATGAACTAGCTAGGTTAAATTAACCGCCCCATTGCATCCTTAATGTAATGCACATATTTCGAATGTATCGCATATATTGGTAAATTCGGAAACAAACGGACCAATGGCCATTGGCCTGTTAAATCTTGGGTTCAAATACCCGGGTATAGAAGGTCTTCGATCCAATAATATAATGGTCTGACCCAGATGATGACACGACTGACGGTTTGAACTGCCATCTCATTAGTAATTCCACGGGATCATGATCTGATCAGGATGATATACTGGATTGGTGGCATGTTTTGCAGCGGTTCCCTTGAGATCAGTACACACTGGCCGTTAGTTATTCGGCGAAACTGGTAGTATTTGTTACACGGAGGGGAATCGACGTGAACAGCAGAAACAGCTGATTTCAGATGGACTCCTAATATTGTTATCACAATGTATTATTGTTCCACCGAATTTTATGAAATAAAGCAAACGCACCGCGCAAAATGTGTGTAGAATCTTCGACTGCTGGCCTCTTCCGGATCATTCCAGCCAGTTCCCCGAACACGTCGGAACAGTTTTCTGTCATATTTTTAAATCTGACAGTCGTGGTGTAAACCGTTAGAATTATAGCAGTTAGTCCGAATAAACATGATAAATAGGTCCCAACAGACTGAAGTGCCATGTCTAATGAGCGTCTGAGAAGCCATGCTCTTACACCCAGTGTGGACCCGACATCCAGAGTGGTATATCGAGTCAGTGTATGCTTTCAAGATCCTTGATAATCGTCGCAGTAGCTCAGTATTTATATGTGACCAGTCTTGTATGTATGTTTTATTTGCTGTTTAATCTGACAGATTGTCATTATTTATATCGTATATTATTATACCTCATTGCAATTTTTAGGCGTTGCATTGATCTCATATCACGTGATAAACATATTCTGCCGTGTCGCAGCGGACAATTCACAACGCAGCGGGCAATATTAGAGGGGAATATCACACTATTACCCTCACGTCCCGAAACTTCACGAAGCATACTTACGGAAACAACCGAAGGGTTGGACTTCCTCGGCGTTTATCCAAAATATGAGCTGAAATTGCGAAGGTATACAAATTATAAAACCGGGTACCAGCCCAGCAGGTGTTTCTCCAGCCAGCCAGCAAGCGTCTTAAAACTTATTTTGACTAAACACGAGAATCGTCTCCTAAAAGCGATAATCATGTGATGCTAAAACATATTTTATTAAGAAATCGAAAAACTGTGGACAACACATCAATATTTCTTAACAAAAAACATAGATAATTGTCTTCGGATACGATTCTTATTTGCTCACAAAACGTGTTTATTAAAGGTACATGCCCACTCATTAGGCACACAATGTTCTTTATAGGAAGTAAATAAGTGTATAATTGTGTCACTATTTCACCAGTTCTAAAACTTACGAGAGCCCGCTATACAGATGTAATCATTTAGTAATATTTATTTTACTGATAGTGACGCGCGGTGGTATCAGGCTATTTTCATATGCAAATGAGGCATAATATTTTTTAATTATTTATACTAATGTTCTGCCAAACATATTTGTATTAAGAAATAGAACATAGAGCACATATAATGTGCTGCCAATACATGTTTATTGAAGAAAAAAATCATATTTCGATACGTGTTATTGTTTTAATAATGCATCGCATCGCCGGTTTTTGCCGATACGGCGATACATAATGATTCCTTTACTTTCTTTTTCGTAGATTATGCACCTACACTCCGACTTCTTTAAACTTTCGAAGCCATACATTTATGGAAGATTTATCTTATAAAACTCTGCGAAAACCGCTATGCGATAAGAGAGTTAATTCCATAGCCAAGTTCTATTCCATTCCGTGGATAACAAAATATGCGTTTAGTAATTGATCGTAAATGTGCTTCTTTATTGATATCGCGTCAGCGTGTTTCAAAGGTCAGATCGACACGACTTAACCTTTAGACGCCACATGTTGTATCCTTTGATGTCTCACTCTCCGAAGACCAATACATGAAAACGCCAGATTGTAACATGTCTCTAACAGGACACGTAACAATCGTCTTAGGGTGCGATTCTCACGTAAAAATCGTCTTAGACCGAGGTCTATAAATACATTAAATATGCCTAAAAGCATCAATAAATGAAGAAAAAAAAGCTAAAACATTGTTTACTCCTTCATATAGACTCTATATGGAAGGTTCCGAAGTTTTTAATAGGCCGAACCAGGACGGCCTCGAGACAACGGACTCTCACGAAACGTCAACCGAGTAATATCATTGTCGCCTATTGCAGAAGTTTGGACAATGCTAGTACTCCTCAACGATATATTCCCCGATGCGCTATGTCAACGCGTTTTCGAGCTATCGATTGTTTTGTTTTAAAAACATTAGCATTATTGCTAGGTCGTAAAAGATCGGACACATTTCCGAGGTCAACACTGCTATATAACGGAGTAAACATCGGGTTCAAAATACACTTTTACGTCGTCTCGGCCCGTACAGAAACATTTTGCATAGAACAAATATTGTTTCCAATCGAACATTTGATCAAACCTACTTGTGTACCCGTCCTGTGCGTCACGACAGACAATTTAATCGCACAGACATTTCTATCATTTCTCGGGAACCCATGTTTTCCAATCACGGTGGGCTTCCCCGATGACGTCATCGCTAAACGTACAGTCGTTGTTACACTACATATGATTGGCCGATATACCGGGAACCAGATAATAAAACCAATCAAAAGGATCATTACAATGAGATGACGTCACACGGATATTCCGGATGAACATAGAGTGGCATGGCTTCCAGAGAAATGATATAAATGTCTGTGCGATTAAATTGTCTGTCGTGACGCACATAATATACAACCTCATCATACGTCTACATAGACGCCACAATATCGCCTCGCCTTTTCACGCATTGATCGAGATCGCGAAAACGCGAGATTGTAACATGGCCACCGATTCTGATGTGCTGCAGGAATACGTTTATTAGAAAAATAAAATCGAAACAAAAGCATTTTGACAAAACATGATGAATAAATCAATTGCATGGGTGGATGGGTGATACAAAAATTAATAAAAACATATGGGTTGTTTGGCATGGGAAAATTAATAATTATGGGGGTTGGGGCAATAGAAAATAAGTAAATTGTGTGGGTGGTGTGTGTGTAGCGGGGGGGGGGGGGTAATTGATAATGTATAAGCATGGGTGGTGGAGTATGACAATTATTTGTTTGTATGGGTGGTAGGTAATCAAACAACCTTCCGTCCACCCCCCCATACCATTAATTCTGGAAAAGCCCTTACTTGTATGCGAAACGAAATACACGACCGTTACACTTTCATATATAGTACAATGTCCTTCTACTTTCGCTTTCCATGTGTATAACCCCCGTGAGACACCACGTTCCCGACAAGCTCGTGTTATAAAACCCGCTATCGACCAATGATCTAGTATTGAGCGAACATTATCATGATTATGGTGTACGAACGGGGTCAAAACTAACCTTACAGTTGCAGCTATAAAAATATACCGGTGCACGCAGCTGTAAAACATACAGCTGCACCTGTAAAAATACAATATAGTTTTGACCCCGTTCGTACATTATGGTGTACGAACGGGGTCAAAACTAACCTTACAGGTGCAGCTATAAAATATACAGGTGCACGCAGCTGTAAAAAATACAGCTGCACCTGTAAAAATACAGCTGCACCTGTAGAAATACCCTGTAAAAATGTAGCTGCACCTGTAAAAATACAATATAGTTTTGACCCCGTTCGTACACCATACCATATGGTGTACGAACAGGGTCAAAACTAAACTTACAGGTGCAGCTATAAACATATACAGGTGCACCTGCATTTTTTACAGCTGCACCTGTAAATGTATAGCTGCACCTGTAAAATGTACAGCTGTAGATGTAAATGTATATAATCAGCTGTATTTTTATAGATGCAGCTATAAACGTATTTTACAGGTGCAGCTATACATTTACAGGTGCAGCTGTAAAATATGCAGGTGCACCTCTATATTTTTATAGCTACACCTGCACCATATGGTGTACGAGCGGGGTCAAAACTAAATTGTAGCTGTATTTTTATAGGTGCAGCTGTATTTTTACAGCTGCACCTGCATATTTACTGGTGCACCTGTATATTTTTACAGCTGCACCTGTATATTTACAGGTGCACATGTATATTTACAGGTGCACCTGTATATTTTTATAGCTGCAACTGTAAGTTTAGTTTTGACCCCATTCGTACACCATACAAAGTAGCGTAGATAAAACAATAGCCGAGCGGCTTGTAAGGTTATTATATAACTATCTGGAACTATTACTTTCTTGGTAATAAGAGTAATAAAGGATGACAGAATCTACAGGTTTTTCAGATTGTCTCCAAGGACTGAACTGAGGTCGCTTGGTCGTAGCGACTAATACATAAGGAACGGGTTGTGACGTCATTTAGGTCGTGCGTGTCATCATTTCCTAAGTTGGCCGTTTTGTGGTCGCATTTTACCAGAAGTGGTCGCTTCGAACAAGACAGTGGTCGTACGACCAATGCGTGTGGTCATAGCGACCAACCATTGAGTGGGTCTAATCCAATATGTGGGCGCCTATAAATTGAAACGACCAACACTGGGAATGATGAAGACTAAGTGAATTAAACATAACAATTCTAAACAATACAACTTATCATTGTACAGGTATAGAAATGCAAGTTGAAAGGTAATTAATGCTTCATATTATGGAATATAGTGATAAAGTGTGTGTATTATTCACTGCCATGGATATTCTTGGAAAGATACAGCAATGGTGAATCCCATGTCGCCACAATATTATGCCTTTATTTTCAATAAAAATATGGTTTGACAGGATTTTGGAAATGATTCTAAAATGCTGCCAGACTATGTTTTTGTTAGTAGAAATCAAAATAATAAAAAGAAATGCAGACGACAATATTTAATTCATCATTATAAGCTTTAATAATGTTTAGAGTAACGTGACCTTTCTGACATATGTAAATCATGCCGTCAGAACATTCGCACTCATAAACATGATAAAGTAAGTTTTAGTGCAGCGGAAACAACTTGTCTGTACAACGAACTGTTTTTACAATAAACTGCTTTCCACTCGACATTCCGAACCGCCTTACCTGGAAACCTTCTGATAATGGTTAAATGTACATGTCCAAAGTACGAGTGTCCGCTGTACAGATAACAATCATTAGTAATATTTATTTTACAGATAGTGGCTCGCGGTGTTATCAGGCTATTTTCATTTATCCCGTTAACACAGTGCGAATGTGCCGTGAAACATTTTGATATCCTGCCAATACGACATAATCACTGTGTATGCATATGTGCGGTTAGATTCTCCGATTTTGAGGATGCGACTGGTGCTAATGTTTGCATTTTAAATTTGTATGTGTTGACGGGATAAATAGAATAGTAAGTTAGTGCCGTGAATGGGAAAACATATCTGGCGCGGCACGGAAACGGGATGGGCTCAGAGCCTCGCCCATCCCGTTTCCTAAGCCTAGCCTGATATTTGTTTCCCATTCACGGCACTAACCTACTATTCTCTATATGTAAACGAGGCGTACTATTTTTTAATTATTTATACTAATTAAATGCGTCACCTGAAAAATAAATATTTTCGATAGACTATAAAGTATGATTGCACATCAAAAAATAAATACAGATAATAAGTAGTAATGTTCGTTAACATTTTAAGGAAACACGGTTATCGCACCTGATATCAGTGTGGGAATTTGCGTCTGATATAAAAAAGTATACTACTGCCAGTCAATACGTGGGGTAATGGGAATGCATGTTTTATATGCTGATAGTGATACGCGTACGACCAGCGTACGCCGTATTGTAGAACGCCCTACTGTTCACTCTCGCCTAGTGTAACCACGGTTATAAAAGCAAGGTGCATGGTCACGTGGTTACAACAACAACAACAATGGCTGAACATTTTGAAAGTGCACCCACTCCAAAGTAATTATTATTTGATATTTTCGTTACTAGGCAGCGGATTTTGATGAAATATGGCGCAGCAAATGCGCCTTCATGGGCTGCATTTGGTGGTCCCGGGAGTTCGGCACATACTTATGTCGTTTTTGCGAATAATCTATTTCCGTGAAAGTAGACACGGAAATCGATTCTTCTCAAAAACGACAGAAGTTTGGGCCAAAGTACCGCGACCACCAAATGCAGCTTAAGAAGATGCGTATGATGCGCCATATTTCATCAAAATCCGTTACATAATAAGTACAAAATAAAAGAATACGTATTTTGAATCGGAGGTCTTCTGGAAGTTTCAGTACATCTTGTTGTTGTTGTTGTAACCACGTGAGCATACACCTTGATTAAGGAGGGTGACCAGTAGAGGGATCTCCAATGTTAATATGCCCTCCAATGTCTGGGAATTCTGAAGATCGTAATACAGTACAGGCCTTGTGGAAAGTCAATACATTCTCAGATCAGGGTGTGTGATCACGTGTTTCAGAACGGCGTGACGTCATGGTTTTTAGATGTGTTTACAGTAGATTTCCTTTAGTATCTTTTTAATGGAATGACATATTTTTATGAAATAAACCGCAATAAATAAATACGGTACACGTTGCGCTTTATTGCTTAGGCGGCTTTAATCTCATAATTCTGTCTTTTTGACGAAGAATCGGTTACCGTAAATGTAAATATAAACTTTAGCACGTTAATGTAAGAAATAAACGGTAGTCGATTTATTGTGAAAGTTATATTGTAAATAACTTTTAGAGCACCCATAAAACACATAATTATGCCATCGTGTTTGGTGCGCTACATATCCTGAAAGGAAGATTTTAAAGAAAATCTACTGTAAAAATTACGTCACAGATTACGTCACGTCGGAAATCGTGTTCGGAAACCACGTGATTCCACACCCTGCAGATGTACGCCATTGAGATTCAGATACGTGTACATGTACTAGCAAATGTGTCGAAATCGCTGCCTCCTTTCTCAGTATCTGATAACAATGGGTGAAAGTCCAAAGTTATGTAAGTTCAGTTAGTAAGGTAAACAGAAAAATAGGAAATATATTTTAACAGGTGCATTTGTCCACTCTTGCTTATTTCGTGCAGTATTTCATTTGAATCATGGGCGGAGTTACCAAGTTAAGTTGTTAACCCACTTATTGATGTGGAAAGAGCTGATGACTTTTATTATTTTTTCACCGAAAATGTATGTTGTTACCACTCAATTGTTGGCGATAATGTATGTTTCATTTTCAATTGAGAATCCAGGCCCACTGTAGATTTAAATCTAGATTTAAATGTGAATAACAGAACATCAAAGCCTGAATGGATTATATGTCGTTTTTTAGTGCGCGAATATGAAACCTTATTCCGCATACCCATACCGTTGACTATTTATCCCGTCAACACAGTGCGTATGTGCCGTGAAACACGGTGCCGTGCAACATGTTTGATATCCTGTCAATGCGACCTAATCACTGCGTATGAATATGTGCTGTTGTTATAGTCGATTCTCTGATTTTGAGGATGCGGGTTGGGTTATTTTGCATTTTAAAGTTATTTGCAGTTTTGACTGGATAAATAGAATAGTAGGTTAGTGCCGAGAATGGGAAAACATATCTGGCGCGGCACGGAACGGGATGGGCTCGGCAGAGCCTCGCCCATCCCGTTTCCTAAGCCTTGCCAAATATTTTTGCCCAATCACGGCTCTAACCTACTATTCTAGTTATAGTTTAGGGCTCTAGAGCAACCCATTGCAATGAAAGCGTAAAATGATTTTAAAGGTACTGTGTCTCAGATGAGGTTGGAAAGTGGGGTATTGAGTTAGGAAAAAAGCATTTAAATGAAGATTTGTCTTGGTTTCCTGAATATATTTACCCCTGTCAGTGATCTGAGAAAGTAAAGCAAATATGAAAACAAAATATTACCAAAACGCTAGTTTTGCTAAATATAGAATTCATATTTCCCACTGATGTGCTCATTGCGATTGTATTCATACACTATATAGAGGGTGTCAAACGAGTTTCCATTTGATATGAGATTTATGAAACGAGTCAGGCACAATTTATGCACCGAGCCTCTGGCGAGGTGCTTTAACTTTCTGACAAGTTTCATAAATCTCATATCAAATGAAAACGAGTTTGAGATTCTGTTTATCACATGAATTCACACTCCAAAAAGCGAAAAACTTGGAGATATCCGATACATTTCAGTGAGAAGACGCCATTGCCTATTTTCGCATGGAGTTGAGAATCTCCACCGAGAAAAATAATTTTAATACTAAGCAATAAATAAATTATAAATATGCCATATTATAGCTTCCCGTTCTTTGTAAGCACTTCATATTATCAAAGTGAGCGCATGTTAACAATTTTAGTGATTTTACTGAGTCATTGCTAGTGACGTTTAAAATAGGATGACGTCAACGTCAAAACAACGTTGCTTTGTCGCGCCATTTGGGGATGTTATTTGAAACGTCTTCGTTTTATTCGTTTGACATAACGTTGGTGCATAATACGAATCAATACGTAATTACAGTAATGTGGCCAGCCAATCAAATTCGCACCAGGTGTTATTACACGTGTGTCATATCACATTTATGAAATGTTACAGCACGTGATAACAATGTTTTCATGTGATAAAACATCGATATATCTCGAGTATTTTTGTGAAATGCTTATTTGGAGGAACCATCTCAGACACAGCCCCTTTAAACACAATTTGTATTTTCAATCTAAGGTGATCTTGAACACGGATTATAATACCAATCAACTAAACGTTTACTAAAAGGTTTTCATTACTTTGTTAATTTGATCACGTGGTCACAACAGCAACAACAATGGCTGAAAGTGTTGAAAACGCACCCAATCCAGAGTAAGTATTTTATGATATTTTCCTTAATAGGCAACGGATTTGATGAAATATGTCGCAGCAAACGCGTCTTCATGAGCTTCATTTGGTGGTCCCGGGAGTTCGGCACATACTTACATGTATGTCGTTTTTCGTAGACACGGAAATCGATTCTGCTGCAGCTTAACAAGACGAGTTTGATGCGCCATATTTCATCAAAATCCTTTACATAATAAGGACAAAATTGAAGAATACGTACTTTGAATCGGAGGGCTTCTCGAAGTTTCAGTACTTGTTGTTCTTCTAACCACGTGATCATAGACCTTGGTATGTCTTCCATCTATTTTCAAGGAATACAACCATGAGCTAAAGTAGCGCTTTTCTGCTCCTTACCTATGTGTATATACTAATATCGTATACATATCGTAATCGTATAGTATTGGTATATTTAATGAGCATATCGTATGATCATATACTATTGGTATGTTTGTACCGTATCCTCGTATAGTACAGTTTGTTTACATTATAATACGAATATTATACAAACATACGATATCCGTTCGTATATACGATATATCCGTACGGATATGGTATGAATATACAGTGGGGTCATCGTGCGGTTAAAATATACCGATGCACGGTTCATTTCGCATGTAAACATCCGGTTTTCATTTCGATTATCTGCCACAATTGTAAGTTTTTCAAAATGAATACATTTTCAGTTTTACGATACAGAATCAATTTAAAACTGAGGATTGAGAAGTATCACAGTGCATCTTATACATATGTGTTCAATACAGTAATTCATCAGTAATTCAACATTGTACTCCGCACCACCGCCGGGGACACAAAACAATGATCCCCCACACACACCAGCCATCTAAATTTGGCGTCCTAAAAGTTCCGGTCTATATCCCACAGTGGGAACAATGTGTATCACCACAACCACCAGTTTTTGTCTATCATTACACTACACCCCCGACCCCCACTTCTGTCTGTAACGCAGGATGACTTGCATGACTTCAGCTACAGGCAGACTACTAGTCATGCCGGTGGCCGACTGATCAAGTGCTAAACTAGTCATGGTGCGATGGCCGACTGATCAAGTGCTATACTAGTCCTGGTGCGATGGCCGACTGATCAAGTTCTAAACTAGTTCTGGTGCGATGGCCGACTGATCGAGTGCTATACTAGTCCTGGTGCGATTGCCGACTGATCAAGTGATAAACTAGTCATGGTGCGATGGCCGGCTGATCAAGGGCTAAACTAGTCCTGGTGCGATGGCCGACTGATCAAGGGCTAAACTATTCCTGGTGCAATGGTCGACTGATCAAGTTCTAAACCAGTCCTGGTGCGATGGCCGATTGATCAAGTTCTAAACCAGTCCTGGTGCGATGGCCGACTGATCAAGTGCTAAATTAGTCCTGGTGAGAGGCCGACTGGTCAAGTGCTATACTAGTCCTGGTGCGATGGCCGACTGATCAAGTTCTAAACTAGTCCTGGTGCGATGGCCGACTGATCAAGTGCTAAACTAGTTCTGGTGCGATGGCCGACTGATCAAGTGCTAAACTAGTCCTGGTGTGATGGCCGACTGATCAAGTGCTATACTCGGCATGGCCGACTGATCACGTGCTATACTGGGCATGGTGAGATGGCCAACTGATCAAGTGCTATACTGGGCAATGGGCGACTGATCAAGCGCTATACTAGTCATGGTGCGATGGCAGACTGATCAAGTGCTCTACTAGTCCTGGTGCGATGGCCGACTGATCAAGGGCTAAACTAGTCCTGGTGCGATGGTCGACTGATCAAGGGCTAAACTAGTCCTGGTGCGTTGGTCGACTGATCAAGTTCTATACTAGTCCTGGTGCGATGGCCGACTGATCAAGGGCTAACTTAGTCCTGGTACGATGGCCGACTGATAAAGGGCTAATCTAGTCCTGGTGCGATGGCCGACTGATCAAGGGCTAAATTAGTCCTGTAGTGATGGCCGACTGATCAAGTTCTATACTAGTCATGGTGAGATGGCATTTGATAGTACAAAAAAAACTTTTATTGCAACAAAGCTTTAGCCAGTTGACGAAAAGACATGCCGCACCCGCCGAGGCTTTGATAGTATACGTAAAAACTTTAACCAAAACAACACTTTAACCAAAAACTTTATCCTGAATGCACGCCAATGTACCGACTATATCGCTCTGTCTGCAAGCGGTCCCAACAAAAACTTTAAGGGAAATTTCAAAGTAATTTGACATTGACATTGGGCACATATAAATAATAATGAAAATGTGGGTGACAAATACACAGTATGTGAAGTTTCGAGTGAATTTGTGAAGCTGTTTGAGAGATATAGTTTTCTTAAAGGTACATGCCCACTCAGTAGGCACAAAATGTTCTTTATATCAGAGACATCATCTGAGACATTTTCGGGAAAAATAAACATTAATTCACCATTAATACACATATTTATTGATACATTTCATATCAGACGTAAATTTCTACACTAATATCAGGGTCGATAACCGTGTTTCCTTAAAATGTTACCAGACATTACTATTTATTATCTGTATTTATTTTTTGATGTGCAATGATCATACTTTATAATCTGTCGAAAACATTATTTTTTCAGGAGACACATTTAATTAGTATAAGTAATTAAACAATATCATGCCCCATTTGCCTATGAAAATAGCCTGATACCACCGTGTGTCATTTGACCTTGATCTTGGGCATATGGGTCGAATGCGTGGGCTATTGTATGAAAATATTGATGATAATAAAGAATTATCTGAAGTTTGAAGCAAATCTGAGTAAGTGTTGTGGAGATATAAGGTATGCAAAAACTTTAACACAAAGACATTTGACCTTGACCTTGGGGCACAGGGGCCGCATGAGTGGGACACAGAATGAATATATGGATGATGACTAATAAGCATTTGATGTTTCAAGTCAATGTGACTTAGGATATGGTATTTAAAAACATACACCGATTTCGGACGGACTGACGCACGGACGTCATTGTGATCACTATGTCTCGCTTTCCGCAAGCAGGCTCGGCAAAAAAACTACGGATGGACGTCAATGCGCAGACTAAATCGCACTGTCCGCAAGCGGACGCGACAAAAATCGTCCAACCCCTTTGTAAAGGTGCATGCCCACTCAGTAGGCAAACATGCTCTTTATGGGAATTAAATAAGTGTATAATTGTCACTATTCCACTAGTTATAAACATTATGAGTGCCTGCTATACAGATATAATCATTTGGTAATATTTATTTTACTGATAGTGACCCGCGGTGGTATCAGGGTATTTTCATATGCAAATGGGGCATGATATTTTATAACTATTTATAATTAAATGCGCCAACTGAAAAAAAAATTGACAGATTATAAAGTATGATCATTGCACATCACAAAATAAATACAGAGAAATAGTAATGTCCGTTAATATTTTAAGGAAACACGGTTATCGTCCCTGATATCAATGTGGAAATTTTCTTCTGATATAAAATGTATAACAATACGTGGGTAATGGTAAATGATTGCTTATCTGGCCAGAAAATGTCTCCGATGATGTCTCTGACATAAAGAACAGTTTGTGCCTACTGAGTGGGCATGTACCTTTAACGCTAGCTCCGTACTGTCCCGTGAGACCTATGCATGTCTTAAGTTTCATAAACATTTTGCAAAGAGTGTTCTCATTATGCTCCGGACAAATCAGTGCGCGAAAAAACAAAGGGAGATAACTAAACTAGAAAATGTGTTCATAGAACACGGATACCCCACATATCGCTTTGATAATAAACAAGGCAAAATTACAGTGTCCAAAAGGGGGAGATAATCCATGACACGGGTTCGAATCAAAAATCGAAATAAACTTTCCGCATCTACTCATCATAAGGAAGCTACATATCAAATTTCAGTGCTGTAGCTATTACAAAAGTTTTACGAGTTACAAGGCAAAATTTTCAAATTCTAAGTAAAAAAGGGGGAGATAATCCATGACTCGGGGGTAGAATTAAAATAAACTTTGCAAATCTACTCATCATAAGGAAGCTACATACGAGTTAGCGACGGCCCGCATGACGAGCCCTTTAAGGGATGGACTCTACTTTTCGAAAATTTTAAAAATAATATAGACAGACATCCGCACACCTAGACGTCATTGTGAGTGTGTTGAGTTATCTGCAAGCGGGCTCTACTAAAACAATAGTGGCATGCCCCAGCATATACAAGTAACTTACCTTAATTCATCAGTTACACATCAGACGCTGAATGAACTTTAATTATCACCACACCATTTGTAGAATATTAAAGTTATTCATTATGAACAATAGTGCTGCTTTGACATGACGTGAAATTAAAACATGCATTACATGATCTGGAAGAATAACCACAGACCAAGCACGCATATATTCAGAATCACGTCTGTCGGTTCTTATTCAGCTCCGATTTCTGTCACCTTTCCACAAAATCCAGAATCAAACATTGTCGCAAATTTAAGCCTCTATGTTGGTGTATGTTAGAACAAAATGTCACTTAGTATATTATCCAATGCGGTTTGTAATCTCTTGTTTCTCTAAATAAATGCGTCCAACAATCCCTGTAGCTGCTATCATGATAACAAATGTTAAAGGTTCTGTCAGCGCCTCACATATTGATCTTAATATCCACCATTTTGATTCCAAGTACCAGAATAATGATGTTTCCATGCGCCGTCGTAGTGTTATCTGTAAGATTCCGTTGTTTATTTGATCAAATTTGTGTCCGCTAATGTCGCCAAGAGCATAATCTGTGACGTCGACTTTAATAATTTGGCATAGCTTCTAGCTTGTGAATTTTTGGTTGAATGAAGTGATCACTATGGTGAATAAGTGTGTATCTGTGCCCGGTTTGCTCAATAGGTAGAGCGATGGTGTGGTAAACCAGAGATCCCCGGTTCGATTCCGGGCTGGTGCCAACGTAGTTACTGGAAGTAACTCTGCAGAATACTCCCGTATCGTCCGTACCAAGAGTTATGGTGCTCTCCGTAGGTTTCCCCTGCAAAGTACCAAATCACATCTGATTTGCACTTCCACTGTCAATTGCGACTTATTTTCTGTATTTTTCAATTGAAAGAAATGTCAGTATTATACTTACATTCATTTCTGTGGAATAAGTACAGAAAAATATGTCACAATTAACAGCTAAAGCGCGAATGAGATCCGAGTCGGTACTCTGCAGGAAAAACCTATGGAGCACCGTAACTCTGGGTACGGACGATAATTGAGCATTCTGCAGTTACTTGCCGCAACTACTCCCAACGTGGAGTCGTGACTGATGAAGAAATGTTCCACAAATATGGAATTCAGGGTGGACATATTTCTTCCCAGTGACAATTGTTGCCCAACGAAGGACCGTGACTGATAAATACTCCCAAAATTGTACCCAAACATATGAAATTCGAGGACGAATTTCAATTTGGCGGGGAAGAATGTCACGGTACGCAACTGACTATGGGGATGAAGTGTCTATGATCTGTGCCTTGTTAGCTTGCTCGGTAGAGCCACTGGAATGCTACGGTAAACATGAGGTCCCCGGTTCGATTCCGGGCTGGTATGCATCTTTCTCACTCGGTGACACAAGTAAACTGTTTTGTTTTAAAGAAATGGCTATCACCGGTATAAATATTATCGTCACAAAATTTGATTCGGGCCAATAGAAATCAACAGCCAGAGCAGAACGTTTGCAGTAATAGAAATCTAATTCCAAAATAATTTTTTAATTTTTATTTTATGATCTGATCAGGTTTCGAAAATAAAAATATGCTTTTCTTTTAAAATTATTATCAATATGTTCACCATGTTAGTATGGTTAATATGCAATTCACAGTCTCCTTGCAGCTTGAAATTGAAAGACATTATGAAAAGTTGTGTTGATCTCAGAAATTGTCATGTCGACTATAGGATCGCGTCGAAATAATGTTAACAGAATAGGAAAATGTAATTTGATATCGACGAAAAAGGAAACAAAACGCTAAATTGGTGCTTATTTTTGCCATATTATACCGTAGACCACACATTATAATTTGATTTTATATGAAAATAAATATATTGTGAGCATGGTGGTGTCGATTAATTTGTTCTTGATATTCGGAACGGCAGTGACGACATATGTTTTTGTCCAAGAAATTGTCAAGGTCAAGGTTTCACTGTTTGTCTCGCAATAACCCGCCGATTTATATTTGCGCACCAAAAAAAAAACAGATGACCAATACCGCTGACTTTCAAGTCACTTTGAATTAAATATTTTGGATTTGAAAACGGATACGTTTGTTCTGTTGTTTTATATATTTACGGTTTATTGTTGCTAGTAGTGTCATGCAACAACACCGGGTGAGAGATTAAGCTGTAGGCATATCGAATCGTATCTCGTAAACAATCACAAGTTTTTAATTATTTAATTAGATTTTGTTTCTCGTTTTGTGGATATATATCGAAGTCATTTACATAAAATATCACAGTTTCTTAAATATATTTCATGAAACACAGAGATAGATTAGTAATATTACGCATTTCTGAATATTATGAAAAAAAATCTGCCTACTGTAGGCGGACCAAATATTAGGAGCGGACCAAATATTAGGGGCGGACCAAATATAAGGGCAAATATAGTACATGTATACATTTACGGTATCTGGTATGTTTGTACGATACAAACGTAACAGAATTATACACATGTATACAAATCGTATAAACGTACGATTTGAATGGTATATCTATACTATATTGGTTGGTGTGTACGGTACAAACATACCGTACGTTTATATTATATGCATATCGTATAGAAAGCATATCGCATTGGTATAGTATACGTATAGTATTGGTATAGTACGTATAGTTGACCTGCAGAAAAGCGCTACTGTATTGCGTTTACTGCAAAACCACAGTAAACACAATAGACCATTGTTTATTAGTTTTATTTACACTGCATTTTCCGTTAGGTTCAACCATGAAAATAACCTAATATTGCAATACCATTAAGAATCAGCTTGTTTTTCACAATTCATGGAACTGCCGTTCAATAGCGTCGTTGATATTAATAATGTCAAGCAAATGTAAACCATCAACAATGTGGCGCGACTTCACGTGGATCTAATGTATTGTACTGGGATATAAACGCAATACGTTCAATGGGCGTTACTTAGTTTTTAAGTGCAATTATCATACTTTATAATCTGTCGATAGTATTATTTTTTTCAGATTGCGCATTTAATTAGCATAAATAATTAAACAGAGCATGCCTCATTTGCATATCAAAATAGCCTGATACCACCGCGCGTCACAATCAATAAAATAAATATTACTAAATGATTATATCTGTATAGCGGGCATTCGTATTTTTTAGAAATGGTGGAATAGTGACACACTTATACACGTTTTTAATTCCTATAAAGAACAGTGTGTGCCAACTGAGTGGGCATGTACCTTTAAAGATAGGGTCCCGCAAATGAGGATGTATTGTAGGGGTTATATCGTTTTGGTATGTATATGTCAATCATTAATATAATTTGTATAATGTGTATGACGGAAATCAATAATCTTGAGGTCAGGGGATATTACCGCGTTTTCTCAAAGTATTAACAAAATTCAATATTTATTCAAAGGAAGTCGATACTTATTTGTCCAATGAAATTTCTGATGTGCAATAACTATACTTAATAAAATATCGACAGCATTCGTGTTTAAGTTGATACACATACTTGATTTAAATAATGAAAACTAATCACATTGTCATCACATGCACATAAACTGGCTAACACGGTATTGAAGTATTAGTTAATACTGTGTGAAAACGAACACTTTTGATGTTAAACACTTGTAGAATAGTTATATAATAAGTACACATTTAATTTCTAGTTAGGGCTGTTAGGGATATTTTGTTCAGATTCTTCCAAAAACACCAAATTTAGCCAATATGTCATCCATACCATACTATTTCGATTTCCGACTGGCGCCAAGACGAACAACCCCGGGGCCGCCATTTTGGCGAGATCCAATATGGCCGACAGTTGGGTAAGACATCAGTCGTAGTGAAACAACAAAAAGGGCTATATTCATAAATCATACCACCTTTTATGGGTTTTGGGATTCGGGCAATCCGATTATAATGCTATTTAGAGACTTTGAGGTCATTGTCATAACATAAGGTCACGATAAATGTCATTTTGGGTCAAATTCGTTATATTTAGTAAGTGTTAATCAATATGTACGAACAATATATCATTGTATCGGTTTCCGGGGATGAGATTTATTTGACGATTGGATGCAATATTACATACCAGGGTCACCGCCCGAACCTGAGGTCAGCCAGAGGTCAATTGTATGAAAAATGTCAAAAGAGCAGGGATCACAAATAATATTGCTTTTTGGGGGTTTATGGCATCGGATAATCATATTCTGATTTACTTTTGACTATTTGAGGTCAATAATTCCTAATTCACTATCTATATGTTCTGGCGTCCTTAATACTGCATCACCTTGTCAACATTCTCGTTATTTACGCACCCCCCCCCCCCCTTCGCATTTGCAGTGGATCGTGCATCGGACAACGGCGCTGTTGCACTTGCACCTTCCTGTGCATGACTTGACGCAGCCGCAGTGTAAGGGAATGGCACATGCTACTGAAGCATCATTGATAGTAGTCCATGGGGGCTGCCATGTACTGGTGCCATCTTTGTACCAACCCCACTCACTGAAGTCAGGGATTTCCTGTTGGACCGAAATGGCCGGACTCCAGTAGAACCTCGCTTGTATAAGTGCTCGCTTCACATGCTGGAACAGCGCGGCTTGGGTAGGCGGAATAATTTCCAGTGATCTACTTCCTGTGGTGAAGAAACGATGCATGGCCTCGTCTACACAGGCTGCACCACATCCTTTGATGTACATGAGTACGACGAAGCGTTCGATACGCTACATGTGCAATGACCCGATACTGAACATGTTAGGGTCGTACGTTAGAACCACTAACGTGTCGGTAAGTGCAGGTATGCTTGACCAGGCTGTCCAAGCAGCAGTCTTCTTGCTACATCCAAGAAACTGTGATGCAGTGTCGCATCCGGAGGATCCTAGTATCCGCCTCGGAATGGTTGCAAGGCTGAAGTGATGCAAGGTCAACATGTCTCTTGGCGAGCACGGTCTCGAAGTGAGTACTTAGGAGCAGCTTTCCGCCCATGTCAGTCTTGGACATCTGAGTGCTGATGAATGACAACAGCTCCTTTTTATTCTCCTCATTTTTTAGGAAGCCACTGTTCCATTCACTCTTTGGTATCTGAGTGCTTCCATTGCCAATTCTTGTTCGTGGGCCATTCCCGCACCGTTGCTGTGTAATAGCTTTGAGGTTATTTTTCTCGGGGTAATTATCCCAAATAGCGTCGATGCGTTGGTACCACCCTTCATTTGAGCCTCCAGCAATGGTACTATGTGAAGCGTCACGTACTCGCGGAATCTTTGCCGTAGTTGGGCGCATCATGTGGATTACTGCCGCCATATCTAAAATCACGAGCGTGACGTGCTTGGCAGCAGTTGCACGGCCAGTGGGTGCATTGAGGCATTGTAGAATGTCTGACTTTTTTCCTAACCGCAGCTACCCTCGACCCTCTGTCATTTCGGCATCAGGACGAATGGAGTGACAGGAAAAGTTGCGTGACTAAGGTCATGTTCTGCCTCTGTACGTCACTGTCACACTGTCATTCGTGCCTTTTTTCTTGGGATCAGATCGATTGGCAAAGGTTAGTATGTTGTTCCGCTTGATAGTATCAGATACTGGTACAGAAACGTTTACCAGCCTTTCCATGAAATATGCTGCGTGAATGGTGTGGCAAGTTTCACGAATTTGAGACAGCGATGTAGTAACAGCCTGTTCCCTGAAAGTCTGTGTATAGAGTGCTACAAGCTCCTGGTTTGTAACAAGGAAAGGATTACCAAGCTGATTTACCACATCGACAAACGAAAGTACATTCTTTCTAAGATGGCGATGGTGGTTCATGTACGGCCTCGAATTCTCAACATTCCCTCAGTGACCGCACAAACCGAGCCATCAGCAGCTCCAATTCAATTATGGTTGACCAGAACTTGAACTGGGGTACAGTTTGGGAACGTCGATTCCACATATCGAATGAGTCAGCAGGGCCCATTATATTCTTGCAATACTCTGAGTATGCTTTCTGCTTGAGCAGGTACAGAGACATGAGATATACTTGATGGGCATATCTTGTGCGCTTGATGTGATGCTCATTGAGCGCAGATTGTGCTCGATCGGATGTCAGGACTTCCGCCTGAGAAAGCACGGTGGCCCACCCCGAGTCGTGCAGCAGTTTGCCTATCATGAGATGCATCTTATCTTCAATGTGCAGCCCATCCATCATAACAACCAGCTTGTCTCCTCCAAATGTGGCTGGGTATTGCCATTGAATGTGTTTGATGATCGAATACATTGGCTGATCTGCACCGAGAACGCTGGTCTGGCCAGGGTTGAGGAACTCGGTGGCCTGCATCGTCAGCTCCATCGCGTGCTTCATTGAAGAAGCGGACACGGCCTTGTCTGGGAAGAGGGGATAGACGCCGATATCCGCAGGAGGCTTCACCCATCAACTCGTCGCTCGCAAGCAACGAGTTGTACCCCAACCAGTTGAATACGTCCTCCTCTGAAAGCTCACCTTCCTCGAGCAACACGGTGACGTGCTCCATCCATGCCTCGTCCTTGACAATGGCACCTCGCACATCATGGGGTGGTCTGGCTTCACGGTCGCCAAGTCTGGGTGCAAATAAATCAGTTTTAGAGAGTTTGACTGGGGTCTGGATCACGTCTGAGTCTGGAAGCTTCGCCATGGACGTATCGGATGGGTCAATCGTGATTGGTGGCCACTTTATTCCATAGTTCTCGTTCGAAAGATGGTTCGTCACGCTCAAGACATATCCATGGAACTCATCCAGTGAGAAGTTGCCCTGAGCCTTGCTATCTATAGTATCCACATCGTGTGTAGTGAAGACATTGAGACAACTATTGGTGGGTATGACAACTCCATTCTGAGTATGGCGAGCACACACCGCCCGCGCAAGACATCGCTTTACTTCCATGACACGACTGTACGATACCGATATACCCTGTTCATTGTCAATTTCAATCTGTGTTTTACTCCGTCCGTGACCGTGTAGCTTGAGGCCATGATACAGGGGAAACGGGGTTTCTCTTTCCTGTTTGTGTCGTACTGCATCCGTCTTTACTGCATGGTGTGTACCCTTACTGGTATTGTAGATGAGCAGTTGTGAGATATTGCATGCGATTTTCTCCCTCGCATTCAGATTAGAATCACCACCGCTCTGTTCACGCCCATGAAGGGCTGATGGACCCCGGAGCACTAAGTTAAAGAAACTCCGCGTCTCCTCGTTGACTGGGTCAGTGCTGCAGTTCGGTGAGAATGAGCCGTCGAAAGGGTCCTGGCTCTATAGGCAAAACTTGTGCATCATCACGGCAGCCCGCATGAACGTAAGCGCGTCCTCTTGACCAATTTGAGACACATATGTCTTTGCCAGCTCATCGGCCACCTTCAATTTGTGAGATATGTAAATATCCTTCCTGCCTTCATTGCTCTTGGAAAACTCTACCCATTCCGACAGGGCATCGAGCAGATGGTCTTTGAATAGAGATGAGTGTGGCTCTTTTTGTCTCTGCATGGGCGACCTTGATCACTCGTAACCTTTTGATACATCTTGCGAAGCTCTGAAAGTTTACATATAGTTGTGTCCGAATGTTCGATTAGAGCAATAATTTGAGCACATATGAGGGGGTCAAAGGGCGGAGGTGAGGGTCGAGCCGAATCCCGTCGCTCGACAGCGCGAGCGAAGTCACGCAAACGTACATAACACTGATGGTGGTAACATACATCAGCCGCATGCGCATCAGATGCTACGGCAACCCGTCTGCCAGGTAAATGAAAGTTTTTCGTGGTCTTCGCCCAACTCATCAAGTTGGCATCTACGGCATCGGTTAATACTTTGTGAAGGTTGATCTGGTCCTCACCCTCACAAATTACACAATACTTGCTATTGGCTGGAAGGTGAAATTCTCCAGATGATCTGAGTTTTTTGGGACTAGATCTATTGTGCGGGCTGGTAGGTATCTTTGTCAATAACCTCTCTCGTCCGTTTAACACGAGAACTAGTACAATACCTCCTGCAAGTTTTGTGATACTGAGCATTGTGTGATTTAAGTATTGCTGCAATACCTAGACCATCATTCAACTTACTAATGCTGACGTTAATGCCAGAACAAATAGTATTGGGATTAATAGCATTGAAGTCGTTGAGATCTCTCTCAAGTCGTACAAGTCCGTCCTCATTGGGAGTTTGCTTCTTGAGTTTTGTCAGATTGAAAAAGACAACAATGTCGCCAATTCATAATGTTAACGATTCGCGATATGCATACATCAATTTGCAAGCGAATTATATGCTGTTGCTAATATTGATTAACTAACTGCACTACTCAGTATCTGAATAAAAATGGTAGCGTTGTTCACGCATTTTCGGCCTCTCAGAATTACGCGCGGTTTTATTTGGGATGTTAGGGAATCATGTGATTAGTGATTGATTGAAATGTGGTTTACGTCTGTTTAACAAACGATGTATGTGAAGAAGATCTCAAACCAGTGCGAAATAAAGCTAATATTAATAATTGGAAATGGTCATTTAAATGTTTTGGAATTTGTTATGTGAAACCCCTAAAACTCAAACTTCGACCAGAATTTGACCTTGAAGATAACATTGAGTGGCGAATTTGACCACAAATCGTCGAAATAAGACCAGAATCAGAATATACGACCCCGAATACCGATACTTAGTGGCATTACTCATGGTTCTAGCCCTTTTGGTTTTTACCTACGATTGATTTCTAATCCGAGTAGCGGCCATATTGGATTTCGCAAATATACGTTTAATCTCGTTTTGAGCAGTTAGTAAGTCGTCTTGCAGCGATACTTATTGCATGATGCCACATGATTTCGTCTGAACAATTTTCAGTGGGCAGATATACGGGAGTATTATGACCTGGATACTTACTGTCTGTTCCAAGTGTTGCTGTTAACGAACATTTGGCGGCTAAAGACATTAAATCTAAAAAATATTGAAATATATGTATTTTTTCATCAATAACAAAAATTATCACGCACCAATATTTATTTGATGAAATGATAAAAAGCTATTGATTTCATTGCGAAAAAAAAAATAAATTCTTCTAGGAATTTAACATGGGGGCTCAGTAAAATAGATTTTTAAAAATCATTTTTTAATTTGTGGACCGATTTTCCAAATCTAACTTTTGTTTTATTAGTTACATCATTTCCAAGCTATCTAGTAAGGTTTTGGACCAACTCCCAATTTTTGTAATAAAATGAATATTTGATGGAATTTCATCAAATACATTTGTTGTCATAATGCAGATACATTTTTCGCGTATTGATTGGTCCATTGATGAGCCCATGTTACCTGTCAAGCCCGTCAATATACAGTGGAACCTCTCTAAACCGGACACCAATAAAACATATGATCTCATTTTCAGAGGTTTCTTGGTAACGCATCTCTGATAATAATGCATGTTCATGATTACAAAATACATAAGTATGTCCCAGAATGGTCATACACCTGATATATAGTGGAACATTTTAAAACGGACACCTCCCAGGGTTTAGAGAGGTTCACTGTAGCTCGAATCAAAATGGCGGCGGTTCGCGGTTCGGTTAAATCACATCCGAAACATAGTTCTAGGGATTACTAAGAAAAAAAACTTATATTGGGAAAATCGCTCTAGACATTGCCAAGTTGTTAACGCATTTCTACTCGTTTTTGTCGAGAGCATGTCGGGTAATATTTGTAACGACATGACATCGTGCCATTTGGCGCCATCTTTCTATGACGCTAAACATGTACTAATATGTAACCCGCCAAAGGAAAATGGACCAGTTGGGTGAACATAACGGATTTGTTTTGTTTTTTTGCATTTTCTAAATCTCCATTCTTTCCCGATTTCAAATATATATTATTTTTTTGTGTATTATAACTGCCTTCATACCCTTTAATTAAACTCCAAATGCATGCTTATCACATGAAATCCTTGTTATACTGTGTTTTAACCCATTTCATAAATGTGTTATGACACACGTGTAATAACACCTGGAGCGAATTTGATAGATTTGCCGCATCTCCTTAATTACGTATTCGTATTATGCGCCAATGTTGTACCAAGTTAATAAAATAGAGACGTTCCAAATGACGTTCATCATGGTGCGACAAAGCAATGATGTTTTGACGTTGACGTCATAATATTTTAAACATCGTTAGAAGCGTCATTTAAAAGTACTGTAATTGTCAGAATGAGCTCCCGGTTGGTAGTATGAAATATTTACAAAGAACATGAACCTGGTATATGGAATATTCAAAATAATGTTATTGCTAGGATTAAAACTATTTTTTCTCTGTGGAGATTTTCATCTAGATGCGAAAATAGTCAATGGCGTCTGCTCACTGTAACGTAAATGGATATCTCCAAGTGTGCTGCTCTTTGGAGGCTGAAATCATGTGATAAACAGAATCTCAAACTCGTTTCCCTTAGATATTACATTTTTGAAACTCGTCCGCAATTTTATGCACCTCGCCAAAGGCTCGGTGCATAAATTGTGCGAGACTCGTTTCATAAATCTCATGTCGAAGGGAAACTCGTTTGAGATCCTCTATGCATGCTATATATAACAATCATTAACGGGTTTTAATGACGTTACGTCATGACGTCAACATATCATATCATGACGTTGTATACTGTACATACTGTATGCTAAAATCCGCGTCAGCAGGCAAGATGTAGCTGCTGATATAATGCGTTATCGAAGGTGCATGATCACGTGGTTACAACAGCAACAACAATGGCTGAACGTTTTGAAAGTGCACCCACTCTAAAGTAAGTATTGTTTGCTATTTTCCTTAATATTTCAACGGACTTTGGTGAACTATGGCTCAGCAAACGCGTCTTCGTGAGCTGCATTTGGTGGTCCTGGGGTTCGGCACATACTTAATTATGTCGTTTTTGCGAAGAATCGATTTCCTTGTCAGTGAACGACAGAGGTTTAGGCCAAAGTACAGAGACCACCAAATGCAGCTTACCAAGACGCGTTCGATGTGCCATATTGCATCAAAATCCGTTACATAATAAGGACAAAATATAAGAATACGTACTTTGAGGTGCTTCTGGAAGTTTCAGTAAGTGTTGTTGTTATAACCACGTGGTCATACGTATGAGGTAGCCATTGGCTAGCAAGATACTAGTAGTATTAACTTGAATTTTCTCATGATACATAACTAAGATGGGACTTAAAGCAAATGGAAAAATCTCAAATTATGGTATTGTTGTGAAACGCTACTTTTAACGCTTCCAGTATTGAAACAACCAACTGGTCCCTTTCCCATGGCGGATCACATATACTCACAAAACTAAATTCTGGAGAAATATAAAATATCTGCGGTATGACAAATACGTTATTGTGATTCAACAAAGTCAATATTACACTAACTTATAATACAGTCGAACCTCTCTAAGCCGGACACAAATACAATTTATTTATACTTAATTGTAATCGGGTTCATTGCCATTTATCTCCACTGAGTATGTATGTTCGTGATCGCAAAGCACCCACGCGTGTCTTGAAGTAGTTGTATGTCTGATTTACAGTGGAACCTCTCTGAACCAGACACGGTCTGGTTTAGAGAGGTTCCAATGTATATATTTCCCATGTGTTTTCATCTGAACAATGTATCCTATTTTCAGTGGGCAGACAGACATACTGGAGTAGTTGACCTCGGCACTTAGTTATCATCCATACAAACGACGTGACCATGGCATCGATGGTCTTGGACTACATTGCCGGCTTCTTTTCAAAAGTGTACACGTTGATGAGCAAGTGGCGGTTCTACACAGCGTGTCATAGTAAAGGTACATGCCCACTCAGTAGGCACAACATGTTCTTTATATGAATTAAATAAGTGTATAATTGTGTCACTATTCCACCAGTTCTACACATTGCGAGTGCCCGCTATACAGATATAATTATTTAGTAATATTTATTTTACTGATAGTGACGTGCGGTGGTCTCAGGCTATTTTCATATGCAAATGAGGCATAATATTTTGTAATCATGTATACTAATTAAACGAGTCACCTAAAAAATAATATTTTCGACAGATTATAAAGTATGACCATTGCACATCAAAAGATAACTACAGAGAATAAATTGCAATGTCAGTTAACATGTTAAGGTTATCGCCCGTGATATCAGTGTGGAAATTTACGTCTGATATAAAAGGTATAATAATGCAAATCAATACGTGGGGTAATGGTGAATAAATGTTTATTTTACCAGAAAATGTCTCGGATGATGTCTCTGATATGAAGAACATTTTGTGCCTACTGAGAGTGCATGTACCTGTAATGTGGAATGCTTCCTTTTTGTTTTTCCGCAAAGTAGTCAAATGTTCAGCTTGGATGATTAATATGAAATAGGCACTACCTATGACGGGCGACGTTAGTGTATGAAACTAAATACCAATTGATAGCTTTACCATGATGTTAATAGGCTATAAACGGTAGCGTAGTATATTGTAGTATTACAGAGCTACTTCCCGCAACTACCACGGTATTACAGCTTCTCTATTATAATTAAATGGTGTCATTGGCGCACTTCTCTTATTTGAACCGGTGATACAATTTAGATATTTCATTTTCATACGTAGTACATTAATAGCCCAGGCATTATATAAACAGTGTTAGTACATTTACGATCATTTTAAGAAAAAATAACAAGGATAAGCATCTTCAGTGATATTATTCACAATTTTCTCAATCTCAGTCATCATTGAGCACGACTGTCACTTTTACATTTACTTTTGATTAACCCAGTGCTGTGTCAGATGTGTTTGTATCCAGGACTACAACAACAGGTGCACTAGACGCACACTTTCAATGTATACTTTGTTCTGGTAGTCGTGTTCCCCAATTATCCCGGATCGCTTGACTATGTCTTGTATATGTATGTAGAAATTCTCCAGGGGCGTCCTTCCAGTGATGCTATTATCTTCTCGATCCCTGGTTGACTTTGAGCACATTTTGACTATTTTTCGTATTAGTTTTGTCCTTTTCACATACAGCTTCACTGAAGCTGTTGGTAAGAGGTACTTGTGTCTTGGACTGTGAACATATCACAGGCCGTGACACAACCGAACAGGTGCAATAAAACAGCAGTTGTTCTGTTAGTCATGTCAAAAGAGTATCATGTATCGTTTGAGATAATGATGTTGAGGGAAGGTGGGGGGGGGGGGGTGCGGGGGAGAAGGAGGAGATATATTGTGGTTTCTAGGTAATGATAGAGAAAGAAAGACAGACAGAGACAGACAGAGACAGAGAAAGAAAGATATATAGAGAGAGAGAGAGAATGGCAGAAAGAGGCAGAGAGACAGATAGAGAGAAACAGACAGAGAGAGACTGAGAGAGAGAGAGAGAGAGAGAGAGAGAGAGAGAGAGAGAGAGAGAGAGAGAGAGAGAGAGAGAGAGACGGACAAACGGACGCAGACGGACGGACGGACGGGGATGGACGGACGGACGGACGGACAAATTATTCGTCGCCCGTATTAGTAAACTTTCAGGGGGCAGTGACCAGTTAATTTAAAATTATCCATTTCACTCCTTCGGACAGTATGTATTTAATGCAATATTCCAAATAAGTGGGCAGACAGCAATATGCGTTAGATATTTGTGACCTAGACACACTAGAAGCTTTTACATAAACACAAATATGCTGCTCTATTAGTGCTCCTTACCTATGCAGGAATGTGAAATATCTCGGTGCAGCCTCTTTAAAATTATCCAATTCTGAGGTAAAATATTCACTTTAAAACCATGCCGTGCCACTCACTTGCGGAACTACAGATATAATGTTGCATGTGTTCTCAATCATCATCCAGAGGCAAATGTACTATCATGGTGCAAACCAGTTCCCATCCATGAGTTTTCTCTGAAAAAATATTATTGTTTGAAACTCCCACAAAAATCTGTTGTTTTGATTATTTTCTGTCACAACATACCCTCAATTCGTATTTTCACATTTCTGATCAATGGGAACAGGTCAGATGGCCCTGGAATGAGCATTCATCAATTAATACGATGTAAAATCTGAATAAAATACAAAATGAACTACAAAATAATAATTAAACAATTAAAATGAATTTTAATCTGCAGAAAGTGTAATATTTAAAAATTTCACTGGTGCCATTATACGAAACTGGCGGCTAACTGGTCACTGCTGCCTTAAGCATGCAGACCCCTTTTGTCACTGCACATTTTCTGTCATTTGCTAGTAGGGTGGTCAATTCCAAACTGATAAACCTAATATTAAATGTATATTGTGTAGAAGTGTCTGTCACAAATTAATTTTAAGGGTGGTGGTACAGCTTCGGAAAGGGTCAAATTTGGGTCGAAACAGCATTTTGCTACAACAGTGTTACTGCTGATGTGTTGCTATGTAAAGAGGCGCAAACTATACGAGCACATCATTACACTGCTTAGCAAGCACTACTGCTGCTTCACATGTATTAGCAAAATATGTATGTGACCTTGAACCAGTAAAAACTGTGCATATTTGCGAGAAATTATCGGCAGATTTGAACATTTTCATAATGTCACTGACATACAGGTTTTTTCAAGAGCCCTCAGTAGGTTCAATACCCTACTAACACATAACTAATACATCTAGTAGCATATTACTTGGTGTTTAATGCTCGTCAATAAACTTAAAAACTGTAAAATAATAGCTATCAGACAATAGCAGAGCTCTACCATTTCACACCCACTGCTGCGACAAGGCCACATTCACAGAGTTCATATTTAATGTAAAATGATGAAGTCAATCGAGCATAGAAAGTAGGTCAATGTCAGTTCAAGGTCACATGTACATTCGCTTCATATGAGTACCACAAATTGATGAAGTAGCACAAGCATATTCGGCTTAGTGGCTGTATGTGGTGCGAAACGGACCGAAATACGTAAAATGATTTGTCACACTAGCAGAAAATGTAGGTCAAGGTCGAATGAAGGTCACATGAGAGACAATGGCTTAACGTGGATCACAGCAGGGCAATAGCATTCAAGGTTTTCAGAGTATAATAGGGAGGGTAGCTGGTCATAAAAATGGAAAAGGTAACTCTGAAACAAGTGTGCAGGCATACAGGTCACTGTTTACGACACCGCCGGCAAACCAGTTTCAGCCCAATGTGAAAATACACTAACCGAGATGCTATTTCTTTTTCTTCTACTGGTCTGGTTATTCTTGCCAGTTGGCTACCATCCAGGTACAGGCTAGCAGCAGCTTAAATGGAATAAGTGACACATACAGCCGCGTCTGGTAAACGAGAGACCTTCAGTGAAAGATGCGGTCCTAACTGTGCGGACTAAGGCGGTCAATCTACACAAAATAGACATTTATGTTATTAAGTAGATCTACATTTAACACAAATTCAGAGAAATGTCATTCAACTAAACTTTCCATGCTAATCTTTGTGCAACACAGTCAAATCCGTCCAGAAAATCATCAAGATATCAAACATCAGAATTTCACCATTTAGTTGTATTTTCAGCTTGAGAGGTTTCCCTGCTAAAATGGCTCACAACATTCATCAGACACATGTCAGCTGTCCTGAAATGGTGTTTTCAATGTCGATGAATGCTTACGTCAACATTGAAATGCAACAAATGACAGAAACGGCAAATTCAGGAAATCATGTTTTGCCTTAAGGGGGAAGTGACCAGTTAATTTAAAAGTATCCATTTCACTCCCTCGGACAGTATGTATTTAATGCAATATTCCAAATAAGTGGGCGGACAGCAATATGCGTTCGACATTTGTGACCTAGACACACCAGAAGCTTTTATATAAACACAAATATGCTGCTATATTAGTGCTCCTTACCTATGCAGGAATGTGAAATATCTCGGTGCAGCCTCTTTAAAATTGTCCAATTCTGAGGTAAAATATTCCCTTTAAAACCATGCCGTGCCACGTCATTTGCGGAGCTTCAGATTGAATGTTGCATGTGTTCTCAATCATCATCCAGAGGCAAATGTACTATCATGGTGCAAACCAGTTCCCATCCATGAGTTTTCTCTGAAGTAAATTAGTGTTTGAAACTCTCAGAAATATCTGTTGTTTTGATTATCTTTTGTCACAACATACACTCAATTCGTGTTTGCCCATTTCTGATCAATGGGAACAGGTCAGATGGCCCTGGAATGAGCATTCATCAATTAATACGATGTAAAATCTCAATAAAATACAAAATCAGCTACAACATAATAATTAAACAATTAAAATGAATTTTAATCAGCAGAAAGTGTAATATTTCTAAATTTCACTGGTGCCATCATACGAAACTGGCGGCTAACTAGTCACTGCTACCTTAAGCATGCAGACCCTTTGTTTCACTGCACATTTTCTGTCATTTGCTAGTAGGGTGGTCAATTCCAAACAGAATAAACCTAATATTAAATGTATATTGTGTAGAAGTGTATATCATAAATTAATTTTTAGGGTGGTGGTACAGCTTCGGAAAGGGGTCAAATTTGGGCCGAAACAGCATTTTGCTACAACAGTGTTACTGCTGATGTATTGATATATAAGGAGCCGCAAGCTATATGAGCACATCATTACACTTCTAAGCAAGCACTACAGCTGCTTCACATGTATTAGTAAGATATGTATGTGAACATTGAACCAGTAAAACCTGTGCATATTTTCGAGAAATTATCGGCAGATTTGAATATTTTCATAATGTCACTGACATACACGTTCTTTCAAGGGCCCTCAGTAGGTTAAATATTACTTGGTGTTTATTGCTCGTCAATAAACTTAAAAACTGTAAAATAATAGCTATCAGACAATAGCAGAGCTCTACCATTTCACACCCACTGCTGCGACAAGGCCACATTCACAGAGTGCACATTTAATGTAAAAGGATGGAGTAAATCGAGCATAGAAAGTAGGTCAATGTCAGTTCAAGGTCACATGTACATTCGCTTCATATGAGTACCACAAACTGACAAGCATTGTCGGCTTAATGGCTGTATTTGGTGCGAAACGGACCGAAATACATAAAATCATTTGTCAAACTAGCAGAAAATTTACGTCAAGGTCGAATGAAGGTCACCTCAGAGACAATGGTTTAAGGTGGATCACAGCAGGGCAATAACATTTAAGGCTTCCAGATTATAATAGGGAGGGTAGCTGGTCAGATAAATGGAAAAGGTAACTCTGAAACATGTGTTCAGGCATACAGGTCAATGTTTACGACACCGCGGGCCAACTAGTTTCAGCCCAATGTGAAAATACACTAACCGAGATGCTGTTTCTTTTTCTTCTACTGGTCTGGTTATTCTTGCCAGTTCACAGGCTAGCAACAGCTTTAAAAATGGAATAAGTGACACATACAGCCGAGTCTGGTAAACTAGAGACCTTCAGTGAAAGATGCGGTCCTAACTGTGCGGACTAAGGCGGTCAATCTACACAAAATAGACATTTATGTTATTAAGTAGATCTACATTTAACACAAATTCAGAGAAATGTCCTTCAACTACACTTTCCAGGCTAACCTTTGTGCCACACAGTCAAATCCGTCCAAAAAATCATCAAGATATCAAACATCAGAATTTCACCATTTAGTTGTTGTATTTTCAGCTTGAGAGGCTTCCCTGCTAAAATGGCTCAAAACATTCATCAGACACATGTCAGCTGTCCTGAAATGGTATTTTCAATGTCGATAAATGTTTACGTCAACATTGAAATGCAACAAATGACAGAAATGGCAAATTCAGGAAATAATGTTTTGCCTTAAGGGGGCAGTGACCAGTTAATTTAAAATTATCCATTTCACTCCTTCGGACAGTATGTATTTAATGCAATATTCCAAATAAGTGGGCGGACAGCAATATGCGTTCGACATTTGTGACATAGACACACTAGAAGCTTTTATATAAACACAAATATGCTGCTCTATTAGTGCTCCTTACCTATGCAGGAATGTGAGGTATCTCGGAGCAGCCTCTTTAAAATGATCCAATTCTGTGGTAAAATATTCACTTTAAAATCATGCCGTGCCACGTCAAATGCGGAACTTCAGATTGAATGTTGCATGTGTTCTCAATCATCATCCAGAGGCAAATGTACTATCATGGTGCAAACCAGTTCCCATCCTTGAGTGTTCTCTGAAATAAATTATTGTTTGAAACTCCCAGAAAAATCTATTGTTTTGATTATTGTTTGTCACAACATACACTCAATTCGTATTTGCCCATTTCTGATCAATGGAAACAGGTCAGATGGCCCTGGAATGAGCATTCATCAATTAACGCGGCTAACTGGTCACTGCTACCTCAATCATATGTTCAACCTAGTTTCACTGAATGGTAAGTTTTCATATACGCGTAGCATAAATCGGGCTACTTCGTCGCCCGTATAATAATAGCGATTGCGCCTAATAAAGTATTGTGGTGCGGGCAACCCGACCCATTCGTGTGCTTAAGACGTCCTTTGTGTACTTTAGGCGCTTGTCTTCCGGGTGCCTGCAGCAATAACAACAACAACAATAAGTACAAAATGGTGTACCGATTCCACCATAATATGGTGGATACTCAATATTATTGGCACATACTATGGAAGCGTCCTGCTGCCAATGCTTAAATATTTTTATCTCTGAATTATGAGATACTAAGTCCTAATAATTAAGAGTTAGTATATCATAATTAGAACTTAATATCTCCTAATCAAGACTTACTATCCCCTAATTTAGGCTTACTATCTCCTAATTATGAGTATGTATCTCCTAATTAAGTTAGTATTTCATAATTAGGAGATACATTATTTTTAGCATCGGTACAGATAGTAAGTCCTAATTAGGAGATAGTAAGTCCTGATTACGAGGTAGTATCCCCTAATTAGGAGATATTATCTCATAATTAGGAGTTATCATCTCCTAATTAGGAGATACTCAGTCATAATTAGGAGGATACTAAGTCATAATTAGGAGATAACAATATTTTAGCATTGGAACCAGGACGCTTCCATAACATACAGCTATCCAGTAGAATTTAAAAAAATCCTACCCTACCTATAGTGTGGGAGCCGAGTCCAATATTGTTTGGCTACCCTACCCCGGTTCCTCCCCATTTTTCAGAATTTTAAGTTAGACATCTGAAAACAAGAAACCACTAAGAGCACGTTTCTAGGGAGTGGCGAAAGTTCCGAAATTCTGAATTTAAAATGGCTGCCAAAAAAAAATAATTTGCCTTATATTTGTGTCATATGATGTTTTCCTCAAGATAGCCGTCAGATATAATAATTTTAATCTTAAATAAAAGCCTTATATTTGTGTTATATGATGTTTTCCTCAAGATAGCCGTCAGATATAATAATTTTAATCTTAAATAAAAGTTGGTTACATATTTGATCTCATGAACATAACATTATAACAGGTTATTAGAAACTGGATACTCTATGTCTATTAAGTTTTATTGTTGATTTGTATTCAGAAGGGGTCCTACAATCAATTCAGCTTGGTTGCCAAAACGGCAACTTTGGGCAACTTCCGAAATTTGCATAAATACAAGATGGCCGCCAAATGATAGAGAAATACATGATATCCGATAAAAATCGTATTGTAGAAGTAATATGTATGTGAAAGTGCATGTAAAATTGACAGATGTAGTAATTATTCAACAAATGGAAATTAGATAAATCCAAGATGGCCGCCATATATTTTAGAAATGCATGATGTCCGATATATGGTGTATTGTAGAAGCAATATATATTGTGAAAGTACATGTATAGATGATAGATGCAGTAACTGATAATTTAAGGAACGTAGGTATATCAATTGCAAGTTAATACAATTGGAATAAGCTCAAGATGGCCACCAAATATTATAGAAATACATTATTTCCAATATATAGTCATTAGTGTATTGCAGAAGCAATATGTATGTGAAAACACATGTAAAGATAAAGATAACCGGTGCAGTAACTGATAATGTACGGGATGTATTCACAACGATATGCATAATTTCAAGATGGCCGCCATTTCTTAAAATGGCCGCCAAATGATAGAGAAATACATGATATCCGATAAAAATCGTATTGTAGAAGCAATAAGTATGTGAAAGTGCATGTAAAACTGACAGATGTAGTAATTATTCAACAAATGGAAATTAGATAAATCCAAGATGGCCGCCATATATTTTAGAAATGCATGATGTCCGATATATGGTGTATTGTAGAAGCAATATATATTGTGAAAGTACATGTATAGATGATAGATGCAGTAACTGATAATTTAAGGAATGTAGGTATATCAATTGCAAGTTAATACAATTGGAATAAGCTCAAGATGGCCACCAAATATTATAGAAATAAATTATTTCCAATATATTGTCATTAGTGTATTGCAGAAGCAATATGTATGTGAAAACACATGTAAAGATAAAGATAACTGGTGCAGTAACTGATAATGTACGGGATGTATTCACAACGATATGCATAATTTCAAGATGGCTGCCATTTCTTAAGATTTTCATTATTTGTGTGCACAAATTGCCACATGCGTACTATCCATGTACGCATCACCTGCCTACATAGAAATATTGGGTTACCAATTTGTCCATGTACATATTGTTATATAGGTATGCATGCAGGACGTTTAAATTGTTAGGTCAGGTATCACGGAAGCGGGGTTGTGGACTGGATGTTTCAAAGGCATGGCCCTGCTCATCTTTGAATCTGAGAGAGGGCGGCCAAGACGAGTAATTGTGCCCTGCCATATTCAGCTTGCACTGGCTGCAGTTTCAAGTCTTATAATCAGCAAGAACTGCAGAGAAATGAAACCACAAGAGTGAAACTAATGGATTGTTACTTGCTAGTCTGAGTTAATACCATTGATACCCTAATACCCTATCACACCGTATGCTGTACGCCAAGTCGTCATACAGTAGTCAGGGTCAGCAAGACGATACTCAACATCCTCATTAACTTCACATTCCTCTGCACCTTCCTCTGTAAGTTCTTCAAGTGCACCCTATTGATCTGCATTTCTAGGCCATTCCATTCCAAGCGCACCCTCCTGCCCTTCGATACCTCATTGTACCCAACCAGAGCAGCTACAGTATGATGTACATGAAATATGTTTCCTGTGGCAGCAATACAACCCAGTGCTGCACTACTTACCATGCACCCTACTCTGAGCGTGAATCACATAACTCAGATGTGATGGAGTTGTGTCACCCTTGTCAATGGTAGAAACGTGGACGCCATCCCGGATCTCCCACCCGAAAGGAGTGATGTCTGCTGCCTCATCAGGCAGTGCTTGCTGATCTGCCGCTTTCCATGTAGCATGACATGCAGGTGGGCCCGTTGCACATGCAATGACAGATTGGTCGATCTTAGAAGAAGCGTCTTGGATTTAGGACATTTCATTTTCTTTGTAAAGAGTGTTATGCGGGCCGACTCCATGGATGTCACCGGTGGTTGACCATACATAGCTATGAAGAATCTCATTGCCAGCTTCATCAAGACAGGCTGTGTAGCATCCATCTCGCCAGACAAACATGCAAAGTCCCCAGCCAGAAATGTGTTTAGCGCACTGGTCGTGCCTTTGGATACACATATGATGTCGTATCACATCCACTGAGGGCATGCATGATCGGCAGCTCCAAACACTTTGGCCACTAGTTCAACGCAGCTGGCGTTGATATCTAACACAGTTCTATCCCAGCGCTCCATATGTACCATCCTCCTCTCGATACACCCAATATACCAGCAGGATGAATACGTCGTTGTCATCACTAAGGACGGAGATCACATGTTTTCCAGACTTTGCTGCCTGAAGGATAAACAAGACAATGGTGATGTCCGCCTCATCATGACCAAACACTCCATTCTCGTGGGTATTCATTGTTGTATTGCCATTTCTGATGTGTTGCCTTTGTGGAGACAACCATGTTCATCGATGAGGGATGGAGGTACGGAACAGAGCTCGTAAGCGAAGAGAGGCCCAGGTTCTATCATCTAGTTGCTGCAGAAACCGGAGATATATGTTCTCGATGTTGATTATTGGCACGCTTTGTTGACATTGCCTTGCTTCTTGCGACCATTCATCATCTTGATATGACTGCTGATAGGGTCGTAGAACACTCTAGGAGACTGTCTGTATACTTGTTCTCCATTATTTCAGCAATAGCAATCAAATCAGCCACATTGACTTCAGCTGGGGCTATCTTGCCGGTGACTGGATTGTACAGATGAGGGCAATGATCTTAGTGTAGGTGAGGGCCCTGATAATCTGCATCTAGGACACGTCGGTACTTCAACTCCTCCATGTGATGTTTTTGCGAAGACTGTCCTGGTGCACCAGCAGAGTATATGAAGTCCACACAAACTGACATAATTATGTACGGTGATGGGGACGGCATCAATCCACTCATAAACAGGATCAGCAGATAGTCATGCCCTTGTGAGCTCCGCTCGCCACATTTGTCACCATAAACGCCATTCCAGTATCCCCAATGGTAACGATAAACAAATGCAGCAGACTCAAAGGTTCGACTTGCTATGATACTGCTATACAAGTCTCGAAAACACATGACACAAGTCGCTTCGGCTGCTAAAACTATGCATTTCAGTTGCATGTTACTCCAAGAATCATAATGAAATGGTCACATGTATACATGATAGATAATATATACTAATTGGGTCGGTCATTGGGGTGCATACCTGTTCATCAGAACTAACAGCAAAAAACAACAAGAAATTTGTGAAATAAAACACGCGTGGTAGGAACAACAATATCAGATATTATGTATGGTGACACTAAAATGTTATATGTGTTATGAATTAGTGCCTTTTTATCGCGTTGTATCTAGCTATAGTTTCTGTACACATAAAAGTTGGTAGTCAAACTTTGTGCAAGCAGGTTGTAGACTATGCACATTGCATTGATCAAGGGTTGGTTCAGTGGGAGCATCCCTTCATGCTCACCCCCACCGCAAACAATGTGCTCCAAATGCTCCAAAGCATGTCAGAAAGCAGGAAATTAGACAAATTGGTAACCCAAGATTTCTGTGCAGGTACTAGTAAATTGTACGTACATGGATAGTACACGTTTGGCAATTTATTCTCAAAATTAATTATAATCTTGAAATGGCGGCCATCTTGCAATTATGCAAATTAGGTTCAACTTGCAGTTGTTTGAAAAACATTCCTTAAATTATCAGTTACGGCATATGTTACGTTTACATGTTTTTTTAGCATACATATAGCTTCTGCAATGCAATATATATCGGAAATCATGTATTTCTATAGCATTTGGCGGCAATCTTGGATTTATGCAAATAGGGTTAACTTGCAGTTGATGATAGTTAGTGCATCTATCATCTTTACATGTAATTTCATAAAAATATTGCTTCTACAATACGATATGTATTGGATATTATGTATTTATATAACATTTGGCGGCCATCTTGGATTTATGAAAATTAAGGAAGTTGCCCAAAGTTGCCGTTTTGGCAACCAATCTAAATTTGTTGTAGAACCCCATGAGAGTACAAATCAGCAATAAAAGTTTATAGTAAACACAATTTCTAGGTTGTGTATTAAATGTACACCAACACCGTCCTATTTGTATTACGTTCTATGTTTTGTTTCAATTAGTCTGTACTTCTGAATGATTAAAACCACAACGATAAATTTACTAACAAGGACATTCTATTTTTAAAACTCTGTATCCAGTGTAATGTGCAAAACTACTTTGATACAGTTTACATGTGCTATCTGGAACTGACATAAACACATAAAGTTCTTGCGCACTCATACTTCATTTCAGAAAGAACCTGTGGGGGAAAGGTACATCTTGTGAAGAAAAACTAAACTAATTCGCATTGTCAGTTTTTTGTCAAACGCCAGAATTGGTGAAACTTGCTGATGGACGGAACACAAAGATAGCCGACTTGGCCATTCCACGTGCCGTATAGGATACAGTAACGAGGCAATGTTCACATATATGTTATACATATATTCAATCACATTTACGAAACAATTATATTTGAATCAAAGGATGATCAGGTATAGAACGGGTCCTGAATGGAGAACACTGCCTGAAACATACAAGTTAGAAACCACGGACATTAATCAAACAATGCACTATGAATTAAGGAAAGGTGGTGTTGATATACTGGGTCACAGTGTCAGCAAATGAGGCCCGGTTAGCACAATTGACAATGAGCATTTATCTCACCAATGCAGCCCGGGTTCGATCCTCGACACGAGCAGTATGCAAGATGGTATGGTGGTCGCCAGATCGGACAAGTGTGTGTTTACTCCGGTTTCCTTCCACATTAAGGACCGCACTTAGGCCTCCATCTGTACCAACGAAGCATTTATATCTTGTGTTTGTAATCGTTGTGAAGTAAAGTTCAAACATTCATGTTGCAATCTTTCTTTGAACGCTCGTGTGCCTGCCAAAATATGATACTGGCTGCCTTAATCCTGATATTAGCAGGGGAGGGGTGGGGGGGGGGGGGAGGGGTGGGGGGGGGGTGCCGATTAGAAGGAAATTCAGTATGAGGTGCAGTGAAGTTGTCTCGTTGATACACACTACACTGTTCTCATCATGAGGCAGATGCACGTAACAGTTGGTCCATGTTAAGCATTGTGTAGACAATGGGCTCCAGCACATCCTCATGAGAGCATCAGATGCCGATATATTGTTAATTGCATCATATGTACATTGCCAGTTCACATTTGTATGTGAAAAGGTTGTGCGGGTTGTGTGATATGATGGACACGTATATGATTGTCATTCCAACACGTGTGTGCTATTTTGTCAATATTACTGCAGTTAATTGTTGTAGATTTGTGTACATTTTACATTGTCGCGCTTTTATTTTGACAAGAGTTGAATAGAATTAATAATATCTCAACAAATTTATTTAAGTAATACTTTGCAATGAAATTTCAGAATGCAATATATAAATGGTGGATCTAGATATGTGAAGGTTTTTGTCTAAAACTATGAAGCTGTTATCAAATAAATAGCAAAGTACTTTTACATATAGTGTTTTATTTTATGAAATTTACACTATTTTGGAGTGTCACGCGATCAAGTAGGATGTTAATAAAACTATTTTCGTCACCTGCAAATGCTATCAGTGATTCATTAAACTACAGTGTTTGATCTTTCAAAAACAAAATTATCAATAAAGGGGGAGGCCCTGGGGTAGGGTAAAGTCATATTTTGACGAGATTTTTGTCTCCTCCACTAATTATATTTTTTCTGAACAGTTGCCCGCACCACATGTTTCTTTTATAGGCAATGCGAAAGAAGGGACATTGAACCTCAGAGTGGAAATTGACATTGGACCACTCGGGCACTTCAACGGTAGTGTGAGTATCACAATCAGCGGCGGTAATCTCTCGGCCGACGTTGACGTTGTGGTTAACATCGGCGTCGTTGACGATAACTTCAATGCAGACATCGATGAGAAAGGTGACGTCAGCGGTGGGACTGGAGGCCGGGTCAACGTTAGCGGTATCAAGGTGCGCGTAAATATGGCCGTCGACAAGGGTTGGTGGGTATCGGGCGGGGGCAGCGTTGTCTTTGGGATTGGATCCAAGGGCGGGGTGGACATACACGTGCAAGCCAGGCCCGACGGCGCGAGTGCTGGCGTCGGAGCACGTGCTGGTTACGGACCAGTGTCTGGGAAAGTATCAGGTAATGAGGTGAACATTGCCTAGTTGCGGGAAGAAACTCTGCAGAATATTCTGCAGAGCTACTTCCCGCAACTAAACATTGGCCTACTGTCTGTTTTGCTGCCGACGAACTTTTGGCTATTAAGCGCATTAAATTTACAAAATATTTAAATGTAAATACCTTTTCATTAATAACGAAAAAGTCAACCTTCTCATTTTTTTTATTTGATGAAATTCCTTCAAATATTGATTTTATAGCGAAACAAAACTAATTTATTTTCTATGGGAATTTAACATGGGGGTAAGTGAGCTGGAGGACTTGGGTTGAGAAGTAAAAAAAATGGTAACCTAGCTAGATAGCTTGACACTGATGTAACTCAGAAAACAAAAGTTATATTTTGAAAAAACGGTCCTCAAATTCCAAAATTATTTTATATGGTCTACTTTCAGCCTCTATGTTAAATTCCCACAGGAAAACTGTTTTTTTCTCTCAATGAAATCAATATTTGATGAAATTTTATCAACAATTTTGTTTTTATTTATGAAAAAAGTACTTTCGTTTACATATGTTTATGCCAAATATACGTCGGCCGCAAAACGAAAGTGAGAGATCCTCAAATATTTTTGAAAATAAATCTATGTAAACATGTCACCCGTCGAAAGAAAAGGAACCAGTTGAATGGTGGCCATTTTATGCCGGAAATGTAAAAATGTGGCCTCTGGTAAAAAAATCCACAGCATAATTTGCGATGTTTCCATTTTCTGTAAGTTAGATCTCAATGGTGTTTAATGAGAAACTGTCAAGTCAGTATTTGGTTTATTTTTGAATATACAGTGGAAGTTTTTTTATGAGTTTTTTGGTCAGTTATCTCAGATGTTAATGTCTTTTCGCGATCGCATAGCAAACAATTATGGCTCAGGTATTACGACATTTCCCACCCGTACAGATTGCAAAGTTTTTGCACCGTTTTAAGGTATTAGGTTTTACTAGGTTTCTAGTAGGTTTCCACTACGTATTGCCCCGTCTGACATGTGACAGGACGGGTATCAAAGCGGCTCATTGTCACAATATCACTAGGGATTAGTAGGTTTTACTAGTTGACTGACACGTTTCGCTACGTTTTACTACGATTCAGTACGTTTTAACTAGGGATTGTTAGGTTGTGACAGCGATTACTACTCAATAAAGCTCAAAACCTCTGTTAGCTTAACAGACTGATCAATCCTTAACAGTGTTAAGGATATAACAGTCTATTAAGCTAACCGAGGTGTTCAGCAACCTGATTCTGGTATTCTATATGTATCAGGGGGCCGTTTCACTAAACTTCTGTAGGACAAACACGTTCGTAAGTGCAAAATTATGAACGTCTGTAAATTTCATATTAACAGTGTTTTCTTGTAAACAATTATTGGATTTAAATGTATTGAGCATAGACTGCATATGCAGCCTATGTTCAATAAATGTAAATATATCAGTTCAAATTTCCAGACGATCCTAACTTTGCATTTACGAACATTTTAGTTATACGAAGTTTAGAAACGATCCCCAGGTTTCTTTAAATGGCTGATAAACTTGATATCAAACGCTCCAGCACATACTCATGAGAGCATCAGATACCGATATATTGTTAATTGCATCATATGTACATTGCAAGTGTACACATTTGTATGTGTAAAGGTTGTGCGGGTTGTGTGATATGGTGGACGCTTATATGATTGTCATTCCAGCACGTGTTTGCTATTTCGTCAATATTACTGCAGATAATTGTTGTAGATTTGTGTACATTTTACATTGTCGAGCTTTTAGTTTGACAAGAGTTGGATAGAATTAACAATATCTGAACAAAATATTCCGAATGCAGTATATAAATTGTGGATCTAGATATGTGAATGTTTTAGTCTAAAACTATGAAGCTGTTATAAAGTAAATAGCAAAGTACTTTTACATATTGTGTTTTATTTTATGAAATTTGCACTATTTTGGAGTGTCACGCGATCAAGTAGGATGTTAATATTAACTAGTTTCGCCACCTTTGCTGAAAATGCTATCATTGATTTATTAAACTACAGTGTATGATCTTTCAAAACAGAAATTATCCAAAAAAGGGGGAGGCCCCGGTGTAGGGCAAAGTCAAAGATGTGACATTTTGGATCCTCCACTGATAGTCTTTTTTTCTATTTTGGTTCCTCCACTAATAGTCCTTTTTTCTGTTTTGGTTCTTCCACTAATAGTCTTTTTTTCTGTTTTGGTTCCTCCACTAATAGCCTTTTTCCGGGACAGTTGTCCGCACTACAATTTTTTTATAGGCCATGCTAAAAGAGGAATATTGAACCTTACAGTTGAAATTGACATGGGACCACTCTGGCACTTCAACGGTTGTGTGAGTAACGCAAACAGCGGTAAACACTCGGCCCACGTTGATGTTGCGTTTAACATCGGCGTTGTTAACGTTAACATCAATGCAGACAGCGATGAGAAATGTGCCGGCTACGGACCAGTGTCTGGGAAAGTATCAGGTAACGAGGTGAACATCAATATACAGTGGAAGTTCTCTAAACTGGACACAAAGAAAACACCTATTATCTTCTTATTTTATGAGTTTCTTGGTCATTTATCTCAGGTGTTAATGTCTGCTCGCGATCGCATAGTACACAACTATGTCTCAGGTATTACTACGTATCCCACCCGTACAGATTGCCAAGTTTTTGCCACGTTTTAAGGAATTAGGTTTTACTAGGTTCCTAGTAGGTTTCCACTACGTTTTGCAAGGTTTTCACTACGTATTGCCCCGTCTGACATGTAACAGGCCGGGTATCAAAGCGGCTCATTGTCACAATATCACTAGGGATTAGTAGGTTTTACTAGTTGACTGACACGTTTCGCTATGTTTCACTACGATTCAGCAACCTGATTCTGGTATTCTATATGTATCAGGGGGCCGTTTCACTAAACTTCTGTAGGACAAACACGTTCGTAAGTACAAAATTATGAACGTCTGTAAATTTCATATTAACAGTGTTTTCTTGTAAACAATTATTGGATTTAAATTTATTTAGCATATACTGCATATACAGCCTATGTTCAATAAATGTAAACCCATCTGTTGAAATTTCCAGACGATCCTAAATTTGCATTTACGAACATTTTAGTCATACGAAGTTTAGTGAAACGATCCCCAGGTTTCTTTAAATGGCTGATAAACTTGATATAAAACGCTCCAGCACATACTCATGAGAACATCAGATACCGATATATTGTTAATTACATCATATTTACATTGCAAGTGTACACATTTGTATGTGTAAAGGCTGTGCGGGTTGTGTGATATGGTGGACGCTTATATGATTGTCATTCCAGCAAGTGTGTGCTATTTTGTCAATATTACTGCAGTTAATTGTTGTAGATTTGTGTACATTTCACATTGTCGCGCTTTTAGTTTGACAAGAGTTGGATAGAATTAACAATATCTCAACAAAATATTCAGAATGCAGTATTTAAATGGTGGATCTAGATATGTGAATGTTTTTGTCTAAAACTATGAAGCTGTTATCATGTAAATCGCAAAGTACTTTTACATATAGTGTTTTATTTTAAGAAATTTACACTATTTTGGAGTGTCACGCTATCAAGTAGGATGTTAATATTAACTATTTTCGCCACATTTGCTGCAAATGATATCAGTGATTCATTAAACTACAGTGTTTGATATTTAAAAAAAAATGTTATCCAAAAAAGCGGGAGTCCCCGATATAGGGTAAAGTCATATTTTGACGAGATAACCCATTTTGGCTCCTCCACTAATAGTCTTTTTTCGGGACAGTTGCCCGCACCACATGTTTTTTTATAGGCCATGCTAAAAGTGGGATATAGAACCTTACAGTGTAAAGCCACCTCGGACCACTCTGGCACTTCAACGGCAGTGTGAGTAACACAAACAGCGGTAAACTATCGGCCCACGTTGACGTTGCGTTTAACATCGGCGTCGTTAAATTTAACATCAATGCAGACAGCGATGAGAAAGGTGCCGGCTACGGACCAGTGTCTGGGAAAGTATCAAGTAACGAGGTGAACATGAATATACAGTGGAAGTTCTCTAAACTGGACACAAAGAAAACACCTATGATCTTCTTTTTTTATGAGTTTCTTGGTCATTTATCTCAGGTGTTAATGTCTGTTCGCGATCGCATAGTAGACAACTATGTCTCAGGTATTACTACGTTTCCAACCCGTACATATTGGCAAGTTTTTGCCCCGTTTTAAGGAATTAGGTTTTACTAGGTTTCTAGTAGGTTTCCACTACGTTTTGCAAGGTTTTCACTACGTATTGCCCCGTCTGACATGTGACAGGCCGGGTATCAAAGCGGCTCATTGTCACAATATCACTAGGGATTAGTAGGTTTTACTAGTTGACTGACACGTTTCACTCACTATATTTCACTACGATTCAGTACGTTTTTACTAGGGATTGTTAGGTAGTGACAGCGATTTCTACGAGGTCGGAAAACAGAAAATAAACGCGGCCGCATTGGCAAGCAAATCAAAAACGTAGTAATATACATATTAAACGTATTAATATACGTAGTAAAACGTAATAAAACATATCACCATTACGTATATAGTCGTATCTAATACGTTTTAATACGTATAATGCCGTTTTACTTCGTATTAAACGCGTAATAATACCTAGTCCTCACTACCTGACAGTGTCACTGGAACTTAAACTTGATATCAAACGTCACTAGCACGGGTCTGGTTGCTCAAAACTTATGTTAGCTTAACAGACTGATAAAGCTCAAAACCTCTGTTTAACAGACTGATAAATCCTTAACAGTGTTAAGGATTTAACAGTCTGTTAAGCTAACCGAGGTGTTCAGCAACCTGACTCTGATATTCTATATGTATCTGGGGGCCGTTTCACTAAACTTCTGTAGGACTTAAATGTTCGTAAGTGCAAAATTATGAACGTCTGTAAATTTCATATTAACAGTGTTTTCTTGTAAACAATTATTGGATTTAAATTTATTGAGCATATACTGCATATGCAGCCTATGTTCAATAAATGTAAACCCATCTGTTGAAATTTCCAGACGATCCTAAATTTGCATTTACGAACATTTTAGTCATACGAAGTTTAGTGAAACGATCCCCAGGTTTCTTTAAATGGCTGATAAACTTGATATCAAACGCTCCAGCACATACTCATGAGAACATCAGATACCGATATATTGTTAATTGCATCATATTTACATTGCAAGTGTACATATTTGTATGTGTAGAGGTTGTGTGGGTTGTGTGATATGGTGGACGCTTATATGATTGTCATTCCAGCACGTGTGTGCTATTTTGTCAATATTACTGCAGTTAATTGTTGAAGATTTGTGTACATTTCACATTGTCGCGCTTTTAGTTTGACAAGAGTTGGATAGAATTAACAATATCTCAACAAAATATTCAGAATGCAGTATTTAAATTGTGGATCTAGATATGTGAAGGTTTTTGTCTAAAACTATGAAGCTGTTATCATGTAAATCGCAAAGTACTTTTATATATAGTGTTTTATTTTAAGAAATTTACAATATTTTGGAGTGTCACGCTATCAAGTAGGATGTTAATATTAACTATTTTCGCCACCTTTGCTGCAAATGCTATCAGTGATTCATTAAACTACAGTGTTTGATATTTAAAAAAAAAAGTTATGCAAAAAAGGTGGAGGCCCCGATGTAAGGTAAAGTCAAATTTTGACGAGATAGCCCATTTTGGCTCCTCCACTAATAGTCTTTTTTCGGGACAGTAGCCCGCACCAAATGTTTTTTTTATAGGCCATGCTAAAAGTGGGATATTGAACCTTACAGTGGAAAGTCACCTGGGACCACTCTGGCACTTCAACGGCAGTGTGAGTAACACAAACAGTGGTAAACTATCGGCCCACGTTGACGTTGCGTTTAACATCGGCGTCGTTAAATTTAACATCAATGCAGACAGCGATGAGAAAGGTGCCGGCTACGGACCAGTGTCTGGGAAAGTATCAGGTAACGAGGTGAACATGAATATACAGTGGAAGTTCTCTAAACTGGACACAAAGAAAACACCTATGATCTTCTTTTATATGAGTTTCTTGGTCATTTATCGCAGGTGTTAATGTCTGTTCGCGATCGCATAGTAGACAACTATGTCTCAGGTATTACTACGTTTCCAACCCGTACATATTGGCAAGTTTTTGCCCCGTTTTAAGGAATTAGGTTTTACTAGGTTTCTAGTAGGTTTCCACTACGTTTTGCAAGGTTTTCACTACGTATTGCCCCGTCTGACATGTGACAGGCCGGGTATCAAAGCGGCTCATTGTCACAATATCACTAGGGATTAGTAGGTTTTACTAGTTGACTGACACGATTTCACTCACTATATTTCACTACGATTCAGTACGTTTTTTTACTAGGGATTGTTAGGTAGTGACAGCGATTTCTACGAGGTCGGAAAACAGAAAATAAACTCGGCCGCATTGGCAAGCAAATCAAAACGTAGTAATATACATATTAAACGTATTAATATACGTAGTAAAACGTAATAAAACATATCACCATTACGTATATAGTCGTATCTAATACGTTTTAATACGTATAATGCCGTTTTACTTCGTATTAAACGCGTAATAATACCTAGCCCTCAATACATGACAGTGTGACTGGGACTTAAACTTGATATCAAACGTCACTAGCACGGGTCTGGTTGTTCAAAACCTCTGTTAGTTTAAAACCGAGGTGTTCAGCAACCTGACTCTGATATTCTATATGTATCAGGGGGCCGTTTCACTAAATTTCTGGAGGACTAAAATGTTCGTAAGTGCAAAATTATGAACGTCTGTAAATTTCATATTAACAGTGTTTTCTTGTAAACAATTATTGGATTTAAATTTATTGAGCATATACTGCATATGCAGCCTATGTTCAATAAATGTAAATCCACATGTTGAAATTTCCAGAGGATCCTAAATTTGCATTTACGAACATTTTAGTCATACGAAGTTTAGTGAAACGATCCCCAGGTTTCTTTAAATGGCTGATAAACTTGATATCAAACGCTCCAGCACATACTCAGAGAGCATGAGAGCATCATACCGATATATTGTTAATTGCATCATATTTACATTGCAAGTGTACATATTTGTATGTGTAAAGGTTGTGCGGGTTGTGTGATATGGTGGACGCTTATATGATTGTCATTCCAGCACGTGTGTGCTATTTTGTCAATATTATTGCAGTTAATTGATGTAGATTTGTGTACATTTCACATTGTCGCCCTTTTAGTTTGACAAGAGTTGGATAGAATTAACAATATCTCAACAAAATATTCAGAATGCAGTATTTAAATGGTGGATCTAGATATGTGAATGTTTTTGTCTAAAACTATGAAGCTGTTATCATGTAAATCGCAAAGTACTTGTACATGTAGTGTTTTATTTTAAGAAATTTACACTATTTTGGAGTGTCACGCTATCAAGTAGGATGTTAATATTAACTATTTTCGCCACCTTTGCTGCAAATGCTATCAGTGATTCATTAAAGTACAGTGTTTGATATTTAAAAAAAAAATATTATCAAAAAAAGGGGGAGGCCCCGATGTAGGGTAAAGTCATATTTTGACGAGATAGCCCATTGTGGCTCCTCCACTAATATTCTTTTTTTCGGGACAGTTGCCCGCACCACATGTTTTCTTTATAGGTCATGCTAAATGTGAGATATTGAACCTTACAGTGGAAAGTCACCTTGGACCACTCTGGCACTTCAACGGCAGTGTGAGTAACAGAAACAGCGGTAAACTATCGGCCCACGTTGACGTTGCGTTTAACATCGGCGTCTGATTAAAGAAATTTAAACATCAATGCAGACAGCGATGAGAAAGGTGCCGGCTACGGACCAGTGTCTGGGAAAGTATCAGGTAACGAGGTGAACATGAATATACAGTGGAAGTTCTCTAAACTGGACACAAAAAAAACACCTATGATCTTATTTTATATGAGTTTCTTGGACATTTATCTCAGGTGTTAATGTCTGTTCGCGATCGCATAGCACACAACAATGGCTCAGGTATTACTACGTTTCCCACCCGTACAGATTGCCAAATGTTTGCCCCGTTTGTGGGTATTAGATTTTAGTAGGTTTCTAATAGGTTTTCACGACGTTTTGCAATGTTTTCACTACGTATTGCCCCGTCTGACATGTGACAGGACGGGTATCAAAGCGGCTCATTGTCACAATTTCACTAGGGATTAGTAGGTTTTACTAGTTGATTGACACGTTTCGCTACGTTTTACTACGATTCAGTACGGTTTTACTAGGGATTGTTAGGTAGTGACAGGGATTACTACGTGGTCGGAAAACCGAAAATAAACGCGGCCGCATTGCAAGCAAATCAAAAACGTAGTAATGTACATATTAAACATATTAATATACGTAGTAAAACGTAATAAAACATATCACCATTACGTATATAGTCGTATCTAATACGTTTTAATACGTATAATGCCGTTTTACTTCGTATTAAACGCGTAATAACACCTAGCCCTCAATACCTGACAGTGTGACTGGGACTTAAACTTGATATCAAACGTCACTAGCACGGGTCTGGTTGCTCAAAACCTCTGTTAGCTTAACATACTGATAAAGCTCAAAACCTCTGTTAGCTTAACAGACTGATAAATCCTTAACAGTGTTAAGGACTTAACAGTCTGTTAAACTAACCGAGGTGTTCAGCTACCTGACTCTGATATTCTATATGTATCAGGGGGCCGTTTCACTAAACTTCTGTAGGACTAAAATGTTCGTAAGTGCAAAATTGTGAACGTCTGTAAATTTCATATTAACAGTGTTTTCTTGTAAACAATTATTGGATTTAAATTTATTGAGCATATACTGCATATGCAGCCTATGTTCAATAAATGTAAATCCATCTGTTGAAATTTCCAGACGATCTTAATTTTGCATTTACGAACATTTTAGTCGTACGAAGTTTAATGAAACGATCCCCAGGTTTCTTTAAATGGCTGATAAACTTGATATCAAACGCTCCAGCACATACTCATGAGAGCATCAGATACCGATATATTGTTAATTGCATCATATTTACATTGCAAGTGTACACATTTGTATATGTAAAGGTTGTGCGGGTTGTGTGATATGGTGGACGCTTACATGATTGTCATTCCAGCACGTGTTTGCTATTTTGTCAATATTACTGCAGTTAATTGTTGTAGATTTGTGTACATTTCACAATGTCGCGCTTTTAGTTTGACAAGAGTTGGATAGAATTAACAATATCTCAACAAAATATTCAGAATTCAGTATTTAAATGGTGGATCTAGATATGTGAATGTTTTTGTCTAAAACTATGAAGCTGTTATCATGTAAATCGCAAAGTACTTTTACATATAGTGTTTTATTTTAAGAAATTTACACTATTTTGGAGTGTCACGCTATCAAGTAGGATGTTAATATTAACTATTTTCGCCACCTTTGCTGCAAATGCTATCAGTGATTCATTAAACTGCAGTGTTTGATATTAAAAAAAAAGTTATCAAAAAAAGGGGGAGGCCCCGATGTAGGGTAAAGTCATATTTTGACGAGATAGCCCATTTTGGCACCTCCACTAATAGTCTTTTTTCGGGACAGTTGCCCGAACCACATGTGTTTTTTATAGGCCATGCTAAAAGTTGGATATTGAACCTTACAGTTGAAAGTCACCTCGGACCACTCTGGCACTTCAACGGCAGTGTGAGTAACACAAACAGCGGTAAACTATCGGCCCACGTTGACGTTGCGTTTAACATCGGCGTCGTTAAATTTAACATCAATACAGACAGCGTTGAGAAAGGTGCCGGCTACGGACCAGTGTCTGGGAAAGTATCAGGTAACGAGGTGAACATGAATATACAGTGGAAGTTCTCTAAACTGGACACAAAGAAAACACCTATGATCTTCTTTTTTTATGAGTTTCTTGGTCATTTATCTCAGGTGTTAATGTCTGTTCGCGATCGCATAGCACACAACTATGGCTCAGGTATTACTACGTTTCCCACCCGTACAGATTGCCAAATGTTTGCCCCGTTTGTGGGTATTAGGTTTTAGTAGGTTTCTAGTAGGTTTCCACTACGTTTTGCAATGTTTTCACTACGTATTGCCCCGTCTGACATGTGACAGGACGGGTATCAAAGCGGCTCATTGTCACAATTTCACTAGGGATTAGTAGGTTTTACTAGTTGATTGACACGTTTCGCTACGTTTTACTACGATTCAGTACGGTTTTACTAGGGATTGTTAGGTAGTGACAGGGATTACTACGAGGTCGGAAAACCGAAAATAAACGCGGCCGCATTTGCAAGCAAATCAAAAACGTAGTAATATACATATTAAACGTATTAATATACGTATTAAAACGTAATAAAACATGTCACCATTACGTATATAGTCGTATCTAATACGTTTTAATACGTATAATGCCGTTTTACTTCGTATGAAACGATTAATAATACCTAGCCCTTAATACCTGACAGTGTGACTGGGAGCTAAACTTGATATCAAACGTCACTAGCACGGGTCTGGTTGCTCAAAACCTCTGTTAGCTTAACAGACTGATAAAGCTCAAAAACTCTGTTAGCTTAACAGACTGATAAATCCTTAACAGTGTTAAGGATTTAACAGTCTGTTAAGCTAACCGAGGTGTTCAGCAACCTGACTCTGATATTCTATATGTATCAGGGGTCCGTTTCACTAAACTTCTGTAGGACTAAAATGTTCGTAAGTGCAATATTATGAACGTCTGTAAATTTCATATTAACAGTGTTTTCTTGTAAACAATTATTGGATTTAAATTTATTGAGCATATACTGCATATTATTAGAATAGCTCTAATGGTACAAACCTGTTAACTCACCGGGTCTGTGTGTCCACGTGGTGGAAACACTCAGCTCTGTTGAACAGGTCTGCTTCGGTCAGTAGTCAGGTGCGTAAGAGGCCGCTTCAAGGCTTGAACCTATAACGGGGAGTAATCGGCGAGAAAATCATGCTCACGGAAATCCACAACCGACGCCTGTGTGTAACTATGGGGTTCATTGGCTCAGCTAAAGTATGGGAACCAATCAGAGGCCATATTATATAAATGGCGTCAGCTGATAGACCAAGGCTGTCATAAATACCGTAAAGGGTGTTTCTGATCGTAAAGGAGCGTTTTATTTGGGAAGAAGTTGTGGTGTACGGTATCAATTAAATGAATCATGTAGATCAAAAGTTTATAAAGATCATATGGCAAGTAGTAGAATTACTCAATGTAGGGCTATATGAATGTTGCAGTAGTTAATTACATATAGGGGTTGTGTAGACAAGAAACATGTATACACATGAAATATTTTACATAATCACAATATGTTGAGGCATATCTTGCGCTCAAAAATGTAACCGTCAACAATAATGATTTCTGCCATACATGTGAAGAAAAATAAAATGTAACTCATGTATACTAATAAGATACCTTGTCCAGACAATGAAAAATGGTAGCAGGTCTGCCAATAAAATTACAGGAATATAAAAAGTAGATCAAGAGTACGGGTTTCAGCTTTCACAATAGATGCGGGATGCGTCAACAGTACTCGAGCGAGATAGAGGAAAGTCGAGAAAGATCAAGAGAAATTGATGTTGAGAGATGGGTCTGTATACCTCATTGATCACCACGGCCAAGAGGATGAAATCGAGATGACCACCCTGGATCAAATTCGGTACAAGCCACTGGCATTAGCGTTGCACACCTGCCGTACCACTGTCAGGGACAAAGACTTCACCTCCGCAATCCTCCTACAAACTGACTCAATATGCCAAGGAGTGTTGGTGTATCTTTTGCTGGTGGCATGCAAATAGGGCGAGTCAGTCTCGAGGAGGACCTTGGACAGATCCAGAGCAGCCAGAATCGAGGACGCAGTCGGGTCACGCAACACTGTGTTTGTGAATCCAAAATGAACATTTGGAAATGAACCCAACCACCTCCTCAACTCCTCCACCCCACCAACAAAACAGTGGCGATGAATACGTAAATGGCACAGGCCCATCTCCACAATAATCTGTCTCACCTCCTCAGCAGCCGAGCCATCTCCATGATCTCTCTTGTGAAGAACGAGTACCTTGTCATACCGCTCAGCCAAGGGCAACACACGCCGCAGGAATGAGCGCTGAGAACTGGAACCACCCTCCTCTCGGCACAAACGTCTGTTAGGACAGTTATAATGCCGACAGGAGGAGGTGAAATCCAGACCAACCTCGCCCACCGCCACGAAGTCATCCCGGCTCAGCATGTTCTCGATTTGAACAAGGTGATCGTGCCCCACCCGGGAAGAGCCTACCTGGTGAGGGTGAACTTCAACAGTGCAATGCACATGTGGGGAACCCCGCACCTGGCGAGCCCGCAAGGACCACGAAGATGGAAATACATAGTTGCCAACCAGGTGGGACAAATGGATACCCTGATGGTCAGTACTCGCCTCCAGATCAATGAAGTTGGAAAAACAAGTTTGTTTCAGAAGGGTGTCGAGGTGGAAATGAGTATCGATGTACTCGAGTGTGGAATCTTGGACTGCAGGGGGCAATGTAATGAATGGGGACTGGTGGTGTAGAAATTATATATGTACATTTGCTGGCAGTGTGGAGATCATTTTTACTAGTATCTTCCAGTGCATTAGGGACAGAATGTGATTGGGGGGTGCAATTTCAAAGGAGGTTGGAATGGGTCGAGAAGCTGATTCGCAGTAGTGTTGGAATGCGGAGACCTCAATGTCTGAGAAAAGTGTGTGTTGCGTGATGAGTGGATGCAGTGAATGTTTCAGAACGTGTTGGAGCAAAGCGTCATGGGATGTAAGGTTCAAGTGTGTCTCAAAAAGAAGAAAAAGGCCATCGATGTAAGTAGTCCAGAATGGAAAGTGTGATGTAGAAAAGTGTAAGTCTGATGTGTCCTTGTTGGAGTGCACAAGTTGGAGATGAGGTTTCCACCTGGTTACTGCTTTCATACAGCTCCAGCAAGCAAATGTCGGTGATGATTGTGGAGGAAGGTGACTGGTAATACAGTGTAGATGTAAATGTCGAGTGCTGGTAGGGCATAGTAAGCAGGTTGGATTGTTTCTGTGTTTGACAGGGAAATTGTTGGAATTTATGATATGCAGCTCCTGCAACACTAGCTCCTCGGCCTCAACGTAGCCTACCGCCTCTTCCAATGACATTGTAGGTAGTCAGTAGTCAATATTTCACACCTCTGCAGGAGCTCTGCTGTTTTATTGTGATAAATACAGGTTATCCTGCAAGGGCAAGAAAATAATAGGTTGATATATACATGTATATAATGTATATAACAATTATGTAAAATATTGAATTACTAATGTACATAGTTTATATAAGTTTATGTTTCGCGGTGGAGTCTGGCGGCTAGGGGAATAGTTTAATTAAAACCTAGTAAATTACTTTTACTTTATAATTCAATGACGATATGCACATGTAACAAAAAATATACAAAATAGCATGAAACAACAATCATGAAAAATATTAGCTATTCCAAGAACCGAGATGGACGCCTTCTCTGTCTACCAGATCTGGATTGCTGCTCCCGGACAGGCTGTTGGCCGAGACTCAGGGTATCGGAAACCTCAGGGTCGACACTCGCCTGTGGGGTACCCTGCGAACAGACGGCGCCACTCACAGGAAGATGCCGTCCCTGCTGCTCCCCATCACTTACCGTATTTGCATTCTGTACAACAGGTACAACACCTCGACGTGGGGTACCCTGCGAACAGTCGGCGCGCCCACGAGGAAACGAGGTTTCTGGTACAGGGTCAACAAACCTGTCCAAGCCAACAACACCAGATTCACCATCGACGTATGGTAGCGTGACATCTAAATCGTCCACCTCGACATTCTCGGTAACTGACTGATCACCCTGACTTGGTGTAACGGCGGGGGTAAGAACATCATGGCGTTTTCGCCGCAACCAGATAGGAATATGGGTGTCGCGGCATAATTTGAGCCTATCATGGTGGAGAACCTTCTCTGCCTTCCTGTCTGCTACAGTATATAGTGGCGGGGCACTTCTCACCACGATATGCGGTCCTTTCCAAGGTGATCGCAGCTTGGAACTGACGCCTACCTTGGCGGAAGTGTCCCTCACAAATACAAGATCTCCAACCTCATAAACATTTTCCAAGATACGTAGGTCATAGTCTCTTTTCTGACGTATTTGGGCAGTGTTTATGTGTTCTCTGGCAATTTTGTGGACCCTAGCAAACTCCTTGTCGAGATGTTGCACCCACTCATAAGGAGTGTACCTTTCAAGTTGGTTTTCAGATGGAGGGAGCAACAAATCGACAGGTTGAATAACTTCACGCCCAAGCATAAGCCATTTGGGTGTGAAGCCAGTTTGACGATGCTGCATTGAACGGACAGCCATGGCTAGTAGGTGGATATCTTTGTCCCACTCTCTGACTTTGCCGTCAATGCAACATCGGATCATTTGGAGAACTAGTCTGTTGTAAGTTTCAACCTGACCATTGCCCGAGGGGTGATAGGGAGTGGTGCGTTTGCGGGTAATCTCCAGGAGTTCACAGAATGCCTTAAACAAATTACTTTGGAAATTCGAGCCTTGATCTGAGAAAATCTCTAGAGGACAGCCAAAGTATGAAATAAATTTAGCGAGTAACTCCTGGGCAACCGTCTGTGCAGTCTGATCAGGTAGGGGTATCATGTCAAGCCATTTTGTGAATTGGTCTATGACCATCAAGATATAGACATTCCCATTTGTGCTTTTGTTAAATGGGCCTAATATATCAAGATGGACCCTTTCCATTGGGAGACCAGAGTGAAATTCCCGTAACGGGGCTCGTGGTGTGGAGTGTAATTTCTTATTCTGGTTGCATACATGGCAACAATGAACATACTCCCTGCCGTCCCGGGACATACCATACCAGTGAAATGATTGTTTCAGTCTGGCTGTACTTATCGATGCCCAGATGGCCAGCGTGCTTGGCATCATGGCACAAAAACAGCACTTGGTTCCTTAGGCCCTCAGGGACGACAAGCAGTGAACGAGTGTGGTTATCTTCTTCCCACCGATAATAGAGGACCCCCTGCCAAATGTATAGATGGTCTCTACACATCCAGTAAGACCGGGTGGCGGGACTGGAAAGCCGGAGTTCCTGCTGAGAGGGATCGTACTCCGATTCAAGCCAGCCCAAAATTGGTTCAATATCAATATCTTGAAGCTGTATTTGTTTGAGCTCGGCAAATGAAAATGAACCAACCCAATTGGTAATGGTATCAGCCTGGGGTACGTGGGGTATGTCACTATAATCAACAGGGTTAGTCTGTGGTGATGACGTAGTGACTGGATCCGTGAGTACTACAGGTGGGGTGGGCGGATCAAGTGGAGTGGTTGGGTCAAGTGGAGTGGTTGGGGTGGGTGGATCAGAGTTTTGTGACCCGCCTATGTGGATAGCTCTTACTGCAAGAGGGATTACGTCATCAACGTCATCTAGAAACCTTGACCATTTATGGGTCCTCTCGCAATAAGCACAGCCTCCACAGGGAAGACATTTAGGATCTGTCCCTGCAGAATAACAGTTACATGGGGGTAGGGTGTCTGGAATCCTGGACAGAGCGTCACAATTGATATGATCTTTGCCCGATCTGTGGAGGATCTCCATATCGAATTGTGACAACTCTTCCAGCCAACGTGCTAGTTGACCTTGGATGTTCTTAAACCGTGTCAACCAGATCAAGCTGTTATGGTCTGTTCTCAGGTAGAACTTCCGCCCCAGGAGATAATGGCGGAAATGGCGACATTATGTAATTACGGCTAAGAGTTCCTTTCTAGTCGTACATTAGTTTTTTTGTGTTTTCAATAATGTATTACTTGAAAAACAAATTGGCTTGATTTTCTTGTCTTGAATCTGTGACAATAATGCCCCAAGTTGTTTGTCGGAGGCATCAACGTCAAGAATGAAAGTGTCATCCTGTGTAGGGAAAGACAAGCAGGGTGCGGTAGTAACGGCATGTTTTAATTTCTCAAATGCGATGGTGTGATATGTTGCCCATGGCAACGGACCTTTTACGGTAGTGAGCTCGTACAAACAGGATGCAATATCCGCAAAGTCCTTGATATGGTCTCTATGATAGTTGAGAAAACCCAGGAAAGACTGCAGTTGCTTTTGGTCTGAGGGCAGGGGCCAGTTTATGACTGTTTCCACCTTTGACGGTGATATTTGTATACCTGCCTCAGATACAGTCTTCCCCAAGAATTCAACTTCCTGTTTGAGTAGTTGGCACTTCGCAGGCTTCAATTTGAGGTTGTGCTGACGAAACCGTTCCAAGACCCTTTTCAAATTGTTCAACGAGTCTTCGACAGATTTCTCAAGAACGATAATGTCATCAAGATATGCCAGCACTTCCTCCCACAATAGCCCACGGAGAGCCAATTGAATAGCCCGCTGAAACGTAGCAGGCGCATTACAAAGTCCGAACGCCATGCGTACGTGCTGAAATTCACCAAATTTTGTGACAAACGCAGTTTTTGATTTTGAGTCTGGGTGTAAACGAATTTGGTAATACCCCATGGCCATGTCAAGACAATTGAAAAACTTTGTCCCTTGTAATGTATCCAAACAGTCTGATATATTTGGAATTGGAAATCGGTCTTTAACCGTTGATTTGTTCAATAAGCGATAATCTAAACAGTATCGTACATCGCCATCACGTTTACGGACAAGTACTGGTGCGGACGCCCATTCAGATGTTGAGGGCTCTATAATGCCAGTGTCAAGTAACTTCTGTAAATGCTCTCGCTCCTGATCCTGGAAGCCTAGTGGTGTGCGGCGCATCCTCTCCTTTACAGGAGGGGCTCCGCCAGTATCTATATAGTGATACACACCATCTAGACATCCCAGATCCATTTCGTCACGAGCGAAAACATCGCCAAAATCAACCAACAACTGACGGAGTTGATTTTGTGCTGATTCATCAAGCCCTGTACATGACTTGACATACAGGTCGTGTAGGTGTGGAGGTAGTACGGGGGATGGTACGGATGGTTTTACAGGTGTTTTTACAGGCGTTACCCTGTATGTTGGTTTTGGTGGGGGACCGGCAGTGCCGGTTTCACTGTACTGCTGTTCAGTTAATAATGTACAATGCTCTTCTAGACCAATCAGTCTACCCTTCTTGAAGTGCATGTATGCATCCGAGTCGTTAATAATTTTGGCAGTAAATGATGGCCCTTTACCATACATGGAGGCAATCATGGCACAATTCTTGCATGGCAACGGCTCGAACACGTACGCTTCATCACCGGGTTGATCCGTAAATCATTGCACAAAACAAACCGTCTGTGGGGGTACTACAACTTTCTTTGTGACATGTACACGGGCAATGTGGATTTGGTCATCAGTGGCAGCATATTTGAGTTTTGCGGGCAGTATTTGCCCATCTATGGCTACCACATTCCGCCCAAAGTCCACAAGACCAGCATATGATGTTAAGAAGTCAATGCCCAAAATAATATTGTCAGACATTGACGTTCCATTTATAGTTCCGATGTCCCAATCGGATGTTAATATTTGGGAAGATCTTGCCATGAACTGGAACTTCTGCGAGGCCCTTCAGTACAACAGTGTCATGTTGTTGTTGTTGTTTTTGTGGAAATTTGGAAAAGAAATTATCACTGACCAGTGTAATCATTGCCACCGTGTCAACAACTGCTTCTGTCTATATGGGTTTTCGCTAAGCCGTTGTCAGGGAGACCATGTTTTGATTGAGTTTGGACTGGAATAGGGCCACCTACTGTCCCAGTCCGGTCTCGTTTAAAGAGACCTGTGTTTTTTGGGTTATTTGGGGACTTCTATGCCCATTGGCTGGTGGAGAGCCAGCACGTACCGGAGAACCAGAACGTCCGGACCGCTCGTATGATGGCGATCTACCATATTGTCCCTGCGGACTAGGGTATGACCCTAGCCGTTCATATGGTGGTGTACCGCCATATGACCTTGACCCCGATTCCCTTTCTGATTTACTATAACCCTGGGAATGGTTGTGAAGGGGTGACTCTCTGTATTGCTGTGGACGGGGCATATGATCGTAATTTGACCTTGACTGATTCGCATGTGTCCTTGACATGTTGTCATACGACCTTGGCCTGTCGTCATATGACCTTGGCCTGTTGTCATAGGTCCTTGACCTAATATCACGTGGTGACTTTGGCCCATAATAGTCTCTGTTTCTATATTGGGGCGACCTTGGATACTGGGACTGGTTGTTAGAATAACCCGGGGACCCTGGTTGAACGTCTGTACGTTTTGGTCTTATTCCAGGCAAGTCTGGTCTGGACTGAAAGTAATTATCTAGCGTTTGCTTAAGTTTCACATCCAGATCAGACTCCCCGGAGAAAGTGACATTTCTCTGCTTGAATGGCTTGCTTGTTTCGCCATATATGGCCTTGTTATTAGCCTGGTATTCTTTAACACCCCTTAAGGCCCCCAGGACGGTCTGTGGTTCCTCACCCAGTACAAACATGGCAGCCGATTTGTCGATTAGACCCCTCAAGAAACTTTCTACTGAGACCTGATTCGAATCACTTTGAGTCATGTCGCAGTAGGCATCTTGCGCCAAGTTGGTGAGTCGATGAGCGTAGTCATCCAACGACTCGTCCTCCAACTGACGCGCTAATGTCAATTCCTTACGAGCTGTTTTGGGGTTTAGTTTGGTTGAAAACCGCTCGGTCAAGCTCCGCTTCAATCCAGCATAGCTGTTGAGGACGGTCTCATCTTGCCGTTTGGCAAAATCAAGCGCATCCCCCACCAGCAAATCGACCAAATTGTTAGCCTTTTTCAGTGATCGCCACCCCCTTCTCTTGGCGACACGCGAGAATTGAAACAGAAAAGTCTCAATTTTCATTGCTTTATTGTCCCCCCCCCCCACCCCCAAAAAAAAAAAATAGGTAGCCTCGGTTTCGGTGGACTACGGCTACCATTGGATTCATCATCACTATCAATTATTTTGTAGTTGGAGGAGACATGCCGGACAATGTGGATTTGCCATCATCCGGTGTGCCAGGGGTAATGCCCAAATGCTTTTGGGTTGATTGTTCCGATTTCGAATAAATACAATCCCCAGAAATGACACTGGTAATTTTATTGATCGTAGATTTTTGTGTTTTTGCCAAATAATTTATCATTTCGTTTTGTGACTGGGTTGTCGCTTTTAAGGAATTAATGTTATTGTGCACAATTTGTAGTTCTGATGCAGTGCGTTTTTCTTGTTTCTGGACAGCGTCGTTTACATAATCAAAATTATCATACAAAATTTGTTTATGCGAGTTTAAATCGTTCACGCTTTCGCAAACTTTCTCAATTTTCATGTCCTCTGTGTCCCTTACATTATCAATTTTGTCATGCAAAAGACTAATGTCTGCTTTAGTAGCCAGGTCCCTTTAATATGGTGAATGTGTATTTTGAGCGACTCCACCATACCGGTCATTTGTTGTTGTTGCTGTTGAATTTGCTTGAACATCGATTCCACCGATGAACTTGGTGGATTGTGTTCCAAGAACTCTGATTCGTCTGCGAAGGGCGAAACTGAGTTAGCTGACTCATCATCTGAGACGCTAGGAGATTTGGAGCCGCCAGACCCACTCGCAACAGGAAAGGACACCTTCGCTGTCTCAATTAATTTTTCCCAGAAAGACTGGTCTTTCCTGAGAAGGCCTTTTGACGCCAAATATTCTGGTGTCAAACTGTGTCGTTTACGCAGCCTTACAATTTTCTGTGCTCTCGTTATGCCAATGTGGGGAAATGATTGCAACTGCTCCACAGTGGCGGTTTGAATGTTTACACATTCCATTGTCTGAAGACTGTTTGCTTCCGTAGCTATTTCTGACATGTTTGTGTGTCTGGTTCCTACACAATTTATGGGAATATCAGCAAATATTGTTGCAACAGTTGTCACCAATAGAAGTCGGTTTTGACTGTCTGAAAATGTCTGACAGCACAAAGGTCGTGTGAAATAATTCACACATGTCACTAAGAAGTGATTAATTGCAAAATAATGCAATTTATTGACAATAATAAACAGTCAATTTCATGAATTTATGAACAATTTACTGGTTCGTTTCCGACGACGCCAATGTTAGAATTGCTCTAATGGTATAAACCTGTTAACTCACCGGGTCTGTGTGGCCACGTGGTGGAAACACTCAGCTGTGTTGAACAGGTCTGCTTCGGTCAGTAGTCAGGTGCATAAGAGGCCGCTTCAAGGCTTGAACCTACAACGGGGAGTAATCGGCGAGAAAATCATGCTCACGGAAATCCACAACCGACGCCTGTGTGTAACTAAGGGGTTTATTCGCTCAGCTAAAGTATGGGAACCAATCAGAGGCCATCTTATATAAATGGCGTCAGCTGATATGTGTATGTGTAAAGGTTGTGCGGGTTGTGTGATATGGTGGACGCTTATATGATTGCCATTCCAGCACGTGTGTGCTATTTTGTCAATATTACTGCAGTTAATTGTTGAAGATTTGTGTACATTTCACATTGTCGCGCTTTTAGTTTGACAAGAGTTGACTAGAATTAACAATATCTCAACAAAATATTCAGAATGCAGTATTTAAATGGTGGATCTAGATATGTGAATGTTTTTGTCTAAAACTATGAAGCTGTTATCATGTAAATCGCAAAGTACTTTTACATATAGTGTTTTATTTTAAGAAATTTACACTTTTTTGGAGTGTCACGCTATCAAGTAGGATGTTAATATTAACTGTTTTCGCCACCTTTGCTGCAAATGCTATCAGTGATTCAATAAACTACAGTGTTTGATATTTAAAAAAAAATGTTATCAAAAAAAGGGGGATGCCCCGATGTAGGGTAAAGTCATATTTTGACGAGATAGCCCATTTTGGCTCCTCCACTAATAGTCTTTTTTCGGGACAGTTGCCCGCACCACATGTATGTTTTATAGGCCATGCTAAAAGTGGGATATTGATCCTTACAGTGGAAAGTCACCTTGGACCACTCTGGCACTTCAACGGCAGTGTGAATAACACAAACAGCGGTAAACTATCGGCCCACGTTGACGTTGCGTTTAACATCGGCGTCGTTAAGTTTAACATCAATGCAGACAGCGATGAGAAAGGTGCTTGCTACGGACCAGTGTCTGGGAAAGTATCAGGTAACGAGGTGAACATGAATATACAGTGGAAGTTCTCTAAGCTGGACACAAAGAAAACACCTATGATCTTCTTTTTTTAATAAGTTTCTTGGTCATTTATCTCAGGTGTTAATGTCTGTTCGCGATCGCATAGCACACAACTATGGCTCAGGTATTACTACGTTTCCCACACGTACAGATTGCCAAATGTTTGCCCCGTTTGTGGGTATAAGGTTTTAGTAGGTTTCTAGTAGGTTTCCACTACGTTTTGCAATGTTTTCACTACGTATTGCCCCGTCTGACATGTGACAGGACGGGTATCAAAGCGGCTCATTGTCACAATTTCACTAGGGATTAGTAGGTTTTACTAGTTGATTGACACGTTTCGCTACGTTTTAATACGATTCAGTACGGTTTTACTAGGGATTGTTAGGTAGTGACAGGGATTACTACGTGGTCGGAAAACTAAAAATAGACGCGGCCGCATTGGCAAGCAAATTAAAAACGTAGTAATATACATATTAAATGTATTAATATACGTAGTAAAACGTAATAAAACATATCACCATTACGTATATAGTCGTATCTAATACGTTTTAATACGTATAATGCCGTGATATCAAGCGTCACTAGCACGGGTCTGGTTGCTCAAAACCTCTGTTAGCTTAACAGACTGATAAAGCTCAAGACCTCTGTTAGCTTAACAGACTGATAAATCCTTAACAGTGTTAAGGATTTAATAGCCTGAACACTGTTAAGGATTTATCAGTCTGTTAAGCTAACCGAGGTGTTCAGCAACCTGACTCTGATATTCTATATGTATCAGGGGGCCGTTTCACTAAGCTTCAGTAGGACTAAAATGTTCGTAAGTGCAAAATTATGAACGTCTGTAAATTTCATATTAACAGTGTTTTCTTGCAAACAATTATTGGATTTAAATTTATTGAGCATATACTGCATATGCAGCCTATGTTCAATAAATGTAAATCCATCTGTTGCAATTTCCAGACGATCCTAAATTTGCATTTACGAACATTGTAGTCATACGAAGTTTAGTGAAACGATCCCCAGGTTTCTTTAAATGGCTGATAAACTTGATATCAAACGCTGCAGCACATACTCATGTGAGCATCAGATACCGATATATTGTTAATTGCATCATATTTACATTGCAAGTGTACATATTTGTATGTGTAGAGGTTGTGCGGGTTGTGTGATATGGTGGACGCTTATATGATTGTCATTCCAGCACGTGTGTGCTATTTTGTCAATATTACTGCTGTTAATTGTTGAAGATTTGTGTACATTTCACATTGTCGCGCTTTTAGTTTGACAAGAGTTGGATAGAATTAACAATATCTCAACAAAATATTCAGAATGCAGTATTTAATTGGTGGATCTCAACAAAATATTCAGAATGCAGTATTTAATTGGTGGATCTAGATATGTGAATGTTTTTGTCTAAAACTATGAAGCTTTTATCATGTAAATCGCAAAGTACTTTTACATATTGTGTTTTATTTTAAGAAATTTACACTATTTTGGAGTGTCACGCTATCAAGTAGGATGTTAATATTAACTATTTTCGCCACCTTTGCTGCAAATGCTATCAGTGATTCATTAAACTACAGTGTTTGATATTTAATAGCTCATCTTGCTGTTATCAAGTAAATCGTAAAGTACTTTTACATATAGTGTTTTTTTTATGAAAATTACACTATTTTGGAGTTTCACGCGATCAAGTAGGATGCTAATATTAACTATTTTAGCCACCTTTGCTGCTAATACTATCAGTGATTCATTAAACTACGGTGTTTGATAATTCAAAAAAAAAATTATCCACAAAAGTGGGAGGCCCCGGTGTAGGGTAAGGTCATATTTTGACGAGATAGCCCATTTTGGCTGCATTTAATTGTTGTAGATTTGTGTACATTTTACATTGTCGCGCTTTTAGTTTGACAAGAGTTGGATAGAATTAACAATATCTCAACAAATTTATTTAATTAATACTTGTCAAGGAAATTTCAGAATGCAGTATATAAATGGTGGATCTTGATATGTGAATTTTTTTGTCTAAAACTATGAAGCTGTTATCAAGTAAATCGCAAAGTACTTTTACATATAGTGTTTATTTTATGAAATTTACTCTATTTTGGAGTGTCACGTGATCAAGTAGGATGTTAATATTAACTGTGTTCGCCACCTGTCCTGCAAATGCTATCAAAGATTCATTAAACTACAGTGTTCCTAATAGTCTTTTTTCTGTTGCCCGCACCAAATGCTTTTTTATTGTCCATGGTAAAGGACGGACATTGAGAGTGGACGGTGGCATTGACCTTGGACCAATCGGGCACTTCAACGCCTGTGTGAATGTCACAATCAGCGGCGGTAAACCCTCGTTCTACGTTGACGTTGACGTTGCGGTTAACATCGACGACTTTGACGTTAAAATCAATGCAAACATCGATGAGAAAGGTTACGTCAGCGGCGGGGCTGGAGGCCGGGTCAACTTTCGCGGTATCGAGGTGGGCGGCAATATGATCGTCGACAAGGACTGGCGTGTATCAGGCGGAGGCAGCGTCGGCTTGGTGATTTTATCCATGTGCCGGTTGGACATACACATGCTAGCCGGGCCCGACGGCGCGAGCGCTGGCGTCGGAGCACGTGTCGGCTACGGTCCAGTGTCAGGGAAAGCATCAGGTAACGAGGTGAACATTTGCTATTGCGGGAAGTAACTCTGCAGAATATTCTGCAGAGTTACTTCCCTCAACTAAATATTGGCCTACTCTCTGTTCCATGACGATGAACTTTTGGCTATTAAACGCATTAAATTTACAAAAAGTTTAATTGCAAATACCTTTTCATTATTGACGAAAAAGTGAACCTCTTCATTTTATTTATTTGATGAAATTCAATCAAATATTCATTTTATAGCGAAAAATTATATCACCTCCTCTGGAAGGCCCCACGCTACGCGTGGCACCTCCCAGCAGGAGGTGGTATCAGTTTTAGCTCTCATATACTACTTCACGGTTCACATGATATGGATGAGAACTTAAAAATATATCAATTTTCTCTTTCGTTTTTACATATTCACACTTCTGACAATATATATGTAATATATTATTAGTTATGCTAGATTATTGTTTGATGATCATGATGTGTCATAATAATACCACCTGTTTATTAAGGGTTCTAATGGGGGAGTGTGGGGGGGGTTGTATGAGGTCCTATAGCCTATTGGGATTACAAAAAAAGGTGGTGCATGACTTCATAGTGACGTCTCATACGATAAAGTGATGCGAGATGTCATCACCTCTGACATTCGAATTAGAGATAAGTCACCCCTTGGTTATACCAGTCATCTGAGCCACCTGTCATACATAGCAAAGTATGTAATACATATCAAGTCACCACCTCTGACGTCCTGTTAGAGGTAAGTCATCCATAGGCTATACCAGTTGCATGCCATACATATAAAGTCACCACCTTTTACAACCTGTTAGAGCTAAGCCATCCATTGGTCATACTCATCATAAATGCCTACCATAAAGAAAATGAGAGATTATTGCTTTGACAAGGCCATAATAAACTTTCTTCAATATTATGGCCTTGTCAAAGCAATAAAAGATTGGGGTAAAAGTTTGAAACTTATCAATATCGATAAAAAGTTACAAATGCCATTTACTCCATACAAACTAAAAATATACCTAAAAAACAAAACCGGGACAAAAGACATGTACCTCGCATTAAACTCCAATTCTGAAACTCCAGCTGGTAAAATTAAATGGAACTCCCCCTAAATTTTAACAATGAAACATGGAAGAAAATATATTTATGGCCGCATACCATAACAAAAGACACAACTCGAAAATGGTTCCAGTACCGAATAAACCACAATATTCTGGCCACAAATGATTTCCTAAATAAGATTAAAATTGTCAGTAGTCCATTATGTACATTCTGTAATAATTTCTCGAAAACAATAAAACATTTGTTTTGGGATTGTAAGGTTACACAAAACATATTTAGGAGGGAACTTCAAGAATGGTTAGCGACCAAAAATATAACTATTACAATTAACGAAAAATCATTCATCTTTGGGATTTACGAAAAAAACAATAAGTATCTTCAAACAATTAATACTATTAGAAACTAAATACTATCTCTATTATTGCCGGTGTTCAAAAGTAGTACCAAGTCTCAGCATACTGAAGCATCGAATTCAACTATTGTATGAAACATCCAGGAAGGCAGCAATAATGGCCAACAAACTTGAAAACTTTACAAAAATTTGGGAAGACTTTATCATTTCAAAATTTTAATTTATGTAACAAAAACATCAAAATAAGATTTCATCTTCAGCTGAGCTAGTTACGGGTGCTGTAATAAATCTCTGCTTTTGTGCGTTTTTTTTTCTTCCTTTCTTTGTTTTAACCCCTTCCCCACCCCGTCCCCACTTCCCATTCCACCTCATATTATAGGTTTGTGAAATAAAGACATTATAAATATGAATCTAGTAGAAGAATATAATATACATAGAGTAATACAGGTTCAAGCAAAGACCATGATCTGACGGAACCAGCCGCGTTTTGTTTTATAATCAGTGTGGGGATCGGAACAGATTGTACATTGGTTTGTCAATACATAATGTTACCAACAACTTTAACATTTAACCCTTTCAGCCCTAAATAACTGGAATAGATGATATATAATATGTTAATTTTCGGTCAATTCCAATCAACACAAAATACTTTTCAAATAATCTATTTATAATTTTTTTTTTTTTTTTTTTAACAAATATGAAAACTACTTGCAAAGAGTGCAGATCCTGATGAGCCGGCTCGTCTGGATCTACACTGTTTAAAAACACCTATATAAATGGCTGTAGTGTTGAAAGGGTTAATACACGATTTAAACATGTAGATGCACAGCAGGATTGAACTTCACTTTTTACAGAGTGGGGCTGGTTCAGTTGGATCATGGGTAATATGAATAATAACATATAATCAATTACATGTATTACATATGCTAAATCAAACTTTGGCCCTTGCAGCGCTGGAGAGTGACATTGTCATCTGCGGGTTTATTATAAGTATTACTGTCTTTTTTTTTAATAACACGTGTAACTTTTTATTGAAAATTCAGGTATCTCATTAATGACGATTCTCATGTACCACTCAACCATGAAGTCTTAATAGAACAGTGATTTCTACCAAGTACTGCAAGAGCAAAAGAGGGTGAATATCTGTAATTGCATGTTTTGTATTTGTATCTGACTATGACATGTATATTATGTACGGTTTGTGGGGGATGGCCCCGACCCACCACAAACCTATTACGGGGAAAATAAATAAGACTACTCAGTAAAAAAAATAAAAAAAAAAATAAATAAAAAAAAATGAGAGAGCAAGCTAAGAGTTGAGGTTTGAAACTCAAGAAAGCTATAGAATATAGGATAAGTGGTGCGCGAGCTGTCGTTTGCGAGGAGAGGCTGCGTCGTTTGGTTTTCACCTGACGACTGCCTGCCGACCCGGAAAAACAATCTGAGAAATTGACGGCTATTCTGCGCGCCACTGCTTACGCGCAGAGTGTTAAAGATGATCCCAGCGCTCGCACAAAAGCACTCCACAAGGTCGAATACAACAGGATTTATGAAAGTCTGATGGAGAGACCTCCTAGGAGAAATATCGCCAGATCTTTGGTGGAGGAGGGTCCCAGGATTCTCTCTAAAGAAGCCGAAGTTAGGGAATCTGTTGATAGGGGCAGTCTGGATAGTCTGGACCTTCGAAAGAGAGGTTGACGGGGAGATCGCTAATCGCATAATGGATAAAATTCGTCCAGAGATGACTACGGCATTTTATCTGAGGTATTCGTGCTCGTATGGTATTAAGAACATCGATATCCAAACACTCACCGGGCAGTCCGTGGATAAACGAGATCGCCAAAGCTGAGAGTTGGATAGCTGATAGAGAGGGAGAGGTCGAATGGAGATCGACAAATTCGATAGACCAAACACAAAATGGACCTTCGTTTGTTGGATATCGGTCGAGGTGAAGATGATCATGAGTGGCGAACGATATGATGAAGACGTACAAGCAGGAGAAGTTGGGGTTCTCGGCTTACTACGACAAGAGGAGAGTGATGGACGACGGGGTACACACCGAGCCTATAGATAGGTAAAAAAAGTAAAACAAAAGGGAGAGTCCCGACCTAAGGGGTGAACGACTATGACGGACTGACCGAACGACTCTTACGAGAGTATGACGCTGGTGACTGACTCACATACTATGAAGGACTGACTGAAATACTCTGAAGAGAGAGTCTGACGGGGGTGACTGACCGACTATGACGGACTGACTGACCGACTCTGACGATGGGATCCACACCGAGCCGTTGGAATTTGTTTTAGCCCGGTGGTAGCTGGGTGTCAGAAGGCACTGCAAGAAGTTCTTCGCGAACAAACCCGCGCTATGGACCACTGTCGAGGTAGTAGAGCACGAGATCATCGGGTTTGGTAACATATCAATCCAGATGATATACATTGAGAGACCACACCGGCGGGCGGCGGCGCGTGCAAATAGATCTGCCAGACGGCCTGCTTCTTGAGCTAGTCCTTGGCAGCGTTTTCAGAAAGCTTGGCCGCTGCGGCGAGGTTCTTGCTGGCTGCGAGTCCCTTCCATTAGCCGCGGGGGCTATAGTATATATTCGCTAGGCGAACGCTAAGCTTGCGCGCTAGGCGAACTGATTGTTTGCTATCAAGCGTGTGCGTGTCCATCGTCTGCAAGATATTCAAGCAGATCGAACAGTCTCCAACATGCTTTTGTCAGATCGTCCGGTAACTGCGTCGTCAATACTAAACATTCATGTGCTCCCCTTCCTGTTGTTCCAACAGCAGATCTTCCTTTGTCGGAACAGCAATGGGAAGTGGGAGAAGTTTCACGGCAGCTGCTTGTTAAGTTCTGAAGGACCTTGGAGGAATTTTCTGATCCGCTTTGAGAAAAGGGCGGCCGTGTTTTCGTCCTCGCGCCATGTCTCGAGAGATTCTTGAGCCAAAGGATCAGAGCCTTTGCGCTAGCTAAACGATGTTTAAGGGCCGAGTAGCCTACTCCAAGCAGAGCGAAATCAAGCTCGCCAACTAACATCGTTCTATATACATGTTAGTTGGCGAGCTTTTTATATTATATATAGCTACTATATATTATTGCAAAGGAATAAGCATTAAAATAATTTCCCTTGCAATAACGCTTTAAAATATAAAGTTCAAAGCGTTATTGCAAGGGAAATTATTTTAATGCTTATTGCTTTGCAATAATATATAGTAGCTGACGAGGCCTGTCGCAACCATTCCCACGACGACGAACGCGATTCTCGCGGCGAAGATCTTCGTTGATCCAGTCCAGACGGGCTGTTCGTTTTCGGGACCATGCTGCGTGTGCGCTCTGGAGTTGTTATACAGCTAAATCATGACGCTTACTCTCCTCTTCTACGTCCGAGCTTCGCAGATTCGTGAATAGAAAGTTGCTACCACTGAATGCACCACCGCACCACCTACGAGCATTGCGATCGAAGCCATTACTAATTTGTTTCACTTCGTTAATTATGTTAACTTTGTTAATTAATGAACTTAGCTTTGCTAATAAGTTACGAAGTAAACGAGTTACTTCCATATATTAGCCGGTAGAATTCCGACTTTAACTAGATAATCTTGGGTCCCAACTGCGGCCGCTACATCTAAGGTCACGAGACCTACGTCTTAGCTTTCCGGGCAGCGGATTAGCTGTGGTCAACACAGTCGTCAGCGGCGCTAAGAACATGCCAAAATTGTGGTAAATTACGCAGCAAGCTGATATTAGAGCATGCCCAACAAAGGGGTCAGTCTCGAGGTCGTCGACTAATTCCGATCAATTCTGGGCCCCCCTGCAACCAGTGCAGCGAGCCGTTGGCGCCGCTCCGAAGTCGATGTTTCTGTCGTGCCGACAGTTTTAGCCGTGTCGGCAGTCGTGCCGACAGTCGTTCCGACAGTTCCAGCCGTGTCGGCAGTCGTACAGACAGTCGGCACGACTGTCTCTTCCATTAGCTGATCGAGAAGTTCCTCGCAGTTCATTGTGATAATCTGTTTAATCTTAAGTAGTGCTATTCTGACTCACCTCATAAGTCTAAGTTATTGCCAAGCGCACCACCTGAAAATTATGATCACTGTCAGGCTCGCAGCAAAGCTTGCAGCGGAGCAATACATTGATTCCCACATTATTTAAGCTGTGCTTAGCAGTTTTTAACATTTGTTCAGCATTTGTTCAGCAGTCGTTAACAATTGTTCAGTATTTGTTCAGCAAGTTATATATATGTCGACAGTAGTCGGGTGCTGGCTTACTTATATATATGTCGACGACGACTCTACAATAGTTATGTATATGTCGACCACACTTTTCAGCATTCGTTAACAATTGGTCAGCAGTTACTAACGATCGTTAAGCATGACGAATCTACTATAGTTATGTATATATTGACGACTCTACTATAGTTATGTATATGTCGACCACATTGTTCAGCAGCCGTTAACAATTGTTCAGCAGTATCTAACGATATTTGAGCATTGTCTAAGCTGCGCTTAACACTTTGTAAGCAGTTGATTGATCAGTCTTTAACAGAAGCTTGGCGTGCTTAGTTTCTGCAAGCATCTGTCGAACCTCCAGCCGCTCCTCACGCGTTGGGATAACAGTGAAAGAGAGCAATCCATTTCGTTTGCTAGCGCAGATCCTTGAGGACGGCGTTGTACTTCTGAGTGGAGATCCATACGTTTTGATCCGCATGCCGGCCCGAAAATGCGTGCACGGAGTGCATGTCCTTCTTGTTGGTTATCGCCGCCTTGGGTGAGCAGTCGACAATCACGTACAGGGTGGGCTCGCCCTGAAATAGTTGGTAGAAGACCCGCAGCCAATCGTGGAGCGACTCAGATCTACTGGAGTTGCTGATAAGTCTTGTTGTGCCGCACAGTGGGACACAGGATCACAATGTGTCGAAAGGTATCGCGGTAGGGCCCCTCGAGCAAGTCATGGATGAAGACTGTTTTATGGCAGAGTGGGCGTCCTTCGTAAAAACCAGGGGTATTTTCGTAGAGTGCTGAGACGAATCGATCATCTTCGATGTTGAGTTGCGCATCTGCGATGATATATAGGTACACGTTCAATGCACCAGCTACGTCCGCCCCTTCGGCTATCTGGATCGTCACACCCTCGGAGGCATTCTCCATTCGGCGTCCACTACCGTGCAGTTGGTCGTAGTCGCTGGTTCGCATGTCTAGCGTCCTGAAGTCAGGAACTCTGCGAGAGAGACGTCCGATAGCTGCAGGTCTTTGGCCACCGCGGCAACCTCTGGGGAGCGCTTAGAGCCGGCAACAAACTGCTTTTTGGCTTCGTCCCACTGCTGGTGCGTGCGAAGGGCCTGGATGTAGAGCTGATTGGGGACTCCCTCGATCGTCACCTCGACCTTTGTGATTTTTGGGTTATAAAGTCTTTCGGTTTTTCTAACCCCGAGCGCGAACCGGGCCTCCTCGAACAGCATCTGTATACCTTTCATCGAGCGGGCGGGGACGTTGATATTAATATTCCACAATGTGTCGCTTTTGAACTCGGTCATAACGTATGGCAACACGCCCGGTGTACTGGGTTCTAATCAATCGCGCGAGTTCATGCAGCGTGACCATGTTGTACTGCAGCGAAACATTGTCGATCGAATACGTCGATGCCATGTCAGTGGCTATGAGAACTCGCCATAGTCGTTGAACGTTAGTTCGTATTGGAGGCGGTCCGCCAAAGAGCTCTGATAGTATGGCATGTGGATCTCCAGCAACTCAAAGTCGAGTGGGATGTAGAAGCGGTTGCCGTAAGCAGCCGCGATCGCGTTGTCGCTCGCGACGTTATCTGCCTTGTCACCAGCCCCGATTCTAAGCCTGGTTACGTTCCGAATTCGGCTAGTGTCAATACCCTGATAGGCTGCTCTTGCGCTGTCTTTCACATGTCTTGGTAGCAATGGTAGACATCGCTATCGTCGATCGTCATCACCTCATTACCAGAAAATGTTATCGTGATCTTCTTGACGATGGCGCGGCCCAGGTTCTGAACGACGGTTTGGTCCGCGTCTATCGACGTCAGCAAAATAGTGAAAGCGAGGCGAACAGTCCCCGGCACAATGACGTCGTTAGCTCCGAGGTTGGGGAAGCCGGCCAAGAGCTGCTGGTTCTGGTCGATCGTCGAGGGGTTGTTCGTAATGACCACGCTCTGTCTCACGCTTTTTGCCCCGAGGGGCTCCCGCAGTCTGCGGTATGGATTGAGATTGCGCCCGTATTGGCTTTAAGACATAATTTCGATGAAACTAAACAATACTATTGAACCCGTCTGGTTTTTTGTTCAATACATCGTTAATGATGGCTGGTCACGACATTAACATGGAGGAATTCTATCGCACTACGGGCGACAGAGACGATGACTTCGCCGACGATGACGAAACGCCCTTCATAGAGACACCAGGAACCGGGGGCAGTGAGGAAATATGTATAGGTAGCGCTACCTACACCGTTCCTCTAAGCCAGGAATTACTCGAGTCAGCTGTAAGCGACTACTACAACTATTGCACAGAAAAAGGTACAGTCCCATCTATTGGCCGTGACTACTCCAAGTTCAAATGTCCCTATCATCAACATGACAACCGGGAAATCCCTAGCGCTGCATATCATTGCCGGAAAATGGGGCGGTAGCCGAATCATAAAGGAAGAACTCGGTTTCGTAGATTTGACCCGGTATGGAAGGTGTTCGAGCCAATTGCCATCATTAAATATAAGCCAAACAGAATAGAATAGAACCGTAGATTGGAAGAGGGGTAAACCAATTATGCCCACCAGTGCTGTAGAGACCCTGCAGACTACCGACGAAACGCTGGCGAAGACGACCGCCGCGATAGAGACAGTCGAACCCGCGTGTAGCCACCGATGCTATTCGCACAATGGAGAGACCACGTTCAGCGAAAATGAGATAGACGAAATGGATGACCCACCGTTAAACCTTCGCGAACTCCGGGGTCTCGATAAGGCAAACAATCCGGGGTGAACTGGTCCTTAACCTCTCCAAACTCACGGCGTTAGATGAACATATCGCACTAGAAAAAAGAAAACTGGAAGAAGCCCATGACGATAGGGAAGCTATCGAGTGGATCACCGAACGCCTGCGGTCGTTGCGGGATGAAATAGCAGCTCGCTTGGAGGCTGCCTCGGCTAACCGTGAGGCACTCCACCCCAAAGTAAATGGGATCCGCGAAACAATCTAGAGGGTCCTGCACGAGGACACGACACTCGGTGAGGCAAACAGTCCGGGCGAACTGGTCCTTAACCTCTCCAAACTCACGACGTTGGATGAACATATCGCACTAGAAAAAAGAAAACTGGAAGAAGCCCATGACGATAGCGAAGCTATCGAGTGGATCACCGAACGCCTGTGGTCGTTGCGGGATGAAAGAGCAGCTCGCTTGGAGGTTGCATCGGCTGACCGTGGGGCACTTCGCACCCAAGTAAATCGGATCGGCGAAACAATCTCGAGGGTCCTGCACGAGGACACGACACTCGGTGAGCGTCTTCGCACCCTGTTCAGAGAGCAGGGCGTCACAATAGTAAGCATCCTCACAGCGCTCGGCATGACTATATCGACCCTAGTTCTATCTATCACTGGAGGCGGTGCGGCGGCTGCGCCAGCGCCAGCACCCTCGCCAGTCTCCTGGTTAAATTAGCTGGAAAAGCGGCTGCCGCACTGTCTGGGCTGATAGGTGGTCTCGTCTCCCACTTGCTATATATATTATCAAAAACGGCTGGATGGCTTGCCGATAACGTGTTGGGCTTTAATCGTCGCGGTGGCCGGTCTCCTACTATTAGGCGTCCGAGAGTTTCTTCGATCAAAACCAACGCGCAAATAGTCCGATCGCCACGAGGGTGACGATGAGATCTATTTGTTCAGACTCGTGGGCTGTGACACTTTGTGCTGGTGTATTTTGCGCTGTTGCATTAGTTCCGAAGGAACTTGCTATTGAACTTTGCGTGGGTGCTTGCGGATTTATGAAATCGGTTCCATGTGCCAGCACAGGTTGCGCTTGATGATATCCGCGTTCACGTTCCCGTTATGACTGATCTTTTGTTCGGCGGTGCCGATTACGATCTGATTATTGTAACCGTCAACCCTTATCGTCTCGTAGTATCATATTGCACGGCGCCATGTACATACCTATTCCAATGACATAGTCTACTGGGTGCCAGCATACTGTAAAACGTATTGATACCGCTGAATCGCCGTCGGGAGATCTACCGGAGATGAAATGACATTTGCCAAGAACTGTTTCTGGGTATCGAACGCCGTGCCTGTGTCAAGTATAGCACTGTGCGCTTGCGCCTGTGCGCCGATGATGGCCCATACGTAAGTGCGAATAGAGTCGTTGAGGCGAGGAACCCCGGCCTGCGTGAACCCCAGACCCTTATCTAACATAAATGTACCCCAAGCATCCTGGACCGCCGCAGCCTGCTGTATGTCATCAATGTGAGCTCGTTTCGGAGGTAGCCAATCGCAGAATCAGACACCGCAGTGCCGGCCGCCAGACATTTCCGGCCCGAATGTCATCGTTGCGGTGTCAAAATTCCCGGTGTTCCGACTGACGATGTGGTCGCCGGGTTGATCGTGCCTAAAATCCGTCCAAGCCCCGTGGCCCGGAATGAGAACTTCCCCGAGGCCAGTGCTGCTCGGATATGCTTTCTGGCGCCAGTCCGCGACTTTTGGGACCCCAAATTCGTTACAAAGTCTTTCGAACACCCTACGGTCGAAGGCGTTGGAAATGGGATTCCAGCCGTCGTCCTGCGGCAGAGCGAGTTTCTGTTCTTTGAGAATCCGCCTAATAGTGTAGTACATGTGAAAGTTGTAAACAGTCCTCAAGAAGGGATCCTCCGCAGCCATATGGTCCTGAGAGGAAACCCCACATCCGGCTGTTGCGCACCATACGGCGAAGCTGATTCTGCCAAAACTGTATCGGCGTCGCTTTCCACTCGTTCACGGTATCGATAGTCTGGATCTTGGGTAGCCTATACTTTTAAAAGATGTCGGGGATGTTGGTTTTAAAGCCAGCTGTTGTTCCAGCTGTTGAGCCGCTATCTTGGATAGTGGGGTGCACCAGCTGGAGAGCGCCGGCCTTAGCGGTGTAGACCCCACCGGGCCGGTACTTTGCATCAGAATTAAGGCCAAACGCGTTGGTGTTCATGATCTATTTCATTTAATCGCAATATATATATATATATATATATATATTACAATCATGCTTGCTACTCTCACCAATGTTCAAAGCGGAGCTTGCACGCTTCAGTAGCTGATCGACAACTCTTGCGGGGAACGCCGCGCCGTCCTCAGATCAATCACCTTCACGGTCGGATGGCGAAACGTGGGGGAGTATGACGGGTTCGGCTACATGAAGAACGAACCACCGGTAGGTGTAAAATTACCACCACGTCTTTGGAGTTTGAGAGCGCTCCAAGCTTTTATTGTGTCAGAGCTTGATGGTCGAGCCAGCCTCGCAATCTCGAAAGCCACCGGACTCGCGACCTTGACCGTCGAGCCCACCAACCGGGTAAGGATCACCCCGACGTTGGCCTTACAGCTCGGATTTACAACAACATACCCTTCTAACTATAAGGGATGGTTTGACACAGGTGAGCACGTCAGTGACATCCCAGTGAACTTTGCCTTCACGAAAACGCTCAGGGTGCACCTGGATCAGCTTAACACATCATACAACACGTTAGGCGGAGCTCCCAGTACTCTCCTCAAGGTCGTGCACGCCAGCGACTGTTTCTATGGCGAGACTGTGACCTTAGACTTCCCAACCCCCGAGATGAAACGTTTGGAATCGGGGCACATCCATGAATTGAAGATCTCTATTCTAGATGATAAAGCGCTAGAGTTAAATAACGATTACCCGATTTCGATTGTTCTCGAAATAACCGATTAAGGATTAAACATAAAATATATATTTCATACATATATATTGATCATGAGCAAATACGGCCCATGTAGTTCCAGCGCAAGCGCAGAACAGGACGTTCCCGTCGCGGGCACTATCAGCAACGATGAAGCCACAAGGATAGAGAGGAGGGTAGCGCAGGCCCATACAGAGGCGGCTACGGCGATTGCACACGTGCAGCGATTTCAAGCTCGAAAACCCGTCATAACAGTTTGGGCCGAGGAGCGGGGTTCACTGAGCGCGAGGGCGTACGAATATTCATTCGGCTCCAACGCGATCAACATATATACGGGATACACCATGGCAGCGTCCGGGATGGTTCTGCGAATGTCGGTCTTCTCGGTCAACTTTCGGGGACACGCTGCTACCGAGTGAATCTCGTCCTGAACGGGTAGAGCTGAAGTCTGGCGTCACGCGGGGCAGAGGTCAGGGTTTACGATATTCGAAGATGACACTCCAATAAATGTTTCCGCCGGTAGTGTTATTAAAACTTTGTAACAAATGTTGCTGACCAATCGAGTTCAGCTAATGTAGCGACACTGTTAATGGAACTTGATTTATGACGAATGCCAAACAACTATATCATGAGCTGCCGTCCGGGACGGGTGACCCGGTATCTTTTAGGATGACCTGGATTGTCGAGATACAACAGATTCTCCAGTATGAGGGAGAAACGCGGACGGGTCGTGCAAAAAAATATAGACGGACGGTCAATGTCGTCGAGGGGGTGAGCACCACGCTAGCCTCAACTCCCGTTGTAAGCTGGATGGGGAGTGTGTCTTTATTGTTAACAGTCGTCGCCGCGCCGATCGCGGTGGCATTGTGTGCGGTCGCGGCAGGGGCTGGCCTGCTTTGCATGACGAGCAGACTCGTGGCCCGCAGGCTCGAGGCCAAGAGTCGAAAGCACGACCGAATAGCAGTTCTCGCGAGGTCTAAGAAACACGGTATCGACGTTATCGTTTCGAAAGCAATAGCCGACAACGATATATCAGATAGTGAGTTCAAACTGATCGTCGAAGAGATGGCCATGTACTAGGAGTTAAAGGGCGCGATCCGGTCCAAGGCCCGACCACAAATTATTGCAGACGAAGATGTAACAAAAACTCGATATGGAGGGGAGGGCCGACGAAAGAAGGAATCTCCTCGCCCGCCTCGGAACGTGATATGATTATTCTCGTGTCTGCAGCAGCAGGAGATCCCTCCACCATGCAGTCCAGTTGTGCCAGCTGTGTCATCTGCACCACCTCACGAAGCATAAAACTTTCGGGTTCCAAGTACACCACCGTGATTATTTTACCCACCGGACACATAATGATCGTTAACCGCTAAAGATTTGTGTGCACCAGGAAGTAATCTCTTATCGCGTGTTCGCTACGCGGAGAGGAACAGTGTCGTCTGCTGATAGAGACAAACATAAAAAGATGGTCCAGTTAGATATGACCAGCCTTTATTTTTTGGGTGCCCTGATATAGGCAAGCGGCGGTCGGATAGGAACGCCATTGCTAAGGTAAACAAAAGCATGACAACGGTGGTCGGATAGGAACGCCGTTTAACATTGAGAAATATCGGGTGCGTTTTTTCACTGAGACTTACGCGCCGTAATCGTATAGTCCAATATTACGTTGTAATCATACTCATGTACAAACTTTATTTACCTAGTTCTTTCCATTTGGATTACGATGTAATCGTACTCTGTCAAAATTGTATTGGCAAGCGGCCGGATAGGAACGCCATTGCTAAGGTAAACAACAGCATGACAACGGTGGTCGGATAGGAAATCTAACAGACATGAGAAGATAAGAGTTCTCGCTGGAAATAAACAATTACTACTCAGCAAAATCATCAGATCGGTTTGATATTTCTAACTGACTTTCTGATTTGAATTATTACTAAACGATAATACATGCGAGCACGTACTTCCTTGCTAACCAGTCAGTGCGTAGCACGATTGCCACCGCATGGTGGACATAGCAGTGACTCGGATCTGGTCCCTACCCCGCAATGCCGACATGGGCGAGGCGAAACGGACCCTTTTCGCATCCATGCCCGGTGATGCTTGCAATACTCGTAAAAACCGGTACGATGACTCACGATCTCTCGTGACTACCTGTCTTCAACCACGCACAATTATTCTTAACTTGTGTGATGATGATATATACTGAGTATAACCTAAGGAGACTTATCTCTAATTCGAATGTCAGAGGTGGTAACATTTCGCATCACCATCTCGTATGAGACGTCACTATGAAGTCATACAACACCTTTTTGTTTATCCCAATAGGCTATAGGACATCACACAACCCTCCATTAGAACCCTTAATAAACAGGTGGTATCATTATGACACATCACGATCATCAAACAATAATCTATCATAACTAATAACATATTACACATATATATTATCAGATGTGTGAATATGTAAGCACAAAAGAGAAAATTGATATATATATAGATAAGTTCTCATCCATACCATGTGAACTATGGAGGAAACCCTAGTCGTATATAGGAGTTCAAAATAATAGCACCTCCTGATGGGAGGTGTCAGGCGTAGCGTAGGGCCTTCCAGAGGGAGGTGGTATCATTTTGACTCATATATACTACTAGGGCTACTACTTAACATTGGGGGTAAATGAGCTGGAGGAGTTGGGTTGAGGAGTAAAAGAATGATAACCTGGCTAGATAGCTTGGAACTCATGTAACTCAGAAAACAAAGGTTATGTTTTGAAAAAACGGTCCACAAATTCCAAAATGATTTCTACTTTTAGCCTCCGTTTTGTTTTCGCAATAAAATCATTATTTGATGAAATTTCATCAACTATTATTGTTTATTTATGAAACTGTCAAGTTAGTATTTGGTTTAGTTTTGAATATACAGTGGAAGTTCTCTAAACTGGACACCAAGAAAACACCTATGATCTTATTTTGATGAGTTTCTTGGTCATTTATCTCAGGTGTTAATGTATGTTCGTGATCGCATAGAACACACCTATGGCTCAGATATTACTACGTTTCCCACCCGTACAGATTGCCAAGTTTTTGCCCCGTTTTCAGGGGTATTAGGGTTTACTAGGTTTCTAGTAGGTTTCCACTACGTTTTGCAAGTTTTACTACGTATCGCCCCGTCTGACATGTGACAGGCCGGGTATCAAAGCGGCTCATTGTCATGATTTCACTAGGGATTATTAGGTTTTACTAAATGACTGCCACGTATCGCTACGTTTTATTACGATTCAGTACGTTTTTACTAGGGATTGTTAGGTAGTGACAGCGATTTATAAGAGGTCGGAAAACCGGAAATAAACGCGGCCGCAGTGGCAAGCAAATCAAAAACGTAGTAATATACATATTAAACTTATTAATATACGTTGTAAAACATATCACCATTACGTATATACTAGTAGTCGTATATACATGTAATACGTTTTATTACGTATAATGCCGTTTTACTTAAATATCAAAAGCGTATTAAAAGCGTAGTAATACCTAGCCATCAATACCTGACAATGTGACTGGGGATTAAAGTTGCTACCAAACGTCACTAGCCCGGTCTGATTGCTTAACAGCTTGTTAGCTTAACAGACTCATACATCCTAAACAGCGTTAATGATTTAACAGTCTGTTAAGCTGACCGAGGTGTTGAGCAACCTGGCTCTGGTATTCTCTATGTATTAGGGGGCCGTTTCTCTAAACTTCGTACGACTAAAATGTTCGTAAGTGCAAAATTATGAATGACATTGTCAGTAAATTCATATTAACAGTGTTATCTTGTAAACAATTATTGGATTTACATTTATTGAGCATAGACTGCAAATGCAGCATATGCTCAATAAATGTAAATCCATCAATTGACATTTCCAGACGATCCTAAATTTGCATTTACAATGTACGAACATTTTAGTCATACGAAGTTTAATAAAACGATCCCCAGGTTTCTTTAAATGGCTGAAAAACTTGATATCAAACTTCACTAGCCTGGTATTTTCTATGCATCAGTGGATGGCAACGACAAGGGCGTGGTCAGCGCTAATTTACGACGCGGTGCCGACGTCGGGCCTGCGTCGTTACAGGGCAAGTTGTACGTGGATTCAAGGGGCGACGTGCGTGGAAACGCGGGCGTATTGGGAGGGCTGGCACTGGAGCAGGGCGGTGATGGAAGAGTGAGGATGGGTAGCAACAGGGACTATGGGCGCAACTGGAGAATGCGCGCCACCGTCCAGGGGTCCGCTGATGTGTTATATGACAGCAACTCTGGATGGACGTCGGATTTTGTGGCTAGGTGTTCTGCGGCGAAGCGCCCGTAATGATACGCTTCGTGCAAGTTGTCTCTTATAATGCCTATCAAAAAAAAACCTGTGGTGCTGGGACCCGTTTCACTAAACTTCGTACGACTAAAAGTGTTCGTAAGTGCAAATTTAGGATCGTCTGGAAATTTCAATTGATGCATTTACATTTATTGAGCATAGGCTGCATATACATAATTACCAATAATTGTTTACAAGAAAACATTGTTTTAACAATGTGAAATTTGCAGACTATCATAATGGGGAGGAGTCAAAAAAATAGAAAAAAAGTGATTGAAAATGATGACTGAAAAGCAAAGTTTATATTTTGAAAATCGGTCCACAAACAAAACAACAAATAAAAAGGGTACACAAAGTGCTACAGCTCAGGCTCAGTCAATCAAACTGCTTGATTGCGAGTTGAGCTTGTCAATACGTGTCCAGAAACGTTGACATCTTGTTGGCATGATTAACGCAGTCTACTTGTATATTATCAGGCAGGTATACCCGCCTATTAAAAAAAAGGTGTACCGGTTTGAGCTGGCGCGTTATTATTGTAAATATTATTGTAAACACGTGCTATTTTTAAATAGTTTACGTCATATGTTGTAGACATGGTATTTGTATACCAGCGCAATCGCATTAACATTCGATAGAATTGCTAATTATAGTAACATCGTTTAGTGCTCTAGTGGGTAGATCTTCCGTTTGGTGATCGGACGGTCGCCAGTTCGAATCCTGCCAAAGACATACATTTTTCTCTCGCTTTCACTATTTTGACGCCAGAGGTAACGCACACATCCCGAAACAGTCGTGCATTTACTTTTACACAACATTATAAAACAATTCACTTTGGACCTAATCATTGTGAAATGCATCCTGCACATTCGTGTGTTATTGTGAAAGTCCACCTCGACTCACTACAAATGCAAATATGTTACGGAGAACACCATGTCGAAAAATAAACCTCTCACTTCAGATAATAAACAAATAAATAAACGTGAATGCATGTGGTTCATAATTACCATGTCAGTTGTTGTTACATGTAATAAAGATGCATTAAAAAGAAAAAGAAAACGCAAAAACAATTTTTAAAAAAAAAAGTATATATATATATAATGGCCAAAGTGAGGATCGAACGCATGCAGTGCAAAATTAAAATCAAGTGCCACCGTAGGCCGCCAGTTTACCCACTGCTCCAGTATGAGAAACTGTTTTGTCAATCGCAATATACCGATCATGACTATAGCAACGCGCCATAATAAACAGGGAAATACCTACAGGACTTCCCTGTTTATTTATACACCAATGTCTATATAAACAAAGCATGTAAACAACGCCATGTCAGGCTGGTATACTTATAGTTAGTATTAACCCTTAGACCGCTACAACAATTGTCGTCTGTTGATGCTTTTATATCTTGCCTTATTTCTCAATAAAAACATGGTTTCACAGCACTTCAGAATCATGGAAATGATTCTGAAGTACTGTCAAAGCATGTTGTCAATTATTCTAAAGTGCTGTCAAAGAATGTGTTTCATGATAAAAATGGAAAATAGAAAATAAACAGCAGACGACAACAAATTAAGATAGCGGTTTAGGAGTTAATATACTGTGCACATGCATTTTGTGGTATGAACGACAAATGCCTTTTAAATCATTTTTAGGACACTCGCCATCTTTTGAAATAACGGAAGTGGATTATTTACCTAGGGCCCGGCTCGCTAATTCGGTAATTGTAACACCTGCAGGGTCACGGCCTTCGCACGCGTTACAATTACCGAATTAGCGAGCCGGGCCCAAGGTACACTAGTACCACTTTCGTTGGTTGAACAACTGGTGAATGTCCTACCTTGTACATTTTTAACATCGGAGTAAATTTAGGTATGTTTTTTTGTCGTTCATCCCACAAAGTGCCTGTGAGACTGTGCATCAGCTTAACATATTTTACACATTGAAATGTAGCCTGATAACGATATATATTGCTTGTTAGAAGCATGACGGGTATCTTATTGATGGAATCGCGAACAGTGCAGATCCTGATCAAACTGTGTGGATGCACAGGCTGATCTGGATCTACACTGGGCACAAAACCCATATGCCCCATTTCTCAACCACAAACGTATAGTCTGCTGGAATAATATTTATAGCACGCTTTAGACATATATGTCTGGGACATATTGCATCCAATTTAATCATTTTTTTTTGGCGTACTAGTTGCTGCCTGTCAATTAATGAGTGAAATTTGAGGCATATACATGTTGACGTAAATTACATAATTTGATATGACCATTCGCAGTGGTTTTGTGTATTAGATACCATTAGCTTAGGTAAATGACAAACATCCATAAAAACAACTGAACGTTATTAGGAATATTTTTAGCCGGGTTCATTCGTATCTTGTACTAATACATGTATGCCAGCCTGCTACTGCATGTAGGTTTCCTCATACACATAGCTTCTTTTGCCATCTTAGGTCACTGACAGTTGTCATTTTCAATCGTGGTCATAATAACATTAATAGCCAATTATCTAATATCCAATATTGTCTATACCTTGAAGGAAATCCAGCCTTCGTGACTTTGCCTCGTCTCTTATTCTACTACTATTTTAGCGATGTTGGTTGATGTTTGCCATATATCCTAAAAGCGCGCGATATCGCACGCTGCGGAACTCGTGCATATTATGCCATATAACCACCAACAAATCCAATAACCTATAATTATGTATTGTTGTATCACACTGCTCTTATGAAGCAAATATCGTTGCAACTAGTTATGTATTTCTATGACCTATATCTTAACAGTGTCACCCCTAAAAAAGTTGAATTGTTTCTTCCGTGGTAATATTCAGATTATCAGGGCTGTAACGGGAGGTGAAAACCAGACGAGGTCAACCAGGTATGGGGTTCAGGGAGCATTCTCTCCGCCACCACCCTAGGGATACGTTTAATTCTTAACAAAAACCAAAATCGGCAAAAATGACAGACGAGGCGACCGTTTCGTCTGCCTCAGCCTGGTTACGGTACTGGGGGCCGTTTCACTAAACTTCGTACGACTAAAATGTTCGTAAGTGCAAAATTATGATAGTCTGTAAATTGCACATTAACAATGTGTTCGTGTAAACAATTATTGGATTTACATTTATTGAGCATAGGCTGCATATGCAGCATATGATCAATAAATGTAAATATATCAATTGAAATTTCCAGACGATCCTTAATTTGCACTTACGAACATTTTAGTCGTACGAAGGTTAGTGAAACGGGTACCTGTTATTCGAAGGGGAGATTTTGTAAAATATGTATCAGCAAATGCTGCAGTTATTGATGAGTCTTTACGAACCGTCACATCTGTATATACATTGAAATGTAACACTAGAAATGGTCTGCAGTGCTGAACAGATTAACCCTTTGAACCCAAAAGCCGCTATAGCTAGAACATTGCTACCCCTCTCCATACCTCTCACGAGGGTAGCAATTTAATCCCATCTCTTTAATGTAACACATGTAATAGTGATTTTAGCAATCGGTTATCTGGTGTGTTTGATATGTCAGCGATATAAAACTGTTAAAACTGTATCAATAAATTATTAATAAAGAACATACACATGCATAAATTGGTTATTTTACCGTGTCAAGGTGTTTATCTGACATTTACATGTATATCTTGCAAATTTGAAAGCTTCATTTCGCTATGTTGAATGTTGAACAACAACAAGAGAAAAGATGGCTTCCATGGGGAAATGATTTCCCTGTTCTATTATGTTTGGCAATTTACTAGTTCTACATCAAAAATGATTTGTTTAAATATATACAATTTACAGTTTACTAAGCAACTGCGGAATTTCGTCATCTCACGACGTTATTTATAGAAAATATCACAGTTTCTGTAAATATATTTCATAAAAAGTCGAACCTGTTCTTAGTACAAAATCACATGGCATGTCTCAATTATCATGTGCAATTAGTTATTTATGTCTGTGTTGTAAATATCAGTCGGCGTTTTCAACTGAAGGCCTCTGTGTAATAAGGGAGATAACTCGTTCGTGGAGTTATCCCCCTTGTTCCACTTAACCCTGGAATTAAGTAATATTGTGTTGCTATATTATGTAAATCTACAGATGATCCCTCAGATATTCAATACATGTATGTGTCATTTGTTATCGATCCGTTGTCTATACATGATATATAATATGTGATTGTGACACTCGAGAGAAATAGGGCTTATGGGTTTTGCGGCCAGTGTAGATCCAGATCAGGTTGTGCATCCGCACAGTCTGATGAGGATCTGCACTGTTCGCCATTCCATCAATGAAACACTCGTCATGCTTCTATCAAGCAATACATATCGTTATCAGGATACAGGAGTGTGTTATTTGATAGTAAAGAGCCACAATGGTCACACATTCCATAAGCCCATTTCTCCAGTCACATCCACATATAGGTCAGACGCTTCATTTTAGTTGATCATATTCCACGACGTTTTGTGTTTGATTCTATATGTGACTGTGTCTGGATACATGCGGCTTAGGGTTTTGTGATCAGTGTTGCTGCTGATCAAATATTGCTCGTTAGAAGCATGACGGGTGTTTCATTGATTGAAACAAAATGCGAGCAGTGCAGATCCTGATCAGACTGTGCGGATGCACAGGCTGATCTGGATCTTCATTGTTTGAAATACCCATAAGCCCCATTTCTCCAGTCACAACCACAAATGATGTTTACTATTCAGTTTCGTCAGTTTCTGAGCATACTCGGGATCCAATAACCTTAAAGGTACATGCCCATTCAGTAGGCACACAATGTTCTTTATAGAAATTAAATAAGTGTATAATTCTGTCACTATTCCACCAGTTCTAAAAATTACGAATGCCCACTATGCAGCTATCATCATTTAGGAATATTTATTTTACTGACAGTGACACGCGGTGGTATCATGCTATTTTCAAAACATGCACATCAAAACAGAAATTCAGAGTATAAATAGTAATGTCCGTTAACATTTTAAGGACACACGGTTATCGCCCCTGATATAGTGTGGAAAGTTACGTCTGATATAAAATGTATAATAATGGCAATCAATACGTGGGTTATTATAAATGGTGAATTCATGTTTATTTTGCCAGAAAACGGTTTGTGCCTACTGACTGGACAATTACCTTTAAAGGTGCATACCCACTCATTAGGCACAACATGTTCTTTATATGAATTAATTCAGTGCATAATTATGTCACTATTCCACCAGTTCTAAAAAATACGAGTGCCAGCTATACATATATAATCAGTTAGTAATATTTATTTTAATGATAGTGACGCGCGGTGGTATCAGGCTATTTTTTAATTATTTATACTAATTAAATCACCTGAAAATATAATATTAAAGCATGAACATTGCACATCAAAAATAATTGCAGAGAATAAATATTAATGTCCGTTAACATTTTAAAGAAACGCGGTTTAAATTTACGTCGGATATAAAAGCATAATTTATGCCAATGAATACTTGGGATAATGGTGAATGAGTGTTTTATATTTTAGAAAATATCTCACATGATGTCTCTGATAGAACAGTCTGTGCCAACTCTGTGGGAATGTACCTTTACTTAAAGCAATAGTTACATGTATGACAGAGGCTCCGTGCGTACATTGTGCGTGACTCGTTTCATAATCTCGTATCAAACGGAAACTCGTTTGAGATACTCTACATGTATTTGTTTGTAATTATTATGTTGTTGTGTATTTTTACGTGTGAGTAGTTTAGTAAGAACCATTCTACAGGTGCGATAAAATTCGACACAACCAAACAATTATTCGTATTTACATTTAAATAGTCGTGCATGTATCTCATAGCTTTATTGTGTGGTAGTATATTGTATACATGTGAGATATTTGTCATTTTTTTAATTATTCATATGTGTTGTTACAGTAAATAAAAACATACGTTGTAATCACTGTTTTCATAACTCTTCTTTATCATCAAACTCTACTCCAGCCCGCAACTTTGGATCATTCAGACAAATACGAGACAAGCCATGCAATTTTGTATCTAAGAAGATGTGTTTGATAAAAACTCTTTACAATATTGTCCGTAAATGACGTCAAAAGTTATCGAAATGTTCAGAGCAATTCCGCATTCGTCAAATTCCGATGTCATTTACAGTTCCTGTAAATATTTTTCATGAAGAAAAACCCACACATCTTCTGAGGTACACAATCACATGGCTTGGCTAAAGCATAACTGCATAAACAGGGGAATGAAACATCTACTTTTGACATGTTTATGTGGTGTCAGATATTTATGCCAACCAAAAGGATAACTTATCCCGTCAACGCAAGTGCGTACATGTATGTGCCGTGAAACACGGTGCCGTGAAACATTTTTTGATATCCTGTCAATACGACATAATCACCGCGTATGAATATATGCGGTGACTGGGGTACTTACTTTTTTTGCATTTTAAAGCCATTTCTAGGTGTTGACAGGATAAATAGAATAGTAGGTTAGTGCCGTGAATGGGAAAAATATCTGGCGCGGCTCGGAAACGGGATGTGCTCGGCAGAGCCTCGCCCATCCCGTTTCCTAAGCCTTGCCAGATATTTTTTCCCATTCACGGCACTAACCTACTATTCTCTATATATCCCAGGTGAAGGTATTGCATGTTAACAGAAACAGCTCCGTCATTGACCCCTCCCTGGAATGTTTGAAGTAGAACATTTGAAGATGATAACACAATAACAATGGCCATTTAATAATTAAATAGTACAATAAGAGTTACTCACATGGTGCTATATGAGTTCAAAAATATATAAGTTGCAAACTGGTGTCACGTGACACGATCACATGACGGAACCTTCAATATATCACATTTTAAAAACTCATGTTGTCAAAACAAGATAGTCCAATTATTCACAGTTCATATGAGCTCATGAATACGCCACTGTGACTTTCATAAAAGGTGTCCGAACGTGGATTTTGCTAAATGATCATCTGTGTAATATACATATGGCACCAGGATGAATTTGCCAGTTCTACATGAACAGTATGTATACATGACCACATGACTAGCGAGCAATCGCTGTAAAATAAGGTGGTCGCCGAGAAGAGGACAGTTTCTTCCATGACATAGTAGGATGCTAAGCCATAAATCTGAGGAATACATTGATGAAGCTTGAAACAGAACCATGACTAACATATCAGGAGATACATGAATGCAATATCTCAATACATGTATATGCCCGAATCTGTTGATGCCATCTACAGAGCTTTCGCCGAAATTGTGACAGTTCGGTGTAACATTCCATTACAGTCGGTTGTACAATTGTGTACATATGACACATGATTACGTAATGAGTTAATGTTTGGCATATAAGTAATACGTAAGCGTATATATAATGCTTATATATTATAAGTTATTGTGAATCTACAAAGGCTATATGGTGTAATATTGTCCGTCTGGAGGTATGTTCACCCGAGGCGATAGCCGAGGGTGAACATTCAGACGGGCAATATTACACCATATAGCATGTGTAGAATCACAATAACGTATTTGTCATACCGCAGATCCCGTATTTGGCCGTATAAACATATCTCTTCTTTTGATCTTTGCGTTTTTTCAGGAAGAAAAATAATCCGAGATTCGATTTTCTACCGTCAGTCTTATTATAAAGGCGTAAATGAACATTTTATTTTTTTATTAAACGAAAACAAACTAAATATTGAGTAAGAAATCCATCGAAAACGACTTTATGACAGTTTTTTTTATATCGTGCAATTTAATTTATATTCCACTGCTCTATCGATCTGCTCTCCCTTTGGCGCCTCTAGAATAATGCGACTGGTTCCCAAACATTCGCTGTCATTGCTACGCCGCGGTTTTGTGCGTGGAACCCATAGTTTGTGACGTAAATATAGCCGTGTCACAAAGTCGAGCGTGTTGAGATTTGAAAAGTAATTTTCGTTATTTTGGCTAATTTTTCGCTCATATTTTGATGAGCGAAGAATATTTATGGAAAAATAAACAATAAAACTGGTTTTGAGTGTACAATTTGTTACTTGTATTGATCAATTCGGGGTTTTATTGTGTTTAGTGAGGACTACAATTCGCAATCGCTAGACGCTTTCAAAATGTGTCTCCATTGGACGCGAGGCGCCGCAGGGGAATCGCAATTTATCTATGTTCGACGGCCTTGACAGGTCATATAATATATATGACCAGGCAAGCTAGCCAATCAAAAGCCGAGAAACTTATCTGCGGTATGACAATACATTAGCAGATTTAGTAGTCTCGAAACGAAATGAAAAAGTGAATGACTTCTGAATATAATCTGTAAACAACAGCATCCCACTAAATAAGCCGTGTGTATGATTGTTTTGATATGCTGGAGGGGGTCCTAAGCTCAGAACATAATATTTACATAAAGAATAAATATTCAGCCCTGACATTAGAATAACCTGATCTGGTGCCAGGTCCTCAGCACACCAGGGTCACTTAGCCCCATCCCCTAAAATAGGATTATTACTAATGCTATTAGTCTTATAGTTGGTATAACCGGTTTTAACTCTCACGTATCAGAAATCCAATAGTATAGTTACCTGCAGTCTTCCATTAAATCTGGGGAAAGGCTCCGTCATGCTGGAGGAGTAGGATCTGTTCACCTCATAGAAGTCACAAACGATGTCCCAATACTGCACCAGCTGGACAAGTTCTGGACATTACCAACCAATACAATCTAGTTGCAGCAGCTGGCTCGCCAGCTCGCATCAACTTCTGAACTGGCCAAGCTGACCATCGTGCTTAGTGGATGCATCACAGACGAGGCAGTTCTTCCAGCACACATGTTATATGCTGACAGGGCACCAACACCACTGTCATCTGAAAATGCGATACCTATAGAGGCACTGACGTGTGATGTACAAGAAGCCGATCATCGCATTGTTCTGCACTGTGGTTGGGAAGTGGGTCGTGGGAGTGATCCGGTGCTTGTGATCTCAATAAATCAGATACAATAGTGTCCTTACTTCGGTTTATGCCTCAATTGCGTGAGAAGGGAATTCAGGAGTTTTGGGTAGAGTTTGGCCCCGGTGAGCATAGGCGTGATCTACCACTCATGTTCTCGCCGATAAATTGGGAGTGGGACAGTGCAGGGTCACATTGAAAGCGCATGTCCTCACTGGTGACGATACTCTGAGCAAGATTGGCACAAATAATACGTCTCTCACGTGTGAATCACATACATTTCTAGCCGACTTTGCAGAGTCAGATAAGTTAACTGAAGCAATGGCTCAAAAGGCTGAGGAATATCTGGTTAATGTGTGGGCTGGTGCAAAGTCAAATACGAGCTTCTCGGGAGTGGAATGGCATATCTGAGCTTCGCCACCGAAACCTCTGTAAGCCCTACCCCCTATACAGCAGTGTGCTCCATGGTCATATCAATAGAGCATTTATTATTGTGCACAATGTCCCATTCAACTCCAGATCCAATGAACTGTGGTTGGGTGAGTGATAATGACACCGACTTGCCTGCGAAATGTGTCAATCCATTACCACATGGGAAGCTTGTCATCTGTAAATGCACGGAAATGTGTTACACAAAGCGCTGTCCATATAAAAAGGCCAGAGAAAACTGCATGAGCTTTTGTCATAAACAACAAAAATCAGTGTGTCCAAATAAGTAATCAGACTATTTGGTCAGTGGCATGGGGGAGGGGGGGAGGGGGGGGGGTTAAGCCATTTGACTGATGTTTTTTATTGACCATCATGTTGTATTTTTGTGTAATGCTTCAGTCTACTACTTACCAATCGAAATATGTATACGTTCACTTGTTTTACGATTTTTTTTTGTGGCGGCCATCTTTGATTCTGATAACTAGACAACATCTAAAAAATGTATCTTGATACCACTGATATGCCTCGTATGCCTTAAAACCCCATAATACACGAACACAATGTACCAATTGCGTATAATAGCACATGTTTGCCTGTTTTATGGCTGCCATCTTGAATTTAGCAAACTTGGTCACATCTAAAATGATTTTTTTTTACACTTTCGCTATATCTGGTATACATGAAAACATCATTATGGACACCAAGCTCATTCATCTACTACGCTCATATCAAGACTTACACATGTTGACATTTGTGTGGACTTTTGATGGCGGCCATCTTGGGTTACGGTAACTAGGCAACGTCTAATATGTTTTTGACATCATAGCTGTATCGGGCATGCCTGAAAATCACATAATTGACACCAAAATCATCCATCTACTACATTGCTATCAAACGTTATATGCATTTCACTTTTTGGTACATGACAGACGGCGGCCATTTTGGAAATGGCCGCTCACCGACTCATGCTATGAATTTTGGAATTCCACCTAGTAGATTTTTGACACTGGGGTATCTCATATTCAAATCAACATCGCATCATTCAATTTAAATTGATGTGATGCATGAAATCTTTTATAAATCATGCCCCTATACAATTTAAAATCCATCAAGTATGGGATAGCTGGGCAACGTACGCCATTGCTTTACGGGATACAAACACTGTAAAGGTTCAAACGATAGCAACGTAGATATCCATGTTAATATTGCATAGTCATACACAAACGTTTTACTAATATCATTTTCTGCCTGTTTTAATAAATAATTGCATTGCTTATGCAAATTGCAGGTACCCAATTTTAACACGTCAGAGTATGCTAAATATGGTGGCCATGTTGAATTTTAAAATGACAGGCATACGTATTATTACATACACATGTGGCTAATATATATATACATATTATGTTTTCAATCAATATCGTACATAAACAGCCACATTTCTAGTTCAAACCGTTTCTATTACCTTACTGACATACTTGTTTGATTATAATGGTGGCCATTTTGAAATACAAATCTATATAACCAACATTTTAATTTCATTACGTGACATAGTAATACATGTTCAAAATGATACATTTCATTTACTGCATGATTCTGTTGATAATTATCCATTTTAACAGTGGAAATGCTTGTATTCAATTGAAAATAACAAACAATGTAAATGTAATGCTATGGCAGCTATTTTGAATTTTAAAATAGCACACATATCTGTTCTTGAATCACTGTTTCATTTTATAGATATATCACATACATAATTTGTCTAACTTGTGGTCGAAAATGGGCTTATTATCTTGATATTTTAAAATTCAACATGTGACCGAAAAAAATGGTACCAATTTGTTTTTTGTACTATGTCACATACTCTGTCACAAAATCACTTTTCCGAAGACTATAGCAAAACTTTCAGCAGGTTCACATTTTGACATCGACTAAATGTTATATAAATCGTCACTGCAATGAATATATGACCTGCCCAAATATGATGCAAGACGACATGCGGTTTTTCATGAACAACATTTCATAAACTGTGATATTGTTTTTGTAAATGAGGTCGAAAGTTCACGAAATGTTCACAAATTCCATAAACTCCATTTCTCAAGTCACTGGCACACATGAAAGGGTCAGTTGAACAAAGGGGCTAACTCCCATATGGAGTTCTTCCACCGACCCCCTTCAAATGAGACACGCCATCTGATAGTGTACCTTTACTTCGGACATCTGTGTAATTTCATGAAACACGTTTACAAAATTTGCAATATTTTCCGTAAATAGCATCAAAAGTTGACACAATTTCTCACAGTACATGCGCAATTATATTCCGCATGTATCCAAAAGTTTTGTCAACTTTTGACATTATTTATGAAAAATATCGTAAATTTTGTAAACGTATTTAATGAAATTACGCTGATGTCCGAAGGTGTCTCAAATGTAAACGTAATACTGTACATTACAACCCGGAAGTGTCATTCCGCTACACATCCGCTTGCGTTAATATTCGCAATATGTCACCGTTACTGAACATCTATTGGCAATCCCAACTCGCAATCAAACAGTTTGATCGACTGAGCCTGAGCTGTGGCACATCTCAGGCTCAGCAAATTAAATAAAATTGTAAAGTACAGGATACAATCGTTACCACAAACTCTCTGTCAAACTACTGATGACTCAAATTCAAAGTAGTGCTCCCACGTCCATATTTTCCTACATGATAACTCTCGTTAAGGGGCAGTGACCAGTTAATTTAAAATTATCAATTTCACGCCCTCGGACAGTATGTATTTAATGCAATATTCCAAATAAGTGGGCAGACAGCAATATGCGTTTGACATTTGTGACCTAGACACACTATAAGCTTTTACATAAACACAAATATGCTGCTCTATTAGCGCTCCTTACCTATGCAGGAATGTGAAATGTCTTGGTGCAGCCTCTTTAAAATGATCCAATTCTGAGGTAAAATATTCACTTTAAAACCTTGCCGTGCCACGCTACTTGCGGAATTACAGATTGAATGTTGTATGTGTTGTCAATCATCATCCAGAGGCAAATGTACTATCATGGTGCAAACCAGTTCCCATCCATGAGTTTTCTCTGAAATAAATTCTTGTTTGAAACTCCCAGAAAAATCTGTTGTTTTTATCAGTTTTTGTCACAACATACCCTCAATTCGTACTTGCCCATTTCTGATCAATGGGAACAGGTCAGATGGCCCTGGAGTGAGCATTCATCAATTAAAAATACAAAATCAACTACAAAATATTCAACATGTACTAAGCACCGGATAATGATTTATAGTGAATATTTAAAGTTGTATTAATACATTTGCATTAATTTGATCCTATTAGCGGAGGTAGCATTTTTGATACAAGCATGACATTTGGTGCACAGATAGGGAACATTGTTTAAGTATTTAAGCTGCATGTATAGGGGCATATCAGATTCGTCACGTTACAAGAATGGCAGGCACTTTCCAAGATGGCCGCCAACAGTATTCTTGTTTTCTCATCTTTTTCTTCTCTCTCTGTGGATACTATTAAATAGCATTATTTTGCCGAGGAAACACTGATGACAATCATTATTTTTACTCTCAACACTTACGGTGTTATAGCACTGACTATTATTCCCATAAATATTGTATACAGTGGAACCTCCCAGGGTGGAACCTCCCAGGGTTTAGAGAAGTTCCACTAGAAATCAGACAATAATGACTATGCCCAGGTATGCGGTTGTGTTTTACAAACATGAACAGGCATTCATAATAAATGAAATGAAACCCATAACATTAATGATACACAGACTGCATGCGTGTTCGGTTTAGGGAGGTTCTACTGCAACTTCGCAAAAGTGAGGATTTGAATAAAACTACCATACATTTGTAGGTAGCAATTTAAAAGCAGTGAATATATAATTATATAGCAGCACCGCAGAAATTGCCACCAACATAATTACGTACATTGGAACCTCGCTAAACCGGACACCCTGGAAGGTCCCCAGGGTGTCCGGTTTAGAGAGGTTCCACTGAAAATAATCACTCCATGAACAGTGTTAGACCTTTTCAATCGTGAACAGACACGACAACGAAATAAAAAACAGTGCAACATGTCTAAATTGAACACAACGGTGTCCCCAGGGTGTCCGGTTTAGAGATGTTTGAGCAGGTATTTGAACAGCAGAATTTCGCAATTATCTTCTACCAGTTGGCGTGGCCGCAGGTCGAAGGGAGGTCGAAGGTTTCTCTCGGGAAGATATGGCCTGTAGGTGAGCCGCCAGCTACATGGAGTTAACTAAATGATACAAATTGCCTGCCTGTTTGATACCTGGTATAAGTCAAAATTCGCTGGCCCTTTTAATAGGGCTTACACTATGTAAACAACAGTTTACTCCTATCATCTATGTCATTGGGCACGTATAATATAAAGATACCGTTTATGTAACTAACCTATGTTAGGCCTGCAAAAAAACCTGTGGTGCGGGCAATGGTACAGAATAAAATAGGTCGGGAAGGTCGGCTTTTTATATGTTATCTCCCTTGAGATAGCATATTATGTTACGCAAATGTATATGGGGGCAACCATATTGTCGTGCTACGCCTAAATGGCGAGTACGACCAAGACAACAATAGTGTCCTGTGCCAACTTATCATATGGTGTTTTGGTCTGTCTTGCTTAGTAACCAAAACTCTGCATATACCATTCGCTATAGTTTTCACAGTTCTGGGCTCAGTTTATCAGTTAAATTCTGGAAAATCAAGACATTTCGTGCGTATAAATACAGCAGCTATTATCTTTAGTTCTCACAGTTAGGTGGCAGTGACCAGTTAGCCGCCAGTTTCGTACAATTGTTTCTTGGAGTTTCAAACAGTAATTTATTCTAGTGAAAACGTATGTATGGGAATGGGTTTGCACCATAACAGTACATTTGCCTCTGGATGATGATTGAGAAAATATGCAACTTTCAGTCTCTAGTTCCGCAAGTGTCAGTTTTTGTGGAGATAACATATTTCAGTACTTTCAGTACTTTGATTGAATGCTACGAGACAGCTGTATGTGCCAATATGGTGGAATATGTGTTCACTAGTTGGTACTTATTGTTGTTGTTATTGCTGCAAGCAAACGAATGGTCGAAAATGAACAGTTTTGATGAAAAGAAAATTGCTGGTTGCCCGCACCAAACTACTTTCTTGCTTGGACCTTAATATGCGTCTTGTAGACAATTGGCTACATATATTTAAACCTTTATCTGGTTACACATATTGTAATATGAGACACGCCATGTGATTTTGTACCTTCTTCGGACATCTGCGTAATTTCATGGTACACAATCACATGGAGTGTCTCATATGGTCCTGGTTCTGGAATTGCCTCCCCCATTGCATCGCCGTTTTCCGCCGTTGTTGATTTACCAAATCGGCTGTATATTCCGTAAATGTTGTCGAAATGGCATAAAAATCCCAGAGCACACGCGGAATTGAATTCCGCGTGTGCTGTGATTTTTTTCCCACTTTCGACGGAAATTATCGCATTTTCTCGGATTCAGTCTCGGAGAAATACGGAGGCACACTAATGTAAGCAATCACAAACATTGACTCATGTACAATTTCTTATCTTTGCTGTCCATGCTAGATGATCCATCTCAGGACAATACAAGACAGATTGGGTGGGCATTCCACAATTGAATAAAATAGATTGGTCAACATAGAACAATTTACAAGCAAGCGCAACCAACAGCTCATGCAGAAATATGTATTTAACGATAGCAATTCGGTCGCATTGAATGTAGCTTTTTAAAGTATAGTGTAGTGCATGCAACTAGGAGAAATTTCAGATTCCTGAGATTGGTCCGGTTCTGCAAAGGTTATGAAGAACTAAATGTCACGTGTTTCTGCTTTGCTATGAGACTAATACTACGAGTGGTGTGCGGATTTACGGACAAACAGCACCATGACCGTCCTACAGGCAAGAACACTGTTTCTAGCGCTGGTGCTAGCGGTCTCCGTACGGGCATAAACGTCGCGCCTCACGCTTTGCATATGCGAAGGTAACGTCATTGTATGCTCGTATGTTTCGGTAATTGCTTTTATAGTCAATACACTTTATTACTTTTGCGAATACCTCAAAGTCTGTAAGCTACGGAGCCCCGCAGGGGACATGTTTTTTTTATTAATTAGTTCCCATGAAATAAAGATTCATTCCCTCAATTTAACAATTCGTTCCCTCGAATTAACAAATCGTTCCCACGATATAATAATTCGTTCCCTCGAATGAACAATTCGTTCCCACGAAATTACAACACGTTCCCTCAATGTATTAATTCGTTCCCACGATATAACAATTCGTTCCTCGAATTAACAATTCGTTCACCCGAAATGACAATTCGTTCCCTCAATTTAACAATCAATTCGTTCCCTCGAATTAACAACTCGTTCCCACGATATAACAATTCGTTCCCACGAATTAACAATTCGTTCCCGTGGGAACGAATTGTTATTTCGTGGGAACGAATTGTTAAATTGAGGGAACGAATTGTTAAATTGAGGGAACTAATTGTTATTTCGGGGGAACGAATTAATAAACAAAATAAGTCTACGTCCCATGCGGGGCTCCGTAGTAAGCTACTTAATGTAGTGCGCTGATTGACAAACAAGTCCGTCAGTCTGATGGAGCGCATCGGCGGAAAAATATTGTGTCTACAATTTCTTTACCGCTCCCGCTGTTATTGAAAGACCTGGGGCCCATTTCACGAAATTTCGTACGACTAAAATGTTCGTAAGTGCAAAATTATGATGGTCTGTACATTTCACATTAACAACGTTTTCTTGTAAACAATTATTGGATTTACATTTATTGAACATATGCTGCTTATGTAGCCTCTGCTCAATAAATGTAAATCCATCAATTGAAATTTCCAGACGATCCTATTTTTGCACTTACGAACATTTTAGTCGTTCGAAGTGTAGTGAAACGGCCCACATGATTCCGAATTTTGGTGTTCGTCCATGGTTTTCAACTGCAATGTGTCGATGCCTTCTTTTTATATATGTTACAGCTCTCAAATTACCAAACACTGCACTAACACGCAATTACTCGGAACCTTAAATGTAAGAACGTGCTTAAACGTATACACTTTTTTTTTTGCGAGTCTAAATGTGCAAATACAGTTACAGTCAGCTAACCTGCTTACTCAAAATGTAAAAGTAAAATACAAGAAGGCAGTATATTAATATATACAATATGACAGGCACAGATTGCAATTAAAACATCGAACATATTACTAGACAGTATACAGGTCAAGTCTGAAAACTAGTCCGGTTGACAATTTCTTACTCCCATTCACCCATTTCTCTCACGTTTTTGTTTTCATTTCATTTTCTTGCGTACTTAAATGTGCACATACGCACTTCTGTCTTAGGAGTACTAGTATGTGATCCTATCGATTCATTGGTGCAGATCCAGTGCAGACAGGTCATGTACAGGTTCCACAGAATCCATAGATATAGTGAAGGTAGGAGATAATAACCATATTTGGAGGATTCGGTTAATAAGTTATAATAGTAAAAATCCTGATCAAATGGCAGACTCCTGTAACCTGATAACGATCTATACTGCTTGTTATAAGCATGACAGGTGCTTGCTTGATGGAATAACTAACAGTGCAGATCCTGATCTTGATCTACACTGGTCGCAAAACCCATAAGCAGCATTCAGTCACAGCCACATATGACACGCCATGCGTAATTTCATGAAATTCGTTTACAAAATTTGCAATATTGACAATATGATATATTGCCGCGATAAAAAAAAACACTGTATAATAGTTGCGGGCAGTAACTCTGCAAAACTCCCGATACGGGAGCTTTACAGAGTTACTGCCCGCAACTGTCTAATAAATTAAAGCACTAATATTCCAATAGTATGGTGTATTTAGCCCTAAATAGGGGTGAACCCGGAAAAATTGCGGACACAGTTTAAACTTTGCCAGAATGACTAGAATAATATGTAAAGGAAGTAAAAAAAGTTCCCCGAGTTTCCCGGGGGTGGAAGGCATCTAATTTGCATATTTTCAAGATGGTCGCCATAAAAATAGTAAAAATACAGGTTTTGAACGGAAACAGCTAGAAACAGTTTCAATGTGTCTAATTTATCTAATTAAAGTATGGGAAACTGATTGTTGAGGTTTCTGAGAGGATTTAAAAACTATAAGTCATCTAATTTGCATATTTTCAAGATGGCCGCCATAAAAATAGTAAAAAAAAGGTGGTTTTAAACAAAAACGGCTAGAAAAATGTTCTGGGTGTCTAATTCAGTTTCACTAATTTAAGTATGGAAACTGATTTTTTTAGGTTTCTGAGTGGATTTAAAAATCGCAATGCACCTAATTTGCATATTTTCAAAATGTCCGCCATCTGAAAAGCCAAAATCTTAACATTTGAATTGGGAGGACCAGACACGTGATCAAGCCAACTAAGCTGACTGGAATGATGATGAAAATACATTTTTGGAAGTTTTTGGGTGAGTATATTCATGTACTGAAATAAACATAAGCTTGAATAATGGACTGAAACATGAAATTGAATGGCCTGCATACAGTGGCATGTAGGCCTACATGTACATGTACAATTATACATTGCAGCCATATTTCGTAACAAGATCAACAGCAGTGACTTCGACTCCTGGGATCAGAGAATACAAGTCCAGAAAGTTATTCCACACTTCAAATGTACCCTGTTTATTTTGGTTTGTATCCCTCATGTTACTGTGGGTGCCGAAAACTCAGCGGCTGAAATTGAAAACAACAACAACAAGAGCAACAACAACAACAAACAAAAGTTCTTGAGCGGCAAAGTCAAATACAATTTAGGTCCCACACACCCTCCCTGGTAATAACTAGTTCCGATAAACTGTTGTACATTCCATGTATCAAATCATGTATCAAATCATTAAGAGAATTAATGGTTTGAAGGATAGATCTTAGAATTATTATTAATTATTACAGTGGCAGGTTACATTTGTTTACATTTTCATATGGACAGGGTGCATAATACAGTAAAAGTATCATGTTCAACTGACACAGAGAGTTACACGAATGTCAGATAGAGAGAGAATGCGAGAGAGAGGTGCGAGATTTGGAGAGGGATTAGTGGAATGGAGAGGGGGAGAGCGGCATAGAAAGGGGTGGGGTGGGGTAGAGCGAAATTGTGAAATTTGATAAAATGCAATTCTTGTAAATATATTTCATTACATTATGTACATGTTATGAGATCACATGTTGTGAGGGTGTTACAGGGTCCGTGATCATAAAACTTCAAGCACATTCTCCAAACTCATACTGGAAATCTGGGAAATTGGTTGGTCGAATAAAATTTGCTGATTCAGTATAAGAATGGAGAACGTACTCAAATTGTTTTATGATCACGGGCCTGGGTGTTTCGGTTCATGGTATCTGTATCAAATGGAAATTTATTTTGTTGTAATTATTTGCAGCCACATTAATTTTTAAACCAAAGTTTGTGAAAAGCTGGCAACACCCGTGTGACACATGTCGTCTCATTCATGCTCCAAACTGAAATTCACACCATCAACTTTATTTTGCAGGCTCATGGAGACTTGCCATTGCTGTATATTCTGCTCCCTATCATTGGAAGATGGACGAGATGTTAATCGAGTTAGCCAGCTGGGCCGATCTACCATCATAGCCGCTAGCAATCGCAGGAATGACGGTATAGCAGCAGCCATTCAAGATACTGATCCTGTGATAGTGCACAGTGATTGTCGCAAAAATTATACACGAGAATCAAGTATAAAGGCACATATCAAGAACCAGCATGAAAGAGATTAAGTACATGTAACAGTTGGATCCAACCCAAATTTACGTTCAAAATGCATTGAAACTTTTGATTTCCAAAAACACTGTCTATTTTGTGGTCTTGAGGCTCAGGAGCCCAGGAAGTTGGTGGGGCTTAAGCGGAAACACAATACTGTATACCAGTGTCAAACATTACCATTTGGGGACAAAATTAAGAAACATGCAGTACAGCGTAATGACAAAGTTGGGGAAGAAGTTCTGGCCCGGTTATCAAACACGATAGACTTGGTTGCAGCAGAAAGGACGTTATCATAATAATTGTCGAATCAATTTTTTTCGCACAACAAGGCCAAAATCAGAAAGTGTTGCCAACAAAGACAAAGCATTTGACTGTCTGATAGAATTCCTTAAGGAAAATGAGGAGTGTCAATCTTCCATTTGTGAGCTGGAGGATATCATGACAGAATACCTTGATGATGGAGTTGAAGGATATTCGCGCAAAACTTTGATCACAAAACTACAAAATCACACTTCCAAACATCCATACTTGTAACCCAGTTGAATGGAAAGGACAGCTTAGTGGTGTTTAGAGATGCATTCAGTAATATTGTACATGATAAGTGGTATACAGACAAACTAGTTGATCAGAATGCTGAAAAAAACGTATAACTCTTGCAGCATCCAAGCTTGTAGCAGCCGACATTAAAGCAACTATAAATGATTGTGACAAATACCCGTCTCCTTCTTCACTCAATACGATGGAGGAGGATACAGTTCCTGAAACTCTTGAAACATTGATTAAAGGTATTATCAGTCAGCCAGGCAAAAGTGTATCCAAAGTAAATGAGAAAAAATGTTTGGCCATAGAACAAATGATACTGTCTGCAGTGCGTCCAAGGTCATATTTGTCACCATTTCTAATTGCTCTAGGTGTATATTTTGTACAGAAAGTATGACTCGAAAATGATGTTAGACATGTTACATGCATTTGGAATGTGTTGCTCATATGATGAAGCTAGACGCTACCAATCATCACTTTTACTTGCAGAAAGTACATTTCCAGACAACGAAGAGGCATTTATACAGTTTGCATTTGATAATGCAGACTGGAATGTATCCTCATTGGATGGAAAATAAATCATTTCACAGTATGGGTGGAATCAAATGCACTACACCACGCAGTGATGAAACCTCATCTAATTCCCTCGATGTACCGCGCCTGAAACATGTTCCACCTGCAGCAGAAATGGGAACATTTGGTTATATCCCTGTCAAGGTGTACAGCAAACCTGCAAAGACTGGTCTCAAAATGGTCATTGGTCGTAAGATTGATCTTGGCAAGTTTAAAGTGAACCCAGAGGTGAAGGCAACAATACACCTTGATTCTATGTGGCTCGCATCTCCAGCTCTAGGTATCAAGTCTATCCCCGGCTGGGGTGGTTTCAATCATCTAGTTACAGAACTAGACAGTGTGTTTCAAGTAAGTGATGTGGTTGCCCTCCCATTCATTAACTTAGATCCAAACAACCTCAGTGCAGTATACACAGCATTGCTCTTTGCTCAGAACGAGTCAACCAAATACAACCGCAAGTACTGTGTTGTCACATTTGATCAACCATTGTTTATCAAAGCCATAGATGTCATAGCTGCTAGTCCTGAAAACTATCGAGTGTAGTTGCTCGGCTTGGTGGATTTCATTTGCTCATGTCATTTATGGGGGGCACTGGTTTCATAATGTCAGGAAGTGGACTGAAGAGTTATGGAGAACTGTGTATGGTAATGAAAGTGTCACACACATGCTTGATGGCCATTCATATGCACGTGCATTGCGGATCCATAGGCTCACCGCTCAGGCACTCATCACGATCCTGCTGGAGAAGCCAGAAGCAATGGATGGAGTCGATCTGGGCACGTTACATCAGTTATGGAAGAATATGATGTCCGAGGAGATAGCACATAGTAATGCATGTTGTTTCACCCCAGCTGTGACTACAACTCACTGAAAGATTGAACCAATTATTCCAGAAAGCAGTAGTCAAAGTAGGACAGCTAAATTGTGGATACAATATATGGAGCAAGTATCTCTGATGCTACAGTTTGTGCGTGCCGAGCGCAGCGGCTACTTTTCACTTCACATTCAAACCATCAGTCAAATGCAGCCATTCTTCCATGCTGCAGGGCGTCTTCCATATGCAAAGTCATCACAGGTGTACCTACAGGTAATGGAGGATCTGGAGAAGAAAATGCCACCGGAAGACTGGAAGAAGTTCACTGAAGAAGGCTATTTCACCATTCGTAGAACAAGCAAGTTTTGGTCAGGTGTATGGTCCGACATGACTATAGAACAGGTCTTGATGAGAGGGATGAAGACCAGTGGAGGACTTACACGTGGACGCCATATAACTGACAGCACAGTCGCACAGTGGATTGGCGCCGTACCACTTTGTCTACCAATGTGTGAGGCACTGGAGGATCTCTCGGGTGTGAACTACGAATCAGCAAACCAACATCGTCCGCAAAAAGATCATGCAGAACTGAAGCCTGCCAGACTGACACAAGACAATACTGACAGGAAGCACCTGGTTGAGTGGTTAAGGACACACAGCCCATTTTATTATACAGACAAGCTTGTATCAATCTTCAGCGGAGTTGAGGCAGATTCCAGTGTAACATGTGACGATGCTGTCAACATCGGGATGAAACAACAAACAAGACATATTGGGGAAGAGTGTAGCAGACCTGAAGCTAAAGCGCAAGAACAGAGTTGTACCACTGTCGGCGCAATGAGGGCCACTATAAAGGTGCGCAATGAGCCAGTCGTCGTCAATGAACAACAGATGTTGAACAGAATTATAGCTGTATTACAAACAAGCAACGAGTTGAGAAACTTCGTCCATTACGAGTTTGTGACTATGCCCTTCTCTGTTTGATGCAGTGTCCATGAGAACGACAGCAAAGGCTGCTCTAAATCGTATCCTTGATGTAGAGTCTCATCTTGTTGATCACCTGCTCCAGAATCAGTTCCTATAGTTATTGATGGGCGGTTACCTTCTGCATGCAGTTGTCTGGAAAAACGCCTCCTGCTTATATGCGGATGTGATAGAGGGGTATGTCACCTATTTACAAAGGCATTACATAAATCGCCCTGTCACTGTAGTATTTGATGGATATGATTCCAATCATAGCACAAAGGTAGTGGAACAATCTCGGAGATCCAACAAGAACACATCTGCAACCATCGAAGTGTCTCCACAGATCAGCACATCCACAAAGCAGGAAGAGTTTCTGGAAATGGCAGCAACAAGGCATCTCTCATTAAGCTTCTTTCCAAAGAGCTCAGCACTGTTGGCATTGCTACTCGACAAGCTTCAGCTGATGCAGACAACCTTATTGTCAGCACATCCCTAGGTTACAGTGATACCGACCCTGGTGTTCATGTTTTGTGCAATGATACGGATGTCCTGATTTCCTTGCTTGACCGCAAACCTCCAAATGAATCGGTTATACTCATTCACCCTCAGCCTGCTGGCAACGCTCGGTATGTCGACATTGACAAGCTTCAGATCTCTATGGGAAAGCTGAAAGATGTAATCCTCTTCGCCCATGCCTTCACAGGAACAGATACAACATATGCAGCATACCGCCGTGGTAAGGCACAGGCATGTGATCTACTGAAAAAGAGGCCATCTCTGAGAGAGGAAATGTCAGTATTCTACAAGACTGATGCATCACAAGAGGAAATTGCTGTTGCTGGTGAACACTTTTTTCTAGCATGGTATGACATAGAGCGTTTCGGATCACTAAACAAGGCTAGATTCTTCAAGCTGAAACAGATGATTGCCAAACAGTCAGTCTCAAAACCTATCAATCTTGCTGTCCTCCCTCCAACTTCAGGTTCATCTAAGCAACACAGTCTACGAGCACATTACCTTGTTCAGCAATGTCGCGGTGCTGAGCTGGATTGCACCAAATGGGGCTGGGAGTTGCGTGCAGATGTACTAGTTTCCAGTTGGCTCTGAAAATCCATCTGCTCCACAGAGACTACTGGAACTAATACATTGCAATTGTAAACTGGGATGCAAAATGGCCTCTTGCAAATGTTTAGAAGGCAGGGCGTGCATGTACACCTATGTGTGGGACATGTCTTGGGGAAACGTGCAGCAATATCCCAATTGTAGAGGATAGTGACTGAACAGGTGATGGTATACCGTAATTACCCTAAATATTCGGACGACCTATTAAATTGCTCTAAGTGTCCTAAACTGTATGTTGTCATGTTATGCCATCAAGGCATTCTGTCAAGGTGCAAACAGCGCAGTGCAGCTGTGCTCAGCCTCGGCCAATCAAATTTGCGGATTTCGAGATTGAGATTGGAGAACGTACTCCAAAAATTTGGTGGTCACAGCCCCTGATTGCTCCTTCAGGAGCAGGCTGGTCTGGGTCTACACTGTTCACTCTGGCACATCTGTCCGAATATTTATGGCAATTACGCTAATGTTACACATTAAAGATGCTGCTGTATTAGAATGATGTATAGACATATACATTTGTATCAAAATGTGGTATGTGCTTATGACTGTTGAAAAAAAGGTTTTATGTGTTTGTCTATTGCACACACTTTGCCGGTATAGCGGTCTATAGTATTATTTATTGAATGAATTAAACATCCACCATTTAGTAGCATACCTGATAGATCATTATCATGCACTAGGAGTGTGTTACAAAATTAATTCATTGATCATAACCGTATAAAGCTTTGATTTCTACAGTCACTGTCACATAATTATTTGGTAGTTTTAATTGCCAATGTACAAACACAGTTTCCATAACTGAGAATGTCTACAATTATTATGACGCAAATAAAGAGTGAATTCTATTCTGATTTGCCAAAAGATTATTCTTGTTACACAATATAAGCTCTTTGCCCTCAATATGTATTATGTTCTCCATACGGGAATTAGTGGAATTAGACATCTTGAACAATTTTCTCATAGTTTGGGCTTAAAAGTTACGTTACCGTAATTACCCTAAATATTTGGACATCAATGGCTGTGCAAACAGTATAGACCCAGAACCAGCCTGAAGGAACAGTCTGGTCAGGGTCTGCACTGTTTTCCATTGTATCAGCACATATTGGATGCCCCACTGGGCAACATAATCAACTTGATTAACGTTTATGACACTTATAACAATGGTTTTGGTGTCCGAATATTTAGGGTAATTACGATATATCCTATGCTGTCTATCTTGAAAATATACAAACTATGTGTCTTGTCGCTATTAAATCTACTCAAAAACATCAGAAATCAGTTCTCCATACTCAAATTAGTGAAATTAGACGCCTTGAACATTTTTCTATAGCTGTTTCCGTTCAAAACCTATAAATATTTTTATTGCGGCCATCTTGAACATATGCAATTTCGATGTCTTGTAGTTTTTAAATCAACTGAAAAACATCGGAAATCATTTCTCCATACTCAAATTAATGAAATTAGACACCTTTAACATTTTTCTAGCTGTTTCTGGTCAAAACCTATTTTTTTGCTATTTTTATGGCGGCCATCTTGCAAATATGCAAATTAGATGCCTTCCACCCCCGGGAAACTCGGGGAACTTTTTTTACTTCCTTTACATATTATTCTAGTCATTCTGGCAAAGTTTAAACTGTGTCCGCAATTTTTCAGGGTTCATCTCTATTTTCACCACACTACAAACCGACATGAGGCCCGTTTCATTAAACTTCGCACCACTAAAATGTTAGTAAGTGCAAATTTATGATAGGCTGTACATTTCACATTAACAATGTTTTCTTGCTAACAATTATTGGATTTACATTTATTGAGCATAGGCTATGCTCAATAAATGTAAATCCATCAATTAGATTTTCCAGGCGATCCTAAAGTTGCAGTTACGAACCCCAGGGGCCCGTTTCACTAAACTTCGTACGATACAAATGTTCGTACGAAGATTTCCATGAATTTGCTTCACACAGAAACGTGTTTCTCAAATGCTACCATTTTGTACCTACGGGTTCAAGTCAATAAATGTAGCACATCCACGAACGATTTTCAAAAATCGAATGTCAGTACAAACGTTACTTTGGATTTCCATATCGCACTTACGAACTTCTTAGTTGTACGAAGTTTAGGGAAAAGGGCCCCTGGTATTTACTGGAGCGTTCAATGCAGTACTGTTTCTTTTTCGTTTCTTTTGTTTTTCTTCAGCATGAGTAGTTTTGTTTTTTACGGAGCCCCGCAGGGGACATGGATTTTTTATTAATTTGTTCCCACGAAATAACAATTCGTTCCCTCAATTTAACAATTCGTTCCCTCGAATTCACAATTCGTTCCCACGAAACGACAGTTCGTTCCCATGATATAACAATTCGTTCCCTCGAATTATCAATTCGTTCCCACGAAATGACAATTCGTTCCCTCAATTTAACAATTCGTTCCTCCGAATTAACAATTCGTTTTCATGATATAACAATTACAATTGTTAAATTGAGGGAACGAATTGTTAATTCGTGGGAACGAATTGTTAAATTGAGGGAACGAATTGTTATTTCGTGGGAACGAATTAATAAAAAAAAAATAATTCTATATCCCCTGCGGGGCTCCGCAGTTTTCATAGAGGGCGTTGTTTTCGAAATAGTGCATGTATGTTTCAGGAAGTGGGAATTCCACTGGACGAAATCACAATATACCCTATTAGTTTTTTTCCATAATATTTACACACTAATTATTATATTACGATAATTTTAAATAGTTTTTTATGAATTTGTATCACATTTCTGAACCCACGTGTGCCTAGAGGGGTCTTGATATAAAGGTAATAGCCTAGTGCACGTAAGGTACACGATAGATGCACTAGTCGTGCACGAATGGTAAACATCACAGTGAACTAACATGAGCATATGCAATCAGTCATTCCTTCACCTTTTATACTTCTAACAAATAGCTTAGATCTGTATCAGGCTGTATGAGTGACCAGTAGCCTATTTCATAAACATTGCAAAGTATACTTTACTAGCAAAGTATACTTTGAGGGAGTAATCATTTATTTTTCCTGAAATGCATCATTTCATTTAAAACTAACAACTGCATATATTTGATGATTAAAAGCATGCAGAATTATTATACTGAATTTATTACATTATCACAGCCAAAATGGCTGTGATAATGTAATAAATTCAGTATAATAAAAAATAATAAATTTATCATAAAATTGAAAATTTCTCCCTCAAAGTATACTTTGCTAGTAAAGTATACTTTGCAATGTTGGTGAAATGGGCTACTGATCAGGAGATTCGACCATATGTGTTGCTCCTTATCATTTAGTGATTGCACATTGACATACGTCGGCTAGAAAAAAACATAGGGGATTGGTAAAGATCACGTGTCCGATAGTATATGTACTTGAATATAACGAAAATGTGCGATTAATTGATATATGTCAAGCACATATTGTATAGCTGAGATACCATATGAGACATGCCTTTAATGCGTGATACACCATTTTATTTTTGAATCCGTGTGTATGTAGTTTGTCAATGCGCATCTCGGTACCTGGTACTGTGACAACCCGCTGCTTTCAGAGAGAAGAACCAACATGAACCGTCGCTTTCTAATACACATTCCACATCTCATAGATTTAGACGTTGGTAAAAACGGTGTGCAAGCGAATGTTGCTGGGCTTAAAACGGGCATTGGACCTGATGGTGATCAGGTCGACCTGGGCGTAGTGAAAGCTGGCTTGGGGCCAGACGGAGCGAACGTCGGGGCGAATGTAGATTTGGGCCCTCTTGGTCACTTGAAAGGGGGCGTGGATGTTGGCGGTCATGGTGTGTCTGGGAACGTAGATACGGCGGTGCACGTGCCTGGCGTCATGATGCCAATGCCAAGGTAGATGTCGACAAAGACGGGCACGTGACTGGATGCGTAGTGAAAGCGGGCGTGGGGCCAGACGGAGCGAACGTCGCCTGAATGTAGATTTGGGCCCTCTTGGTCACTTGAAAGGGGACGTGGATGTTAGCGGTCATGGTGTGTCTGGGAACGTAGATACGGCGGTGCACGTGCCTGACGTCATGATGCCAATGCCAAGGTAGATGTCGACAAAGACGGGCGCGTGACTGGAGGCGTAGTGAAAGCGGGCGTGGGGCCAGACGGAGCGAACGTCGCCTGAATGTAGATTTGGGCCCACTTGGTCACTTGAAAGGGGACGTGGATGTTAGCGGTCATGGTGGTGTGTCTGGGAACATAGATACGGCGGTGCACGTGCCTGGCGTCATTGATTCCAATGCCAAGGTAGATGTCGACAAAGACGGGCACGTGAGTGGAGGCGCGGGCGGTGAACATAGACGGTGTGGAGGTGGACGCGAACGTGAGCGTGGATAAGGGCGAGCATGTTTCCGGGGGCGGGATTCTGGGTATCGGACTAGGGTCACTGGGCGGGGTGGATGTACACGTGCAGGGCGGGTCGGGCTGGGTCAGCACAGGGTCGGTGCCCATATCGATGCTGTGCCACTACACGGGTACGCCGGTGTTGACGTAGATAATCACGATCACGTGAAAGCCGACGTCAACGGATCTGTATTGGTATTGGGCCAATAAATGCGGGCGGAAGCGTACACCTAAGCCCAAATGGGCAGGTCACGGGCGGGGCATCAGGGAGCATATCTGGCCCGGGCGGAACGTCCGTAAACGGTAACGTTCATGTCGGAGCGGGCGGCGTCACAGGTGACGTTAGCGGGTCTGTTGGCGGGCTGAACGTCAACCTCAGCGGTGGCTCGTCGTCAGGTGGCGCGTCGGCAGGTGGCGGTACCGGCTGTGGCGCCAGTCCGAATGTGGACACACCCTACGCCGGTTACGGAGGCAACCAACAGCAACCAGACCTGTTCAATCCCGGGCAGATGATGGCGAATCTACCAAAGGGCGGCCGTAAGTCGTAGATGATTATAATTATGAGGCACGCCATGTGATTTTGTACCTTCGGACATAGGAGTAATTCATTAAATACGTTTACAAAATAAATAAAGTCAAAAAGTTTACAACATTTCCAGAGTACATGCACTCTGAAACTTTTGTCAACCTTTGACGCCATTTACGGCAATTATTGTAAAGTTTGTAAACGTATTTCATGAAACTACGTACATGTGCGAAGGTGCAACAGCACATGACGTGCCTCATATCAGGATACTGTATTTTGATATCATGTTTATCCGGCAAGGCTAGGAAACGCGTAGGAAGTCGCAGGTTTTCCTCGGAATTCCTACCGTTTCCTAACCGAGCCTGATAAACTTTATATCAAAAGACAAAGGTTTGGCAATATTTATCAGGTAACGTTTAAAGGTACATACTCACTCACACTGTAGGCAAAAACTGTTCCATAAATTGCCACAATTGCAAAATGACGTAATTTTTAATTTGGATATTTACATCATTGACACTATCAGAAAATCAGACCACGTTATTTTTGTTGTAACCATGAAGTTGTTTGACATCATTATTGACAAAAGTTACTGTAGTTTCTGTAAATGACGTCATATTGAGAGCTAAGTTTCGTTTTAAATCTCGTCAACTTTCCACGTCATTTACATAAAATATCACAGTTTCTGTAGATATTTTGCATTGAACATCTTCTTAGATACACAATCACATGGCCTGTCTCAACTAGTGTTACCCATGTTCATGTGTGTGGATATATGTGGCCGTGACTGGAGAAATGGGACTTATAAGATCTGTAACCATTGAAGCTCCTGATCAAATAGAACACTCCCGTAGCCTGATAACGATCTATATTACTTGTTAGAATCATGACGGGTGCTTCAATGATGGAATGGCGAACAGTGAAGATCCTGATCAGACTGTGCGGATCTACACTGGTTGTAAAACCCATAAGCCCCACTTCTCCAGTCACAGCCACATATTACGACCGGAGATGGGTCGTGGCCTCGGGGATATGACATTGGACTTCAATACCGGAGGTTGTGAGTTCAATCCTCACCCTAGGCGTGACACATACTAACATAGTATTTCCATCCCACTGGTGTGTCAGATGACACTTTAAACTGTGGTCCCGTCTCTATATCACCTTAGCTGTTGCTGGGACGTTAAACGCATTCACATTCACTTAAACCGAGGTCCCGTTTCTATATGACCTTAGCTGTTGCTGGGACGTTAAACCCATTAACATTCACTTAAACCGAGGTCCCGTTTATATATGACCTTAGCTGTTGCTGGGACGTTAAACCCATTAACATTCACTATATTACAGCCGGAACAGACGCCTTTATGCAGCAGATGTACAGTGGCGGGAAGAAGTAGATAAAGGACATCCGAATACCATGCTGGGAACCAACAGGGAAAGAGAACATCCGAATACCATGCTGAAAACCATCATGGGAACTAGCACACGACATTATGACTTCGAATGCGGTTAACGAAAAGTATAGCCGCTGTAGTTTGTGTAGTAATTCTCGATATTAACATGTTTTTACAGCACTTGAAAATCATTTCCAATGGAAATGGTTCTACGCGCGCCAGTAGGCTTCCCAATATGTAAACAAGAATATCAACATGTCGAAACCTATGTTTTTATTGACACAAATGAATAATACAACATAAACATCAGACGACAACATTTCATTCAGCATAGTAAGTGGTAAAACGGAAGTTGGTAATAGGACATTTGCTCATGTTGACCTTTCACGAATACAAATTTAAACCAATATATGTAGTACAGTCAGCCTACATGCACGTCGCTATGCGGAGGCCTGTATACCCGGGCATCAACATAATTTCCAGACATACCATTAAAGGTACATGACCACGCAGTAGGCACAAAATGTTCTTTATAGGAATTAAATAATTATATAATTGTGTCACTATTCCACCAAAAATTACGAGTGCCCGCTATACAAATATAATCATTTATTAATTATCAATTTACTGTTAGCGACGCGCGGCGGTAACAGTCTATTTTGATAATGTGCGGGGACGACGACTTTCACATCACGGCTTGTGGTGCGCATGCGCAGTATACTACGCGCGCAACTACGCGCGCCAGTAGGCTTCCCAATATGTAAACAAGAATATCAGCATGTCGAAACGTCCAGGACGGAAATTGAATGAAACGGCGTCGGCCAAAAAAAAGGCGAAATATCTGAGGGATAGGCAGTACAGAGAGAGAAAGAGAGAGAGAGAGAGTGGTTAATATTGGCGACCAGATCACCAAATGGAAAGAGGTACGTGGAAATTTAGATTTGGACTCGAACAGAGATTTTTCTTCTCAACTTCCGATACTTCACTGCGCATGTCAAATATGTGATATGATTGACCATGTCACGTGACGTGTATTGGTAAAAATAGCTCGAGGTCGGAAAATACCCTTTCTGGTCGCGGCATATAAAATGCGATTTAACACGCGCCATAATTAAAAATAACTCGTTAGTGGGTAGACAAATGGCTCATATAAGGCATGACAGAACATGAAAAGTAGTAGTACAGTGTAACACGGTTATCGCCCCTGATATCAGTGTGGAAAGTTACGTCTGATATAAAATGTATAATAATGCTAATATATATCTGTATAGCGGACACTCGTAATTTTTAGAACTGGTGGAATAATGACACAAGTATGCACTTATTTAACTCCTATAAAGAACATTTTGTGCCTACTGAGTGGGCATGTACCATTTATGTTTTACTAGTATAACATTTCTTAAAAGACATTTAATAAAATATGCCACCCCCATATAATGCAGGTTAGTTTAACATGGTATTAAAACAAACTCCGGGGGGGGGTCATTCCTCCGGACTCCACACCCCCACCACTCCCACCTAGTATACTCCCTCACTACACTCCTCACTCCATTGTAGTGGCGAACAGGAACTCTTGTAATCTTCTCCCGTACCGTCCGTAGCTAGCTGTTACTGTTCGCAACTAGCTCCACTAGATAACACGCCTGGGCTTCAACTTTAGACAGGGTCTGGTGATGTCCCTGGGGCCCGTTTCACTAAACTTCGTACGATAAATGTTCGTAAGTGAAACATTATGATAGTCTGTACATTTTACATTAACAATATTTTCCTGCAAACAATTATTGGATGTAAATTTATTGAGCATAGGCTGCATATAAATGTAAATCAATCAATTGACATTTCCAGACGATATTAAATTTGCACTTACGAATATTTTAGTCGTACGAAGTTTAGTGAAACGGGTTCCATGACTATAGTTGTATGTTTAAAGTGGCTATATACAGGACTCTGCTTCTGTGATTCGCTTTTATCTTTTCCCAAAAAGCAATTTATTGTTTGCCCTAGTTTCTCGACCAATGAAAGAACAGCATTTCGTCTCAATTAATCGTATATTACAACGCCTTCGCCAATATCTATTAAATTAATCATTACATGTTAAGCGCTATAGTTAGAACTGATTTTACTCATTGTCGTCACGAAACGCAAATCTTATTACCACCAACAAACGCGTTTAGGGGCGGAGCTTCGCGACTAGGCTGTATGGACAATACGTACGTTATAGTTCACATATTGAATTTTTAATAACTTAATTTCTCGCTGGCTAGCACTTGCTACGAAATTAATTCGATTCCGTCCGATTCAAATTTCTCTGCAGAATGTTCAGACCAACTACATAAGTAATGCAGCTAAATTTGGTATTCGCGGACTCGTGGTGTTAACGGTTGGAACATGGTCATCATTAAAAGGAACAAACCGCAATCGTATTGATGAACAATACGAGTTACTCCAGACCTCATGGGTGCCGCAATTACTGCAGACAAAACAATAAACCACGTGATCCCATACCCTGTTACATATGACTTCAAATCGCCTGAAAAAAGACTTTTCCTGCCAGTTTTAAAGTGACGGTGTCACCGATGATTTTTCAAATATCCAACATGTGGTTTTCTTTTAGAAATATGATAATACTGCAACGCTAATTATTTTTATCAGTATAATAAATGGAGGATCTCAAACGAGTTTCCATTTGATATTAGGTTAATGAAACGAGTCACGCACAAGTGCATACATTTGCTGACGAGTTTCATAACTCTCATATCAAATGGAAACGAGTTTGAGATTCGGTTTATCACATGACTTCACACGCCGAAGAACAGACAACTTCAGAGATATCCAATCCGTTTCAGTGAGAAGACGTCATTAGCTGACTAATTTCCCCTCGAGTTGAAAATCTCCACCGAGAAAAATAGTTTAAATACTAACAAAACATATATTATAACAATGCCATAGTATAGGTTCCCGTTTTTTTGTAAGCACTTTGTATTACCAAACGGGGGCGCATTTTAACAGTTGTAGTGATTTGACAGGTTCACCGACGCTTAATTAATTTGATGCGGCCAGCCAATGAAATTCGCTCCCGGTGTTATTACACGTGTGCCATATCACATTTATGAAATTGGTTACAGCACTGAATAACAATGTTTTCATGTGATCAACATTGTTTATCCCCAATTTTTTACAGGTGAAGTTCAGAAACTATTTTGCCTAATATTCTGTTTCATCGTTTTCAAGTCATAGCTGAGACCCAGTGCAATAAAGAATCAAATATATTGATTTTAGGTTAATATATATGGCAAATGATAATAGAGTTATTTGTACGGAGCCCCTTAGAGGACATGGATTTTATTGTATCGTTCCCACGAAATAACAATTCGTTCCCTCAATTTAACAATTCGTTCCCTCGAATTAACAATTCGTTACCACGAAATGACAATTCGTTACCTCAATTTAACAATTTGTTCCCTCGAATTAACAGTATGTTCCAACGATATAACAAATTCGTTCTCACAAATTAACAATTCGTTCCAGTGGGAACAAATTGTTATGTCGTGGGAACGAATTGTTAAATTGAGGGAACGAATTGTTAATTCGTGAGGAACGAATAGTTAAATTGAGGGAACGAATTGTTAATTCGATGGAACGAATTGTTAAATTGAGGGAACGAATTGTTATTTCGTGGGAACAAATTGTTAAAAAAAAAAGAATTCTACGTCCCTTGCGGGGCTTCCTACATTTGTCACCACCATGTTATATGGTAGGACTACGGTGTTCTGTTAAGGCCATCGTAATATCGCTATCGGGTCGATACTACGATACTACGATACTACGATACTACGATGACGATAGTACGATACTACAATGACGATACTACGATATGATATCGTACTATCGTCATCGTAGTATCATACTATCGTCATCATACTGTCGTGATCTCGTAGTATCGACCCGATAGCGATCTTACGACGGCCTTAACGGAACACAGTTTATCGTAGTATCGTACTATCATCATCGTAGTATCGTACTATCGTCATGTAGTATCGTAATATCGTCATCGTAGTATTGCCTTCCGGATGGACATGCGCATTCGCATCAAAACAATGGATGACGAGGTATTTAAGATAGATATTTGAAAAATTAATCTTGTTTGCGCCGTTTGCGCCGAAATTCTTGTTTGCGCTATTAACAAGGTGTGTGATCACGTGGTTTCCGAACCCGATTTTCAGACGTGACGTAATCTGTGACGTCAATTTTACAGTAGATTTTCATTAAAATCTTCCTAACAAACGGACAGATTTTGATGATATGTAGCGAACCAAATACGATGGTATATGTGTTTTATGGGTGCTCTGAAAGTTCTTTACAATAACTTATAAATTTCACAAAGAATCTACTGTAAACACATCCTCAAAACATGACGTCATGCCGTTCGGAAACCACGTGATCCCACTCCTTGATTAAGACGTACCGCCATTTTCGCAGACAAACAATGCGCATGCGCGTGTCCATCCGGAAGTCGATACCACGATGACGATAGTACGATACTACGATGACGATAGTACAATACTACGATGACGATAGTACGATAACACGATGACGATAGTACGATACTACGATAAACAGTGTTCCGTTAAGGCCATCGTAATATCGCTATCGGGTCGATACTACGAGATCACGACAGTACGATGACGATAGTACGATACTACGATGACGATAGTACGATACTACGATGACGTTAGTACGATATAATATCGTAGTATCGTCATCGTACTATCGTGGTATCGCGTTATCGTCATCGTGATATCGTACTATCGTCATCGTGCTATCGTACTATCGTCATCGTAGTATCGTACTATCGTTATCGTAGTATCGTACTATCTTAGTATCGACCCGATAGCGATATTACGATGGCCTTAACGGAACACCGTATAGGACGCATTCAATTGTTTTGAAGTATCATTAGTACGTGCCGTAAATTTTCCATAACGAACGAACCACTATCGTTTTTGGGATATCCACACCAACGCCTTTCGAAATCAAGATAACCCTGTCTTGTTTATACTACTTTTAAAGGTACATTCCCACTCAGTAGGCACAAAATGTTCTTTATACCAGAGACACCATCTGAGACATTTTCTGGCAAAATAAGCATTCATTCACCGTTACCCAACGTATTGAGTGGCATTATTATACATTTCATATCAGAATTTCCAACTGATATCATTTAATTAATATAAATAATTAAACAAATAGTATGCCGCATTTGCATAGGAAAATAGCCTGGTACCACCGCGAGTCACTATCAGTAAGACAAATATTACTACATAATTTGTATATTGGGCACTCGTAACTTTTATACACAATTATACACATATTTAATTCCTATAAAGGAACAGTTTGTGCCTACTGGGTGAGTACATTGAACTCTTAGAATGCTGGAAACTAAACAAAAAGTCTGCTGCTTTCTGTGAAATGTTGTCTTTTTTCCCTCAATAAAACATGGTCTGACAGCGCTTTAGACTCATTTCCAATGGAAATGATTCTAAAGTGCTGTCAAAGCATGTATTTGCTTAAGAACTGGGAATCTAATATAAACAGCAGACGACAAATATGTAATTCAGAATTGTAAGGGTTAAGAGAAAAGAAGATAACGAAAGCAGTTGAGATATTCGGTTACTGTCTGTTTCGCGTAAACCTTTCCATTGTATTGCTACGTATTTACATCTGGGGGCCGTTTCACTAAACTTCTTAAGACTAAAATGTTCGTAAGTGCAAAATTATGATAGTCTGTAAATGTCACATTAACAATATTTTCTTGTAAACAATTATTGGATTAACATTTATTGAGCATAGGCTGCATATGCAGCCTATGCTCAATAAATGTAAATCCATCAATTTAATTTCCAGACGATCCTAAATTTGCACTTACGAACATTTTAGTCGTACGACGTTTAGTGAAACGGTCCCCTGGATGCAAAAAGCGCTACCCCTAGATATACATGGTGGCCATTTTATTATTAAAGGTACACGCCCACATAGTAGGCACAAACTGTTCTTTATATCAGGGACATCCTCCGAGACATATTCTGGCAAAATAAACATTCATTCACCATTACCCCAAGTGTTGATTGGCATTATTATACATTTATGTCAGACGAAAATTTTCACTGATGTCAGGGACGATAACCGTGTTTCCTTAAAATGTTAACGGACATTACTATTTATTATCTGTAGACATTTTTTGATGTGCAATCATCATACTTTATAATCTGTCGAAAATATATATTTTTTTCAGGTGACACATTTAATTAGCATAAATAATTAAAAACATAGCATGCCTCATTTGCACATGAAAATAGCTTGATAACACCGCGCGTCACTATTAGTTACATAGTTATTACTAAATGATTATATCTGTATAGCGGGCACTTGTATTTTTTAGAACTGGTGAAATGGTGACACAATTATACACGTATTTAATTCCGATAAAAAACATTGTGTGCCTACTGAGTGGACATGTACCTTTAAAATCGGTAAGAGGTTAAACAGTTATTGAGAAAACACATTTTAAAGCATTTGCGTTACACACAAGGTGAACATAAGTCTTCTGTGAACTTGTATGTATATACTTCGCATGTACGTATGTGAAACAAAACGCCAGTTCTATACACACACTAAATATTATTAAAATTGGTGTGAAGTAATCCATAAGTTATTAAAGGTGCATGCCCACTCAGTAAGCACAAAATGTGATTTATTGGAATTAAATAAGTGTATAATTGTGACACTATTCCACCAGTTCTAAAAATTACGAGTGCCCGCTATACAGATATAATCATTTAGTAATATTTACTTTACTGATAGTGACTCGCGGTGGTATCAGGCTAGTTTCATGTAGTGGGCATGTACCTTTAAGAAATGAAAAGTGCTACTAACGTAAGTACGCACATATGTACATAGATTATCGCTATATCCGAGAAGATAAAATTGTATTTACACTAGTTGTATAGAGATAATTTAGGTTATTATATACGTACTTTCGTTTCCCATTGAAACACAATGCAATTCAAGACGTCAATATTTTCTCATATTGACGTATATTGAGTTCATATTGGTCAGTGCCGGAACTACGCTTCACAACGCAAAATAGTACCTTCTAAATCACCACTAATTTGTTTATTTTATTTATATTTTGTATATTATTTGAAGTGCATATACATTTCGAATGATGTACGTGTATAATACAAAGGTTATTTGATTTGTATGTGGATATATGCCGCTCGTGCATATATCCCCATACAAATCAAATAACCTATAATTATTTCATTTGTATGTGCCACTGGATATATGCGCAAGTTCAGTAGCTCCTAAAGTCGTGCAGTATCGTTGCGCGGCAATATATATATTTTTTAATTATATACGTGAGTCACTCCCAATTTATATGCACCTCTAGACATATACAGAACATATATAAAGTAAACAAATTAGTGATGATTTAGAAGGAACTATTTTACGAAGTGAGACGTAATTCCGGCACTGACCAATATGAAATCACGAGACGTCAATATGGAAACAATATTGACGGCTTGCGTTCCATTGTGTTTCAATGGGAAACGAAAGTACGTATATACAAAGAAACGGCTATGTTTAGGCGAAACAGACAGTAGTCTAGACGCAATACGTTTCATATCAACGCAACTGTCCTGGTGTTTGACCTTTCGCCTTTGTTGGTTTCCCGCTGAACAATAAATAGTTATAAATAGACGAAGGAAAAAAAAAAAAAAAAAAAAAAAAATCCCCCCCCCCCCCCCCCCCCCAAATTCATAAAACTATCACCGCCATAGCAAGAAAAGTGACATATTAGGTTTTCGACCAATGTAGTCCCAGACCAGCCTGCGCATTCGCACAGTCTGATCAGGGACTAGACTGATCGTAACTTGCTTCTGGTAGTCAGTCAGTCTCGCTGCATCTAAAGGGGAGTTTCGAACTCAATCTGGTTAACCGTTATGCATCAGTCAATGTAAATCCCCGCCCCCCAAAAAAAAGGGGGCGGGGCTTTACCGGGGCATACCCCGGGGCTTTTACCTTTCATGATGCCCCGCACTGCGGGGACTTTACCGGGGCTTTAACTGTTGCTAAGAAATTGAGCGGGGACATACCCCGGGGCTTTACCGGGGCTTTACCGGGGTTTTATCAGACTGTTATCAAGATATGTACATGTATGTTTACCTGAATACTGTTGTGTGGGAGGGGTGACATGGGTTTAAACTGTTTAATACGATCTACTTTCACTGTGGACTGTTTAATACTGGCAAATTTTGTTTAATATAAACAAAATTGTTTTCAAATAATTCCTCTGTTTATATTGCACTGCCGTTATCCGTTATCCGTTATCCCAGCCCCCCCCCCCCCACAACACGTGGAAAATTCTGAGACATTCCCCCCCCCCCCCCCCCCCCCCCCCCCCCCCCCCCCCACCCCCCCCCCACCCCCCCCCCCACACACACTGAAGGAAAACCCGAGACCCCCCCCCCCCCACTTCCCTGGAAATGTGATTCATTACCCCAACAAACTGAAAAGTGGAAAATCATTACAAACCCTGGAATATCCCCCACTGGGAAAATACGAGACAACCCCCACCTGGAAAGTGATTCTTTACCCAACAAACCCTGGAAAAATCCCGAGACCCCCCCCTGGAAAATCCCGAGACCCCCCCCACCCCCCCCCCCCCACTGGAAAAATCCTATTTCTCACACACACACCCTACCCCATGTAAGTAAAAGTATAAAGTGCTGCATTTTATACTATTAATAGGGGGGGGGTGTACTTTTTATGAACCCTGTCTCGAGAGCCGGTGTCATATAGTGTTTGCACCGTCCGTGTGTCCGTGCGTTAATACGGTTAAGAAGTTTGTATCATGCAAGGGTCCACTTTTGCGCTATTTAATACTATTCACACATATCCGACCTTCCTTCTACCGAGTCCGTGGGTGGTGCCAAAGGTTAGCGGCTATTTATTTGGTTACTACTATTAACAGGAACGTACCTATTTCAAAGCAACAAACACATATTTACCCTGTACTTAGTCGACCCTACTTGTCCTAACTGTCATTTGGAGGCGGAGCTAGGATGCGTCACACATGCTACTAAGATGCCCAGCACTACACGAAGTTCGGAAACAGACCTACCCGGCGTTTCGTCAAGAAATCCAAAAAGTGCTAGGAGACTCGAACTTTTACAAACTAAACATATCGGTCATTACCCAGCTGATCATCGACTGTAACGGTTTCAAAAACAACTATATCACTAAGTCAACCACCCTAGAAATAGAACGAGTAGCAGGCCAAATGTGCTACCAATTACATCTACAACGAATAAAGCTGCTTGGGTTGTAATAATGGCTTCCCATACTAATAAAAGTTCCCAGATATCTACTATTTATAAGTGACATTTTGCTCTACAACACATCATTTTCGTGCAAGAATATTTCACATTTAAAATCACCAGATGGCCCCGCAGTGCGGGGGGCATTTTACCGGGGCTTTTACCGACCATGTTGCCCCGCAGTGCGGGGCCTTCACCGGGGCTTTAACAGCAACGAAAATATAAGCCCCGCTATTCCCCCGGGGGGGGGGGGGCGGGGACTTACATTGACTGATGCATTATGCATCAGTCAATGTGAATCCCCGCACCCCCCCTCCGGGGGAGGGGCGGGGCTTTACCGGGGCATACACCGGGGCTTTTACCTTTCATGATGCCCCGCAGTGCGGGGACTTTACCGGGGCTTTTACAAATGGGCCGGGACACACCCCGGGGGCTTTACCGGGGTTTTAACCGGGCTTTACCTGGGCATACACCGGGGCTTAACATTTCATGATGCCCCGCAGTGCTTGGCTTTTACCGGGGCTTTCACAGCAGCGAAAATATAAGCCCCGCTATTCCCCCGGAGGGGGGGTGCGGGGACTTACATTGACTGATGCATTACGCGAGTGTGTTACGTATCAGCTCGACACTTGTCAAATACGCACTAAGCCTGTGTTCGTTGTGGCGGGCCAGATGTGGTTGCTTGGGCCGAGAATATGTAATCATTGCGGACTTTATTGATGTGAACTCAGGACCGGAGCTTGTAAGGTACATTCATAAGTTATTATTTCTTAATGTAATTATAATATTTGCTGTCGTAGTGTAATAACACGTTTTATCACGTTTATCACATGACACCTCTGTTATGCATAAAACCTAAATATGGCCTATTTATAACGTACACGTAACTATTGCTATTTTTTAAATTGTTTCACTGTGGAAATTTTCAACTGGATTCGAAAATAGGCAATTGCAAAAAGTATTTGATATCTCCATGTTTAATTGTCTGCTCTTTGGAGAGGTGAACTCGTGTGATAAACATAATCTCGTACTCGTTTCCATTTAAAGGTACGTGCTCACTCAGTAGGCATAACATGCTCTTTATACCAGAGACATCATCTGAGAAATGTTCTGGCAAAATAAACATTCATTCACCATTACCCCACGTATTAATTGGCATTATTATACATTTTAAATCAGACATAAATTTTCACACTGATATCAGGGGCGATAACCGTTTTTAAAAAAAAAAATTTAAATTAATTTTTTTATGACCGTGTTTCAATAAAATACTAACTGACATCGCTATTTATTATCTATATTTATTTTTAATTAGTACATGTATAAATAATTAAAAAATATCATGTCTCATTTGCATATGAAACTAGACTGATACCACCGCACGTCACTATCAATAAAATAACTATTACTAAATGATTATATTTGAAGAGCGGGCACTTGTAATTTTTAGAACTGGTGGAATGGTGACACAATTATACACTTATTTCATTCCCATGAAGAACAGTTTGTGCCTACTGAGTGGGCATGTACCGTTTTCATAAATGTACTAATTCATAAATATGTGGGTGTGACTTGAGTCTTGCGGCATATTATATTTCTGACATGTGTAGCTCCCGATATTATAGCGCACTCCCGTAGCCTGTTAATGATATATATTGCTTGTAGAAGCATGAAAGGGGTTTCAATGATGGAATGGCGAACAGTGCAGATCCTGATCAGACTGTGCGGATGCACAGGCTGATCTGGATCTACACTGGTCGCAAAACCCATAAGCCCCATTTCTCAAGTAACAGCAACATATTTATGAGACACGTCATGTGATTTTGTACCTTCGGTCATCTGCGTAATTTCTTGAAATACGTTTACAAAATTTACTATATTTTCCGTAAATGGTGTTAAAAGTTGACAACATTTTCAGAATACATGCGGAATATTCCGCATTTACTCTCAAAATGTTGTCAACTTTTGTCTTAAATTATGAAAAATATTGTAAATTTTGTAGACGTATTTAATGAAATTACGCAGATGTCGGAAGGTACAAAATCTCATGGTGTGTCTCACATGATGAACAAACATCGGCATCTGATAACACAAAATTGTTGGCTGTCTAATTCCCGTTTAGGGATCGTAGCTAGTTATCTCCCTTTAAATTTATGTATGGAGTTCCGATCCATTTTCCTGTATATTTTATGTCATTATTGTTTGCAAAAAATGCGAATGTCGCTTGATTTGTTCTGAAAATGAGCCGTTATAGTGTTTTTGACTAGTGTTGATCCAGATCATCCCGCATATCTGCGCAATCTGATCGGGGACTATATTATTTGTCACATTCATATTTTCACACTTATTATTAATTTCATTGCAAACAGTGTAGAGTCGGATCAGACTGCACATCTGATATGGGTCTACTCTGCTCGCAATCTCAATTTTAGTACCATTCAGTAAGGAAATACAACGCTAAAATACAACATAGGATCGGATTCCATAAATAGATATGCCCCGCCATTTATCGTTGGCATTCATTATATAAATGGTGCCCTTGGTTGAGGGGGATATTGGGGATTATCTCCCCGAGGGAACATTATCTCCCAAGGCGCAACGAGGGGAGATAATCCACAATATCCCCCTCAACCATGGGCACCATTTACTTTATTATACCGAATATAACTAACATTTCACATTGTACACAATATAGAGCAGACCGTGGCTGAGGGGTAACACCGTCGGACTACTACTCTGGCGACCCGGGTTCGATTCAGGGCGTCAGTATTTCTGAGATACTTTATATTTCCTGCTCTACTAGTCCTTTCGGATGGGGACTTTAAACGGCGGTCCCGTGTATCAGATTTGAAGGGCACGTTAAAGAAAGTCTGGGCACGTTAAAGAACCAGAGGGCACTATTCTAATAAGAGCTAGGCCCCATGGAGCCGGTTTCCTCTGTATCCACCTCCTTCCTATCTCCCCTTCTTGGGAGACGACATGCAAGGTCATCGAGCCAGTGCCGTCGTTAAATCCAAGCATTTACATTTACATTTGCACACAATATCACTTACCAGCTTCCGCCATCTTTGTTTAAATCTGCGCAGGGGGGTAACAAAACGGGGGTACCAGTCAGCGTCTGCTTTCATCTCATTCGGTACTTTCGGTTTCGATGGGCGATAAACTACAAGGTACTCCAATTAATGTTCGGTAGTTTCCGTGACCAGACTTCGGGTATCTTCGGGCGAAACGGTCCATATTTATATTATGTCATGGCATTATTGCCCTCAGGGTACATATGGCCAATTGCTTTATACCACGTGGTAGGGAATTGGCCAATGCAAAGCGTCGAATTTACGACGAGGTTTAATAAAATCCGTTATATCATGGCCTATCAATTAAAGTTAATATAATATTCGACCCAGGTTATATTAGCATAGAGGGAAAATTATACAATATAGTTTAATAAACCACCTAATAAAGTCAAGGTGTATGATCACGTGGTACTAACAACAACAACAAGTACTGAAACTTCCAGAATACATCTGATTCAAAGTACGTATTATTGTATAGTGTCCTTATTACGTAACGGATTCTGATGAAATATGGCGCACCAAACGCGTCTTGTTAAGCTGCATTTGGTGGTCTCTGTATTTTCGCAAAAACGATTTAAGTCTGTGCCGAACTCCCTGGACCACCAAATGCAACTCACGAAGACGCGTTTGCTGCGCCATATTTCATCAAAATCCGTTACATATTAAAGGTACATGCCCAGTAAGCACAACATGTTCTTTACAGAAATTAAATAAGTGTATACATGTAATTGTGTCACTATTCCACCAGTTCTAAAAAATTATAAATGCCCGGAAAACAGATATAATCATTTAGTAATATTTATTTTACTGATAGTGACGCGCGGTGGTATCAGACTATTTTCATATGCAAATGAGGAATTATATTTTTTACTTATTTGTACTAATGAAATGCGTCACCTGACACAATACTATTTTCGACAGGTTATAAAGTATGATCATTGCACATCAAAAAATAAATACAGATAATAAATAGTTATCATTTTAAGGAAACACGGTTATCGCCCTTGATATCAGTGGGGAAAATGTTCGTCTAAAATAAAATGTATACTAATGCCAATCAATACGTGGGGTAATGGTGAATGAATGTTTATTTTGCCAGAAAATGTCATACGTACAGAATATACAAACATATCTGTATCACTATATTATAACCTACTGCGTGGGCATGTACCATTCAGGAAAATATCAAATAACACCTACTTTGGAGTGGGCGACGTTGTTGTTGTTGTAACCACGTGATCATGCACCTTGAAAGTGTGTATTAGCAAAATTATTAGGCCACTTTCCACGAAGTAGAAGTAAAGCAGCCCTCACATATCGGTCGCGGCACCCACGCGACTCCTGAAACAGGCCAAAAAAGGAATTTTCACGAGGCGTCCGGCCGGACACTGCCTGATTTCTACGGGGTCCGCTGCGATTTTTCGGGATCGCCCGAAGCCCGGTGGGCGTGAAAACCTGATTCCCAAATCTGCGATTTTTCAACCGCGATTTTAGGTCGTGACAAGCCCGTAGACACGTCGCTAGGCCCCGCCCGGCTACCTGCCGGAAACTGTCCGGTGATTTGGCGGCCGCTTGAAGATTTATACAACGCGTCTATAAATACTCGAATCGCGGACGCCGGGGGAAGCCCGACACCAATCGCCAGTCACCCGGCCGGCGTCCTGGCTGCGCCCGGCCGGGCTTCGCCAGGACGCCTACTGATCTGTTCTTTGATCAGCCGGCGCCCGCCAGATTATCTAGCGGCATTCGAACGACGACCTGGCGAGCGCACTGTCTCCAATGCGATCCAATGTTCAAAGGGCACCACCCGGACCCCGTATAATATTTGAGGGCACACGTCGCAGACATGGAATTCATCCACGGGCTCTAAATCCCCCCGGTGACTTCTGCGAATAGAAAAATCGCGCGGACGCCGGCTGATATGTGAGGGCCGCTTAAACAATGAACGCTTCAAACGCAGATTTGCCAATACTACCCTGTCATAACGCTTATTTAATGTAATGTAATTAATAACCAAATTATTGACTGTATATCTGGAACTTAAAAAAACATTAGAAGGCAAGACACGAAAATTGTCGTCTGCTGTTCCACAATAGTTATTTACATAATATATTATGCCTTTATTTTCAATAAAAACATGGTTTGGCAGCGCGTGTATGCAGAATTTGTCCCGTTCCGACGTTAAAAAGAGGTGATGATTTGACAGAATTGGCGGTTAGGTTTGCTTTGAAAGAAGACAGAGATTGGGAGTACTGTTGTGTGCGACAATGTATGTGAAATATATCGTCAGCATTTCTAAGATTGTAGCGAGGCTTAAATTTGCAAGGTAAGATGGTGTAAGATTGTAACATCTTATATAAAAGGACTAGTATGTGTGTCTTTCGCCTATCGGTCAATGTTTCCCACTTGAGTTCCTGATAGAGTCTGGCTATGTTGTAAAGTTTGGTCGCGTCCGACACTATTCTGGCAGCTTCAGTTAGCACAGCCTCCATGTCATCTTTCATCTGATTCGAACAATTATCCCAGACAACATCGCCATATTCAAGGAGAGGACGAATAAACGAGAAATACATACGTTCCAGCGAAAACCTTATATCAAAATGTGGATAGTGTTAAGATCGTTGTTTAGACTAGTTGAAGAAAGGACAGGGTCGTCGACCATAATGTAGAGACTGGTGTAGTCGGCGAAAAGACGAATGTTTGATTTAATTTCCTCAACGATATCGTTTATGAAGATAAGAAAGAGAAGAGGACCAATAATAGAACCTTGTGGAACACCGGCATTCAATGAGGACCACTGCGAACTGGAATTATAATAAACTACCCTTTGCTGTCGATTATATAAATAGGAAGACAGTTTGTATAGAAGACCGCGATGCCAGACTCTGTCAAAAGCTTTAGATATGTCACAAAAGACTGCTCTCACCTCCTTGCCGTCATCAAGTGCCTTACAGATGTCGTTATATACATAAGTAATAGAACGCCCTACTGTTCACTCTCGCCTAGTGCAACCACGGTTACATTAGCATGGTGCATGAGCACGTGGTATATCGTCAGCATTTCTAAGATTGTAGCGAGGCTGCCTTTGAACGGGGATTAGATTTGCAAGATAAGATGGTGTAAGATTGTTTAACATCTTATAAAAAAGGACTAGTCTGTGTGTCTTACGCCTATCGGTCAATGTTTCCCACTTGAGTTCCTGATATAGTCTGGCTATGTTGTAAAGTTTGGTCGCGCCCAGCACTCTTCTGGCAGCTTCAGTTTGCACAGCCTCCAGGTCATCTTTCATCTGATTCGAGCAATTATCCCAGACAACATAGCCATATTCAAGGAGAGGACAAATAAACGAGAAATACATACGTTCCAGCGAAGACCTTTTTTCAAAATGCCTATACGTTGCTATGCTTTGTTAATACACTGTGAGATATGAGAGTTCCACTTTCCGTCGTCAGATAATGTATGTCCAAGATGTTTGTGTTCTTTGACAGGATCGAGTGAGGCATCATTCATGAGTAGAGGAGGATGTTGTGGTTTGTTGTATTTCCTGGAAAAAAATCATAGTTTCAGTTGCTGATGGATTGAAGTTTACGAGCCACTTCTCTGACCAATTGTGGATAGTTTTAAGATCGTTGTTTAGAATAGTTGAAGAAAGGACAGGGTCGTCGACCATAATGTAGAGACTGGTGTAGTCGGCGAAAAGACGAATGTTTGATTTAATTTCCTCAACCATATCGTTTATGAAGATAAGAAAGAGAAGAGGACCAATAATAGAACATTGAGGAACACCGACATTCAATGAGGACCACTGCGAACTGGAATTGTAATAAACAATAGTTTGCAGTCGATTAGATAAATAGGAAGATAACCATTTATGAAGAGGACCGTGAATACCAAGGGAAGACAGTTTGTATAAAAGACCGCGATGCGATACTCTGTCTAAAGCTTTAGAGATGTCACAAAAGACGGCTCTGACCTCCTTTCCGTCATCAAGTGCCTTATAAATGTCGTTGTATATATAAGTATGTTGGTTGATAGTAGAGCCGCCTCTAATAAAGCCTGATTGGAAGGATACGATCAGGACCACTAGCTTTGGATGGATCAATTGCATGTATTGCGTCACAAACGTCGCTAGGAGAGATTGTGATTGTAGAGATTGAAGGTAAAACGTATAATAATGCCAGTCAATAATTCGGGTAATGGTGAATGAGTTTTTATGCTGATAGTGATACGCGTGTGGCCAGCGTACGCCGTATTGTATAACGCCCTACTGTTCACTTTCGGTTAGTGCAACCACGGTTACATTATCAAGGTACATGAGCACGTGGTTACAACAACAACACCAATGGCTGAACATTTTGAAAGTGCACCCACTCCAAAGTAAGTATTATTTGATATTTTCCTTAATAGGCAACGGATTTTGATGAAATATGGCGCAGCAAACGCGCCTTCATGGGCTGCATTTGGTGGTCCCGAGACCACCAAATGCAGCTTAACAAGACACGTTTGATGCGTCATATTTCATCAAAATCCGTTACATTAAAAGGACAAAATAAAAGAATACGTACTTTGAATCGGAGGGCTTCTGTATGTTTCAGTATATGTTGTTGTTGTAACCACGTGATCATACGTATGATGTAGCTATTGGCTAGCAAGATACTAGTATTAACTTGAATTTTCTCATGATACATACAGTACATGTTTGTTTTGCGTGCTCGACCCACCCATCCGCGCGATCTTCCTCAGCGCGGACATGTGACTGTGATTCGCGGCGATGATTAATCGCGGTGATCGTCACCGCGATCGTTGAAAATGGTCACCCTGACTAAAACCAGCGAGGCCCCGAGGGTGTATCACGGTGACGTCTGCATGCATTACAGGTAAATGTGCAGGCAATGTTTACGTACCAATGTACGGCATTACATGTTATTTTTCACGTCACCTTTGGTATCGTATAAGTATATAAAATACAATAAAATACATACAGCTACAGGCACCGCAAAAACCCGCTTATTTTTTGTTATTGCCGCAACCGATTTAACTTCGGAATATTGCCGCAATCTCTCGCAAAACTTCCCGTGGCCATTTGCGGCATAACGAAAGAACGCCGCTTAGTTTGCGCGGTGATCGCAAAGTTTGCGCGGTGATTCCGCGCGTGATCGCGAAGTTTGCGCAGTGATTCCGCGCTGTTCCTCGGCAAAATATTCTGCGGCGTTTTACGACACAATGACAAAATGCAACGAATCACTGTGTTACTACTGTGTACATGGTGTGATTTAATGGAGTTGACCGTACGGAGCACGTTACACGCTGGAGTTCAGCCGAATAAACGTAGAAACTATGATTCAAAACGATAAAGTTTATTTATTCGCCGAGCAGGAACGTACATTTTACGCCTCTAAAGATTCATTCTTTCCAGTTCGCCAACCTTCATTTCTATGTGAGTATGTCACGAAGAACGATAATTAGCGTTCTTCCAAGGTTGTTTCATCTAAGGGATGCCTTTTTTGTTTCTTCGTAGGCGCAGTGTAGAAACGAATTCCGTGTATTCTTGTCTACGGTTACATACACCAAGACGAACAGCACTTGAAGTTACTGTGTAAACAAATGTGTATACTACAGTATTATAATCACATTATGTAATCGATGGTTATTGATTTATATTATGTAAGTTAACGTTTTCTTCTCATTGCGTCGATAGGCCAAGAAACCTAACTTTAGATAAATAATGCACGTTCCTTCACGGGGTGGAAATGAAATTTAAGGTTCTTAATTATCGTTTCTACGCGGCATATAAACGAAGGAACAAATGAAATTGAATGGGTTTAACGTCCCAGCAGACAGCAACAGCTAAGGTTTCCTATTTATTTTCAGTCGGCATACGGGAGTAGTTTGACATCTCCGCCCTTAGCTACCATCCATACAAACGACGCGACCATGATATCGATAGCGTTGGATCACGGTCATTCCGGCGATTTTGGTAAATACGCATACAACAGTAAAGAATGGTGGATCGTAGCTAGTTATTTTCCTTTGTAATCAGTATATAGATACCAGAGGCCCGTTTCACTAAACTTCGTACGACTAAAATGTTCGTAAGTGCAAAATTATGATAGTCTGTAAATTTCACATCAACACTGTTTTCTTGTAAACAATTATTGGATTTACATTTATTGATGCATATGCAGCCTATGTACAATGCATGTAAATCGAACAATTGAAATGTCCAGACGATCCTAAATTTGTACTTAATATGAACATTTTAGTCGTTCGAAGTTTAGTGAAACGGCCCCCTGGTCCTGTCGTTTATTTTTGCGTTTATTTCTTACTGATGAATAGTGCAAAAATAATGACTGCGAACAGGGTAGACCCACATCAGACGTACTGCACATCTGTCTACACTGCAATGCGATTAATAAGTGTGTAAATATGAATCTGGCAAATAATTCTGCCCCGGGTCAAATTGTGCAGATATGTTGGATCAACACTAGTCGAAAACACTATAATGGCTCCCTTGCATAACAAATCATGCGATATTCTTCCTTGACATCAATGCCTAGTGTTCACCAGTTTAAAAAAAAGCATCGTCGGATTCTTTTCACACGTGGACACGTTGATGAGCAATTGGCGGTTCTACACAGTATATCATATTAAAGGTGCATGCCCACTAAGTAGGTACAACGTGTTCTTTATAGGAATTAAATATGTGTATAATTGTGTCACTATTTCACCAGTTCTACACTTTGCGAGTGACCTCTATACAAATATAATTATTTAGTAATATTGGTTTATTTTACTGATAGTGACGCGCGGTGGTATCAGGTTTATTTCGCCAGAAAAAGTCTCAGAGGATGTCTCTGATATGAAGAACAGTTTCTGCCTACTGAGAGGGCATGCACCTGTAATGTGGAATGCTTATCTTTTATTTTCCCGCAAAGTAGTCAAATTTTCACATTGGATGATTATAATAATAGTGATTGCGCCTAATAAAGTATTGTGGTGCGGGCAACCCGACCCTACCTATGAATATGCCGCCGATCCTAGACTTGTTTGGTCATTTAAAAATAAAACACAAAAATATATTCATTTTCGATCATTCGTGTGCTGAAGATGTCCTTTGCGTACTTTAGACGCTTGTCTTCCGGGTGTCTGCAGCAATAACAATAACAACAATACGTACCAAATAGTGAACCGATTCCACCATCATATGATGATCCTCAATACTAATATGAAATAGGCACTACCTATGACGGGCGACGTTAGTATATGAAACTAAATTTACCAATTTATAGCTTTACCATGATGTTAGTATGCTATAAGCATGATAAACGGTACCGTAGTATATTGTAGTATTGCAGAACTACTTCCCGCAACTACCACGGTGTTACAACTTCTCTATTATAATTAAATGGTGTCATTGTCGCACTTCTCTCATTTGAACCAGTGATACAATTTAGATATTTCCGTTTTATATATAGTACATTAATAGCCTAGGCATAGTGGAGCGCGTGGTCGAGCGGTCAGAGGCGTCGGTCTGCTGATCTTACGATCGTGGGTTCGAGCCTCGCGTGCGTTGTGTCCTTGAGCAAGAAACTTTATCCACACTGCTTCAGCCCACCCAGATGTAAATGGGTACCGGCTAAATACCGGGAACATCGATTGTATTTGATTGTATTTGATTGTATTTTATTGTATGTACATGTATGTACTTATGAATACAAATATGATCCACTAGTAATAAGCCTCAGTATACTGGCAAAAGCAAGGCATAATAGAAACTGTATTAGTACATTTACAATCATTTTAAGAAAAAATAACAAGGCTAAGAATCTTCAGTGATATTATTCCCAATTTTCGCAATCTCAGTCGTCATTGAGCACGACTGTCACTTCGAGAGTTATACACATTTTGCCCATTTTTGGTATGAATTGTGTTAAGTTTTACATTTACTTTCTTTGATTAACCCAATGCTGTGTCAGATGTGTTTGTATCCTGGACTACAGCAACAGGTGCACTAGACGCACACTTGCAATGCATACTTTGTTCTGGTAGTCGTGTTCCCAAATTATCCCGGATCGCTTGACTATGTCTTGTATTTTTAAACTCACATCAGCGAATTTAAATGCAGCGTGGCGGCTATAGAAATTCTCCAGGTGTGTCCTTCCAGTGATGCTATTATTTTCTCGATCTCTGGTGGTCTTTGAGCACATTTTGAACATTTTTCGTATTAGTTTAGTCCTTTTTACATACAGCTTCACTTTTAAGCTGTTGGTAAGAGGTACTTGTGTCATGAACTGTGAATACAGCACAGGCCGTGACACAACCGAGCAGGCGCAATCAAACAGCAGTTACAATGCATACTTGTTTCTGTTAGTCATGTCCACAGAGTAGCATGGATCGCTTGACTTTGTCTTGTAAACAAAATCACAACATGTGCGCTTTATATCCAATGCTATTGCGAGAGATATAGTGTGCTTCTATCTAACGATGTTGAAATATATAGAGATAAATATTATGGTTTCTATCTAATGATGTTGAGAGAAGGTGGGTGGGGGTGCGGGGGAGAGATATATTGTGGTTTCTAGGTAATGCTAGAGAAAGAGACACACAGAGAGACATAGACAGACAGAGAGCCAGATAGAGAGAGACATACATACAGACAGACATACAGACATACAGACATAAAGATATAGAGAGAGAATGACAGAAAGATAGTATGAGAGAGAGAGAGAGAGAGAGAGAGAGAGAGAGAGAGAGAGAGAAAAGAGAAGAGAGAGAGAGAGAGAGAGAGAGAGAGAGAGAGAGAGAGAGAGAGAGAGAGAGAGAGAGAGAGATGAATGTGGGAGAGAGTGAACGAGATAGAGAGACAGACAGACAGACAGACAGAGACAGACAGAGACATGGGTGTGAGAGAGAAAGTGAGAGAAAGTTAAAATAAATACGGAATAATGAAACTCCATTTCGTAGCAAATTTTTTTTCTTTTTTTTCCCATAAAATATTCCAATGCGCACTTAAGGCATTTCTACTCTCTCGGGGGACTCTTCAGCGTTGTGATAAAAGCAACTTTAGTCTTCCTAACGAGAACACAATTTTGAAATGCAGTAACTTCGTAAGCTATATTATGTATACTTTCCGATGTTATCTACATTTTGTTTTAGAAGCAGTTGGCCCTTTGGGCCAAATTATTCGTCGCCCGTATTAGTAATACCACGTGTCGTAAAAAGACCGTCTGCTTGGTTTATCGGTTTAAGGTAAAACAAAGTTTACACTTTCAATCATATGTTCAACCTAGTTTCACTGAATGGTAAGTTTTCATATACGCGTAACATAAAGCGGGCGACAAAGAGTCGCCCGTATTAATTGGCACATACAATACAATGGAAGCGTCCTGGTGCCATTGCTAAAATATTTTATCTCCTAATTAGGAGGTACTAAGTCCTAATTAGGAGATATTAATTCCTAATTGGGAGTAATTATCTCCTAATTAAGAGATACGTTATTTTTAGCATTGACACATATAGTAAGTCCTAATTAGGAGTTAATAAGTCCTAATTACGATATAGTATCTCCTAATTAGGAGATAATAAGTCCTAATTAGCAGATACCAAGTCCTAATTAGGAGATACTAAGTCCTAATTTGGAGGATGCTATGTCATACTTAGGATATAGTATATCCTAACTAGGAGTTAGTATCTCCTAATTAGGAGATACCAATAGTTTAGCATTGGCACCAGGACACTTCCATAACATACATATGTCCAGTAGTATTTAAAAAACAGCCTATCCTCCCTACATATAGTGTGGGAGCCGAGTCCAATTTTGTTCGGCTGTCCTACCCCGGCCCCTCCCCTTTTTCAGAATTTAAATTGTTAAATTAGACATCTAAGAACAAGAAACCACTAATAACACTTTTCTATGGAGTGGCGAAAGTTCCGAAATTCTGAATTCAAAATGGCCGCCAAATATAAATAATTTGTCTTATATTTGTATCATATGAAGTTTTCCTCAGTATTGTGACATGAGAATTTGGGTGTGATGCCATGAAAAGAATATTAGTACCTATTTGGTTCATCAGATATTTCATAAAATTCAAGATGGCCGCCAGGTATAATACTCATGAACATAACATTATAACAGGTTATTAGAAACTGGATTCTCTACATCAACATCGTTGTATCTGAATTACGTTCTATGTTTTGCTTCAATTAGTCTGAACTTCCGAATGATTGAAACTACAACAATAAATTTACTAACAAGGACATTCTATTTTTAAAACTATGTATCCAGTGCAATGTGCAAAACTACTCTGATACAGTTTACATGTGCTATCTGGAACTGACATAAACACATACAGTTATTGCGCACTCATCTTTCATTTCTGAAGGTGATACAAAAGCAAACACAGAAAGAACATGCAAGGGCAGGGTACATCTTGTGATAAAAAACTAAACTTCGCATTGTCCGTTTCTTGTCTGTCAAACGCCAGAATATGTGTAACTTGCTGATGGCTGGAACACAAAGACAGTCGACTTGGCCATTCCACGTGGCGTATAGGATACAATAACGAGGCAATGTTCACATATATCTTATACATATATTCAATCACATTTACGAAGCTATTATATCTGAATCAAAGGATGATCAGGTATATAACGGGTCCTGAATGGAGAACACTGCCTGAAACATACAAGTTAGAAACCACGGATATTAATCAAACATGCAATATTAATTAAGGAAAGGTGGTGATGATATATTAGCAGGCGGTGGGGGGGGGGTGGGGAGGGGGCGATCAGAAGGTAATTCATTATGGTGTGCAGGAAAGTTGTCGTGTTGATACACACTACACTGTTCCCATCAGGAGGCAGACACGTATATGATTGTCATTCCAACACGTGTGTGCTATTTTGTCACTATCACTGCAGTTAATTGTTGTAGATTTGTGTACATTTTACATTGTCGCGCTTTTAGTTTGACAAGAGTTGGATACAGTTAACATTATCTCAACAAATTTATTTAATTAATTAAATTTCAGTATACAGTATATAAATGGTGGATCTAGATATGTGAATGGTTTTGTCTAAAACTATGAATTTGTTATCAACTAAATCGCAAAGTAGTTTTACATATAGTGTTCTATTTTATGCAAATTACACTATTTTGGAGTGTCACGCGATAACGTAGTATGTTAATATTAACTATTTTCGCCACCTTTCCTGCAAATGCTACCAGTGATTCAATAAACTACAGTGTGTGATCTTTCCAAAAAAACTTATCAAAAAAGGGGAAGGCCCCGGGGTAAGGTAAAAGTCCATATTTTTTGGGCTCCATCACCCCACTAATATTATTTTGTTCTGGACAGTTGCCCGCACCACATGTTTTTAGCTCACCTAAGCGAAGCTCATGTGAGCTATTGTTACCGCAATGTGTCCGTCCGTCGTCCGTCATCCGTCGTCCGTCCGTCCGTCCGTCCGGACGTACTGACGAGAGCTACATTGTGAGGTTACTAACCCTAACCCATCCTAAATCAAACCCCGTAAACATCAATCGTACAGAAAAAAACAACCCCACACGACAAAATAACCCCACAAGAGCAATTTATAACGGGGTTAAAACGGAATAAGCATCTCTTAACAAGTCCATCACTGTGTGGTTAACCTCACAATGTAGCTCTCGTCTGTACGTCCGTCCGTCCGTCTGTCCGTATGTGAACATTTTCAAACGTCTTCTCCTCGGTAACCATTGTGCCTATAATTACCAAACATCATGGACATGGTCCTTAGGTAGGTGGATTACAAAATCGTTCAAATGACGTCATTACGTTTTCCAAGATGGCCGCCGTCTACAAATAGCACAAATTCTTCAAAAATCCTCTTCTCAAGAACCGCCAACCGGATTTCGACAAAACTTTGTAGGAATGATCGATATACAATGCTCTTTCAAAACTGTAAAAATGGTGAACCCGGGGTCAAAAATGGGCGTGGCCCGTGGGGTCAAATTGGGGTCAAATTTTATTTTTGACCAAATATGGTCATGTCTATATCAAATCAAAGGTATCAAAGAGGTGATCGATCTGGTACATTTTTTTGTCGAAATTGGATGGTCATATCATCCAAGATGGCGGCCGAAAGGTCAAAAGGTCGTTCTTTTAATAAAGAGTTATAACGTCTTGTTCTTGTGAACCGCTTTGCCGATATTGGCCAAACTTCACGGTAAGGGTTATTTTGTCAAGCCTTTTCATTTTTGTTTAAATGGTGGTCATCGCGAAATCAAAGATGGCCGCTGTTGAAAAGTAGGTCAAATTCTTAAAAAATCTTCATCTCGCGAACTGCCAGGCCGATCAAATGTCACATTTGACCGAATATGATAATGTCATATCAAATCAAAGTTATCGACGAGACGGTCACTATTGAGCTTCTTTTTTATCGAAATCTGGTAATTACGTCATCCGAGATGGCCGCCGAAAGGTCAAAAGGTCGTTGTTTCAATATAGATTACACACATCTTCTTCTCGTGAACCACTTGGCCAATATTGGCCAAACTTCACAGTAATGGTCAGTGGGTCAAGTCTTTTCATTTTTATTAAAATGATTGTCATCGCGAAATCCAAGATGGCCGCTTTTGAAAAGTAGGTCAACTTTTCAAAACATCTTCTTCTCACGAACCGCCTGGCCTATTTCGACGAAGCTTAATATTAATGATCGATATTTAACGATGTTTCAGATTCCTTCAAATGGTTGCCCCCGCGTCAAAAATGGGCGGGGCAGGAGGGGTCAAGTAGGAGTCAAATTTCACATTTGACCGAATATGGTTATGTCATATATCAATTCGAAGGTATGGACGAAACGATCACTTTGTCGAAATCAGATGATTACATCATCCAAGATGGCCGCCCAAAGGTCCAAAGGTCGTTCTTATATTAGAGATTTCAAACGTCTTCTTCATACAAACCGCTTGGCCATTGGTAGCAAACTTCGCAGTTATGGTGCATTGGTAAAGGCTTTTCAGTTTTGTTAAAATGGCGGTCATCGTTAATCCAAGATGGCGGCTGTCTAAAATTAGCAAAACATTTTAAAAAATCTTCTCACTAACCACCAGACCTATTTCTAAGAAACTTGGCAGAAATGATCAATGTACAATGCTTTTTCAAATGTGTTAAAATGGTGACCCCTGGGTCAAAAATGGGGTGAATTAGTGGTCAAATTTCATTTTTGACGGAATATGGTCTTATAATATATCAAATCAAAGGTATATTGATGAGGCGATCGCTGTGGTGCTGTTTTCATCGAATCGGATGATTACATCATCGAAGATGGGCGCCGAAAGGTCAAAAGGTCGTTCTTTTATTAGAGATTGCAAATGTCTTCTTCATACAAACCGTTTGGCCATTGGTGGCCAAACTTCGCAGTTATGGTTCATTGGTAAAGCCTTTTCAGTTTTGTTAAAATGGCGGTCGTTGCTGATCAAAGATGGCCGCCGTCTAAAAATAGCATAAATTCTTAAAAAATCTTCTCACGAACCACCATACCGATTTCGACGACACTTGACAGGAATGATCGATGTACAATGCTTTTTCGAAGCTGTTAAATGATGACCTCTGGGTCAAAAATGGGCATGGCCCGGGGGTCAAATAGGGATCAATACATAACATCTAAGGATTGCAATAAAAAGTAGGCTGGAAGCATCCTGTTGTGGTCTCCAAACCACTCCAAGTTGTGTAAGATATATCTGTAGATATCGCGAGACAACTCCTACCCTGGTGACTTCTCAATCTCAAGTTTGTCGCATTCACATGTTGTGCATGGCATGGGCTTATTTTTATGTGTATGTATTGACAACTTTACATACCAGTATTTGCTTGATTTTTGTGACATTGCACAGGTGATCGATATATGGCCATTATGACCCTCTTGTTTTATAGGCCATAGTATAGTAGGGAACCATAGAGTGGAAATTGACCTTGGACCACTCGGGCACGTCAACGGCGGTGTGAGTATCACAAACGGTAAACTTTCGGCCGACGTTGACGCCGCGGTTAACATCGGCGTCGTTGACGTTCACGTCAATGCAGACATCGATGAGACAGGTGATGTCAGCGGCGGGGCTAGAGGCCGGGTCAACGTTAGCGGTATCGAGGTGGGCGCCAATATGGCCGTCAACAAGGGTGGGCGGGTATCGGGCGGGGGCAGCGTCGGCTTGGGGATTGGATCCATGGGCGGGATGGATATGCACGTGCAAGCCGGGCCCGACGGCGCGAGCGCTGGCGTCGGAGCACGTGCCGGCTATGGACCAGTGTCAGGGAAAGTATCAGGTAACGGGGTGAACATTGGCTAGTTGCGGGAAGCAACTCTACTGAATACTTCCCGCAACTAAACAATGGCCTACTGTCTGTTCCATGTTTTGCTGCCGACGAACTTTTGGCTATTAAGCGCATTAAATTTATAAAATATTTAAATGTAAATGCCGTTTCATTAATAACGAAAAAGTCAACCTCCTCATTTTGTTATTTGAAGAAATTCCATCAAAATTAATATTAATTTTATGGTGAAAAAAACCCAACTTTCTATGGGAATTCAACATGGGGGTGCATGAGGTGGAGGAGGTGGGGGAGGAGTGGAAATTAGATAGCTCGATAGCTTCGACCTGATTTAACTCAGAAAACAAAGGTTATATTTTTTGAAAAAAAAGGTCCACAAATTCCAAAATAATTTTAAATAAGTTCTACTTTTAGCCTCCATGTTATATTATTATAGGAACACTTTTTTGTTCGCAATAAAATCAATATTTGCGATGTTTCCATTTTGTGTAAGTCCGATCTGAATGGTGTTTAATTAGAAACTGTCAAGTCAGTATTTGGTTTAGTTTTGAAGATACAGTTGAAGTTCTCTAAACTAGACACCAAGAAAACACCTATGATCTTATTTTTGATGAGTTTCTTGGTCATTTATCTCAGATGTTAATGTCTGGTAGGTAGTGACAGCGATTTCTACGAGGTCAGACAACCGGAAATAAACGAGGCCTCATTGGCAAGCAAATCAAAAACGTAGTAATATACGTATTAAACGTATTAATATACGTAGCAAAACGTAATAAAACATATCCCCATTACGTATATAGTCGTATCTAATACGTTTTAATACGTTTGCATACGTATACTGCCGTTTTACTTCGTATTAAAAGCGTAGTAATATCTAGCCCTCCATACCTGAAAGTGTGACTGGGGCTTAAACTTGATATCAAACGTCACTAGTCCGGGTCTGGTTGCTCAAAACCTCTGTTAGCTTAACAGACGGATAAATCCTTAACAGTGTTAACAGTCTGTTAAGCTAACCGAGGTGTTGAGCAACCTGGCTCTGGTATTCTCTACGTATCAGGGGGCCGTTTCACTAAACTTCCGTGCGACTAAAATGTTCGTAATTTCACATTAACAATGTGTTCTTGTAAATAGTTATTGGTAATTACATTTTTTGAGCACATGCAGCCTATGTTCAATACATGTAAATACATCAATTTAAATTTCCATACGATCCTAAATTTGCACTTACATTTTTGTCATACGAAGTTTAGTGAAACGACCCCCAGGTTTCTTTAAATGGCTGATAAACTTGATATCAAACGTCACTAGTCTGGTCTCTATGCATCAGTTGATGTCAACGACAAGGGCGTGGTCAGCGCTAGGTTACGAGGCGGTGCCGACGTCGGGCCTGCGTGTTCGTTACGGGGCAAGTTGTACGTGGATTCAAGGGGCAATGTGCGTGGAAAAGCGGGCGTATCAACAGGGCTGGCACTGGAGCAGGGCCGTGATGGAAGACTGACGATTGGCAGCCACAGGGACCGCAGACGCAACCGGAGAATGCGCGCCACCGTCCAGGGGTCCGCTGATGTGTTATATGACAGCAACTCTGGATGGTCAACGAATTTTGTGCCTAAGTGGTCGACGGCGACGCGCCCCTACTGATACGCTACGTGCAAGTTGTCTCTTATAATGCCTATCAAAAAAACAAAACAACTGTGGTGCAGGTAATGGTAGGCAACGGTCCAAAAACAAACTACCGTCTGTTCCACGTTTTACTGCCGACGCACTTTTGGCTATTAAGCACATTAAATTAAAAACAAGTATTTAAGTGTAAGTACTTTTTCATCAATAACAAAAAGGTCACCCTTCCCATTTTTTTATTTGATCAAATATTGATTTTATTGCGAAAAAAATGATTTTCATATGGGAATTGTACATGGGGGAAAAGGACGCGGAGGAGCTGGGGGAGGAGTCAAAAACATATTTTGAAAATCTGTCTACAAAAAGAAATAAAAAATTATAGCCCCCATGTTAAATCGGTTTAATCGGTGACGTTTTTGTTATTGATGAAAAAGTACTAACATTTAAATATATTTTAGAACGAATGTGTGTACTAGCTAAAAGTTCGTCGGAAGCAAAATGTGGAACAGACAGTAGGTAGGGGACGGTATTTTTTAATATTTCTTTTTTTTAATACTACTAGCTATAGACAGCTATATGTGCCAATATGGACGAATACCTGTTCAATATTTGGTATTTGGTACTTAGTGTTGTTGTCATAGGTTTAACCACACCTAAATCATCAGATATTCATGCGCGGTGTAGTACGTTAACAAAAATAAGCCAGACTTGTTATGCCATAGACACTCTTTGCTTGCAGAAACCAGTCAATTGATGCACAGGCACGTTAATGTATCATTTTTATAAGTTTCAAGCATATGCTTTGGGATTATTTTGTAAGTCGGAGCATGTTTGTCATGTGAGGCGGTTTCAATTCCAGCCGTTGAATTTTTGCACCACCACCAGGGAATATATATTTTAATTAGTGAATATCCAGAGCAGAATTGCTGCAGGAAGACAAGCTCCTAAAGTGCCCAAAGGACGCCTTCAGCACACAAAGGATCCAAATTTGAACATTTGTTTTAAACGGCCAAACAAGTATAGTGTCGGCGGCATATTCATAGGTAGGGTCGTGTGATTGGTAACCTGTGTAGCTCCGTATCAAATATCACACTCTTGTAGCCTGATAACGATCCATATTGCTTGTTCAAAACGTGCCAGGTGATTCATTGATGGAATGACGGAAAGTGCAGATCCTGATCAGACTGTGCGGATGCACAGGCTGATCTGGATGTACACTACTCTGGTCGAAAAGCCTATAAGCCAAATTCACCAGTCACAGCCACATATGACATTTCTGACAGAGACCATCGTTGCATGCTTGCAACATGAAACCTCCAAGAGCATGCGCCTTCACGGGACACATAAGTATGAAACAAGCCATGTCTACTACTGTCTGTTGCACGTTTTGCTGCCGACGAACTTTTGGCTATTAAACACATTAAGGTACTAAGTACTTTTTCATCAATAACGAAAAAGTCACCCTCGCCAAAAAGTATTATTTGAAGAACTTCCATCAAATATTGATTGTATTCCTATGGTAATTTAACACGGGGGCTAAAAATAGATTTGTTTAAATATTTCTTTATTTGTGGACCGATTTTTAAAATCTAACTAATGCTTTTCTTATTTACATCATTTCTAAGCTATCTAGCCAGGTTTCAGAGTCAATTTCCATTTTTTTTTCCTTTTTTTTTTTTTTTTTTTTTTTACCACTCCTCCACCTCTTCCACCTCAGGAAAATCGTTTTTTCGTTATAAAATCAATATTAGATGCAATTTCATCAAACCAAAAAAAAAAATTTGGGGAGGGTGACTTTTTTTGTTATTGGTGAAAAAGTACTTACATTTAAATATTATTTCGATTTAATGTGTTTAATAGCCGAATGTTCGTCGACAGCAAAACGTGGAACAGACAGTAGTACATCATGTACATTGTATCGTGTAATCGCCAATGTGCTATCGAGTATCGAGTTTAGTGTTGTATCGTACTATCGTCATCTTCGTAATATACTATCGTCATCGTGCTATCGTGGTATCACCATGATCGTAGTATCGCACTGTCGTCATCGTTCTGTTGTGATATCGTAGAATCGTCACTGTACATTGTATTGTACTATCGTTAATGTGATATCGAGTATAGTCATCGTACTATCGCCATCGTAGTATTGTACAATCGTCATCGTGCTATCGCCATGATCGTAGTATCGCACTGTCGTGGTCGTTCTGTTGTGATGTATAAATCGTCATAGTACATTGTATCGTATTATTGTTAATATGATATAGTCATCGTAGTATCGTACTATGGCCATCGTGTATCATATTATGATATCGTGGCAAAACTAGGACACGTGACAATGAGACAGCGTGTCCGGCCGTCCTAGTATCAAGGTGTGGGATCACGTGGTTTCCGAACCCGATTTTCCGATGTGACGTAATCGGTGACGTCAATTTTACAGTATATTTTCTTTTAATCTTCATAACAAACGGACGGCTTTTGATGATGTGTAACGCACCAAATACGTTGGCATATGTGTTTTATATATGCTCTGACAGTTAGTAACAATAACTTAACAAAGAATCGAGTACCGTGTAATCATGTCTTACATTCACGTGCTCTTGTTTTTAGCACGCCTGCACGAAGTGCAGAAGAGCTTATGGCATACCCCCGGCGTCGTCGGCGTCGGCGTCGTCCGCGTCGGCATCGTCGGCGTCCACAAACTTAACGTTGGGGTAAATGTCTTATAACTTCTGTTTACTTTCATGGAACACCTTGTTATTTCATAAATGCATTCTTCAGATTGACCCTCTATCATGCTGTAGCAAATCCACAACCAACCACCCAACCCTTACCCCAAGGTCAAGGTCACAAACTTAGCACATTCATAAACTTAACGTTAGGGTAAATGTCTTATAACATCTGTTTCCTTTCATGGAACGCCTCGATATTTCATACATGCATTCATCTGATGATACTCTACCGTGCTATAGCAAATCCATGACCCACCGCCCATCCCTTACCCCAAGGTCAAGGTCAAGGTCACAAACTTAGCACATTCATAAACTTAACGTTGGGGTAAATGTATTATAACATCTGTTTCCTTTCATGGAACGCCTTGATATTTCATACATACATTAACCTGATGATACTCTATCGTGATATAGCAAATCCATTACCCACCACCCAACCCTTACCTCAAAGTCAAGGTCACAAACTTAGCATGTTCATAAACTTAACGTGGGTAAATGCTGTGTAACTTCTGTTTCTTTACAGTGAACGCCTTCGTAGTTCATACATGCATTCATCTGATGATACTCTATCGTGCTATAGCAAATCCATGACACATCCCACCCCTTTCCCCAAGGTCAAGGTCACAAACTTAGCACATTCATAAAATTGACGTTGGGGTAAATGCCTTATAACATCCGTTTCCTTTCATGGAACGCCTTGATATTGCAAACATGCATTCATCTAATGATACGCTATCATACTATAGCAAATCCATGACCCACCGCCCACCCCTTACCCCAAGGTCTAGCAAAATCATGACACCGCACTTACCCCATCAGTCACACACTTAGCACATTCATGAACTTAATGTCTTATAAAATATTTTTCCTTTCATGGAACGCCTTGATATTTCATACATGCATTCCTCAGATCACCCTCTATCATGAAGTAGCAAATCCACGACCCATCACCAAACCCTTACCCCAAGGTCAGGGTCACAAACGTAGCATGTTCATACACTTAACGGTGGGGTAAATGTCTTATAGCATATGTTGCCTTTCATTAAACGCCTTGATATTTCATATATGCATTCATCTGGTGATACTATATCGTGCTATAGCAAATCCATGACCCACCGCCCATCCCTTACCCCAAGGTCAAGGTCACAAACTTAGCACATTCATAAACTTAACGTTGGGGTAAATGTCTTATAACATCTGTTTCCTTTCATAGAACGCCTTGATATTTCACACATGCATTCCTCAGATGACCCTCTACCATGATGTATCAAATCCACGACCCAGCACCCAACCCTACCCCAAGGTAAATGTCACAACTTATCATGTTCATAAACTTAACGTTGGGGTAATTGTGGTGTAACTTCTGTGTCTTTACAGGGAACACCTTCATATTTTATACATGCATTCATCTGAATATACTGTATCGTTCTATAGCAAATCCATGACCCACCCCCTACCCATTTTCCCATGATCAACATCATAAACTTAACGTTGGAGTAAATGTCTTTTTATAACTTCTGTTTCTTTACAGGGCCCGCCTTGGTATTTCATACATGCATTCATCTGATGATCCTCTATTGTGCTACAGCAAATCCATGACCGACCCTCCCCCATCTCTTTCCCCAAGGTCAAGGTCACAAACTTAGCACATTCATACATGCATTCCTAATAGCTATCATGCTGTAGAAAATCACCAACTTAGTGCGTTCATATACTTAACGTTGGGTTAAATTTTGGGTAACTTCTGTTTTCAGGGAGCGCATTGATATTTCATACATGCATACATTTTAATATACTATATCATGCTATAGCAAATCCACGACCCACCTTCCACCACTGACCTCAATGTCAAGGTCCACCGCACACCCCTTAACCCAGGGTCAAGTTATATAATATTCATGTTTTTTATACAACTGTGCCAAGTTTGAGTGAAGGCTGCCAACAGGCGAGCTTCGTTGTCTTCTGACAACTCTTGTTATTTACATTTACGGTAACAGATTCTTCGTTAAAACGACAGAATTATGAGATTAAAGGTACATGCCCACTCAGTAGGCACATAATGTTCTTTATAGGAATTAAGTAAGTGTATAATTGTGTCACTATTCCACCAGTTCTAAACATTACGAGTGCCCGCTATACAGATGTAATGATTTAGTAATATTTATTTTACTGATAGTGACTCGCGGTGGTATCAGGCTATTTTCATATGCAAATGATGCATGATATTTTTTAATTATTTATACTAATTAAATACGTCACCCGAAACAAAAAGAAGATTTTCGGCAGATTATAATGTATGATCATTGCACATCAAAAAAATACATACAGAGAATAAATAGTAATGTCCGTTAATATTTTAAGGAAACACGGTTATCGCCCGTGATATCAGTGTAGAAATTTACGTTAGATATAAAATGTATGTTTGTTTGTTTGTTTGTTTGTTTGTTTGTTTGTTGGTTGGTTGGTTGGTTGGTTGGTTGGTTGGTTGGTTGGTTTATTTATTGATTGGTTGGTTGATTGATTAATTTATTGGTTTCTTGGTTGGTTGATTGATTGAATGATTGCATGGCTGGTTGGTTGGTTTGTTTTTTTGGGTTGGTTGGTTCATTGATTGATTGAATGATTGCATGATTGATTTGTTGGTTGGTTGGCTGGTTGGTTAATTGATTGGTGTTGGTTGGTTGAATGATTGCATGATTGGTTTATTGGTTGGTTGGTTTGCTGGTTGTTGATTGATTGTTGGTTTGTTGGTTGATTGATTGAATGATTGCATGATTGGTGTGTTGGCGTGTTGGATGTTTTGTGTGTGTGTTGGTGTGTTGTTGGTTGGTGGTTGGTGTGTGTGTGGTGTGTTGTGTGTTGGTGTGTGGTGTGTTGGTTGGTTGGTTGGTGTGTGTTGGTTGGTGTGTTGGTTGGTGTGTTGGTTGTTGGTTGGTTGGTTTGTTGGTTGGTTGGTTGTTTGGTTGGTTTGGTTTGTAGATTGATTGATTGATTGATTGATTGTTTTTTTGCTTGGTTGATTGATTGCATGATTTTCCGAATGTTGATAAATACAGATTCCGGTTGTTTCCGAATATATCCGACTATCATCGAGTACCTGTCGGGTTGGCGATCCGGAAAACACCTTTATCCCGGTTCTCCCAGCATACAGAGGCGCTCAACTTCCGGTTCAACAGCAGATGGTCGATGAATTCCCAAAGCAGACGACAATCTGAAATACAGCGGTGTATTTCGTTGTAAATTCCGGCTAGCATCTCCGGTAACCCGAGTGTCATTGTAGGAAGCGTATATTGTAGGAAGTAGAGTCCAGTTACTTTGAGAATACAAGGCTGATTAATGTCTTTATATACCAAGTTTATCAGGCAAGGCAAGGAAACGCGTATGAATTCCGAGGTTTTCCAACCGAACCAACCGTTTCCGAGCCGAGCCTGATAAATTTGATATCAAAATACACCAGCATGGTATTCTATTTATCATGAAAATTTGTTGGCTACATAATGAGCTATTATGACGTTGTTTTCGTTGAAAAGAACGTGGACTTCTTTCCGTGACATCGGTCACCAAGTGACAGCATTGAATCCAGTTTGTGCAGTATCAAATTTCACCAGTCCAACGACAGGCTTTTTCTTTAGTCTAAGGGACACGACTATTACTCACAGTTAGTACTACATCGATTATCTCCCTTATACAGTAATTGAGTCCTTGAATTAAAATCGATGGATGCCACCCTGAACATTAATAATTAAATAATGAAACTTTTATCTTGTTATACGACAGGGGGCCGTTTCACTAAACTTCGTACGACTAAAATGTACGTAAGTGCAAATTTAGGATCGTCTGGAAATTTCAATTGATGGATTTACATTTATTGAGCAGAGGCTGCATATGCAGCCTTTGCTCAATAAATGTAAATCCCATAATTGTTTACGAGAAAACAGTGTTAATGTGACATTTACAGACTATCATAATTTTGCACTTACGAACATTTTAGTCGTAAGAAGTTTAGTGAAACGGCCCCCAGTACTGCATAAACTCAGCCATGACGTCATCGTACGGTGTCGTTTCCCTCGGCTCTCCGCCGGACGTGTCCGAATGAAGACGAAATTCACCTGTCAAAAGTAGTCCGTAAAACTAATCCAGATATGTTTAGATGGTAGTGACGATCACAGGTTCTTGAATGACGGGGGGCTGTTTCACGAAACTTCGTACGACTAAAATGTTCGTAATTACAAAATTAAAATAGTCTGTAAATTTCACATTAACAATGTTTTCTTGTAAACAATTATGGGATATACATTTATTGAGCTCAATAAATGTAAATCCCATAATTAGCACATTCGTAAATCCATCAATTGAAATTTCCTGACGATCCTAAATTTGCGAAGTTTAGTGAAACGGCCCCCTGTCGTAACGATCTGAAATTGCTTGTTATAAATTAACCCGAATGTTCTGTAGTCTCGCACTTCATTACAGACAGAAAACTCTGGTTAGTCTGTATAGGCCCCATTACTCCAGTCACAACCACAAATAATCCGGATGAGTTTAGGCTGTAAGAACTGTCTGTTTACATAATCTGGTCAAATGTTGTGCGTGTACTTCACAGGTATGTTAATTGTTTTTTTGACATTCATTATCAACCATTTTTAGCTCGCCTGCACGAAGTGCAGCAGAGCTTACGGCATACCCCCGGCGTCGTCGGCGTTGGCGTCCACAAACTTAACGTTGGGGTAAATGTCTTGTAACTTCTGTTTCCTTTCATGGAACACCTTGTTATTTCATACATGCATTCCTCAGATGATCCTCTATCATGCTGTAGCAAATCCATGACACACCACCTAGCCCTTAACCCAAGGTCAAGGTCACAAACTTAGCACATTCATACACATAACGTTGGGGTAAATGTCTTATAACATCTGTTTTCTTTCATGGAACGCCTTTATATTTTGATATTTCATACATGCATTCATCTGATGATACTCTATCGTGCTACAGCAAATCCATGACCCACCGCCCATCCCCAAGGTCAAGGACACAAACTTAGCATGTTCATAAACTTAACGTTGGGGTAAATGTTGTGTAACTTCTGTTTATTTACATGGATTGCCTTCATATTGCATACATGCCTTCATCTGACTCTATCGTGCTATAACAAATCCATGACAACCCACCCCTTTCCCCAAGGTCAAGGTCACAAACTTAGCACGTTCGTAAATTTAACGTTGGGGTAAATGTAACATATGTTTCCTTTGATGGAACGCCTTGATATTTCATACATGCATTCATCTGATGATACCCTATCATGCTGTAATAAATCCGTGACTCACCGCCCACCTGTTACCCAAAGGTCAAGGTCACAAACTTAGCACATTCATAAACTTAACGTTTGGGGTAAATGTTGTGTAACTTCTGTTTCTGTACAGGGAACGCCTTCATATTATTTCATACATGGTTTCATCTGATGATACTCTATCGTGCTATAGCAACTCCATGACCCACCTCCACCCCTTACCCTAAGGTTAAGGTCACAAACGTAGCACATTCATAAACTTAACTTTGGGGTAAATGTTTTATAACATCTTTTTCCTTTCTTGGAACGCCTTGATATTTCATTCATGCATTCCTCAGATGACCTTCTATCATGCTGTAACAAATCCACAACCCACCACCCAACCCTTACCCCAAGGTCAAGGTCACAACTTATCATGCTCATAAACTTAACATTGGGGTAAATGTTGTGTAACTTCTGTTTATTTACAGGGAACGCTTTGATATTTCATACATGCATTCATCTAATGATCCTATATTGTGCTACAGCAAATACATGACCTACCCCACCCCTTTCCCCAAGATCAACATCATAAACCTAACGTTGGAGTAAATGTCTTTTTATAACTTCTGTTTCTTTACAGGGAACGCCTTGGTATTTCATACATGCATTCATCTGATGATACTCTATCGTGCTATAGCAAATCCATGACCCACCGCCCACCCCTTATTCCAGGGTCAAGGTCACAAACTTAGCACATTCATAAACTTAGCGTTGGGGTAAATGTCTTATAACATCTGTTTTCTTTCATGGAACGCCTTGATATTTCATACATGCATTCCTCAGATGACCCTCTATCATGCTGTAGCAAATCCACAACCCACCACCGAACCTTTACCACAAGGTCAAGGTCACAAGCTTAGCATGTTCATAAACTTAACGTTGGGGTAAATGCATTCATCTGATGATCCTCTATTGTGCTACAGAAAATCCACGACCCACCCCCACCCCTTTCCCCAAGATCAACATCATAACCTTAACGTTGGAGTAAATGTCTTTTTATAACTTCTGTTTCTTTACAGGGAACGTCTTGATATTTCATACATGCATTCATCTGATGATTCTCTATTGTTTTACAGCAAATCCATGACCCACCTACCCCACCCCTTTGCCCAAGGCCAAGGTCTCAAACTTAGCACATTCATACATGCATTCCTCATGTGAATAGCTATCATGCTGTAGAAAATCACCAACTTAGTGCGTTCATAAACTTAACGTTGGGTTAAATTTTGTTTTACTTCTGTTTTCAGGGAGCGCAGTGATATTTCATACATGCATTCATCTTAATATGCTATATCATGCTATAGCAAATCCACGAACCACCTTCCACCACTGACCCCAATGTCAAGGTCCACCGCACACCCCTTAACCCAAGGTCAAGTTATATAATATTCATGTTTTTTTATACAACTGTGCCAATTTTGAGTGAAGGCTGCCAACAGGCGAGCTTCGTTGTCTTCTGTCTGTCTTCGTTGGTCAAGTGGTGTGTGTGTACTTCACAGGTATTTTAATTTATTTCTGACATTCATTATCAACCATTTTATTTTTTAATTCCGAACATTTGTCATTTGAAGTGCGAAATATCAAGAAATGTAGTGGCGTGAAAGGAAACAGAAATCACACCAACTGTTAAGTTTTCAAATTGTTGAAGAAGGACGGACGCCTTTGGAAGGCGCGCTAAAAGGGAGACCAGCAGGGAAATGGCCAACTTTAGTGACTGGGTAAATGGTTTGATAATAGCAAGTATTGTTCTAGTTCTCGACCAATGAAAGCAGAGCAGTTCATCTCAATTACGCGCATATTGCGACGCTTTCCCCACTGTCTATTAAATTGATCATTAAATGCTGCAATAACTCAGCAGTTATATTTAGAACCACAGGCCCGCCTTGTTGACGTAATTTCCTGTCACACCGCCAAGCACGTAACAGTATCGTAGCTGAAAACACGTTTATGGGCAGTGCTCCATTCTAATAGACAGGTGCCGGCGATGGGCCGGCAACAAATAAGTTAGTTATAGTTCACATATTTAATTTTTATATGTTATCTCCCTTGAAATAGCATATTATGTAGCGCAAATTCAATGGGGGCAGCCATATTGTTGTACTACGCCTAAATGGCGAGTAAGACCAAGACAATAGTGCCCTGTGCCAACTTATCCTATGGCGTTTGCTCTGTATTGCTGTGTATCTAAAACTCTCTATATACTATTCGCTATAGTTTTCACAGTTTTGGGCTACGTTTATCAGTTAAATTCGGGAAAATACGAATCAAGTCATTTCGTGCGTTTGAATACAGCAGCTATTATGTTTAGTTCTCACAGTTAGGTAGCAGTGACCAGTTAGCCGCCAGTTTCGTAAAATTTGTTCTGGGAGTTTCAAACAGTAATTATATCCCCGCAACGAGTTGTGGGGGTATACTGGAGTCAGGTTGTCTGTCCGTCCGTCCGTCTGTCCGTCATTGAACTTAACATCAGATAAATATTGTTATAACTTCTATTTCCTTCATCTAAAAAGCTTAATAGTTCACACATTCATTCCTGTAAGGCTCTACTATCATGCTGTGGTGTCACATTCAGGACCGTCCAACCCCCGCTGATCCCAAGGTCAAGGTCAAATACTTAGTCTCTTTACAAAACTTAACATCAGAGAAATATGTTGTAACTTCTATTTCCTTCATCTAAGCTGCTTAATATTTCACACATGCATTCCTGTAAGGCTCTACTACAATGCTGTGCCAAATCTACGACCGTCCAACCCCCGCTGATCCCGAGGTCAAGGTCAAATACTTAGTTTATTTACAAAACATAACATCAGAGACATATGTTATAACTTCTATTTCCTTCATCTAAAATGCTTAATATTTCACACATGCATTCCTGTAAGGCTCTACTACCATGCTGTGCCAAATCCACGACCATCCAACCCCCGCTGATCCCAAGGTCAAGGTCAAATACTTTACAAAACTTAACATCAGAGAAATAAGCTATAACTGCTATTTCCTTCATTGAAAATCCTTAATATTTCACTTGTGAATTCCTCTAAGGTTGTACTATTATGCTGTGACAAACCTACGACAGTCCAACCCCCGCTGATTCCAAGGTCAAGGTGACATAGTTAGTTTCTTTACAAAACTTAACATCAGAGAAATATCTTATAACTTCTATTTCTTTCATCGAACATTCTTAATATTTCATGCATGCATTCTTCTAAGGCTCTACTATCATGCTGTGACAAATCCCTGCTGATCTCCAGGTCAATGTCACATACTTAGTCTCTTTACAAAACTTAACATGTGAGAAATTGGTTATAACTTCTATTTCCTTGCTCTGATCTGCTTCACATTTCACACACGCATTGCTCCAATGGACCTCTACCACCGTGTGACAAATTCACGTTCGTGCCCAGAGTCAAGGTCACAAGCCCACACACTTGGATTTTTTTTTTACAGATTTAGGGGTACCTGGGCCCACGCGGGAGGTATTCCGTAAGCCTCGCTTACTGACCAATCTTGTTTATTCTAGAGTAAACGTAAGGATGGGAATGGGTTTGCACCAGAAAATATGCAACTTTCAGTCTCTAGTACCGCAAATAATCAGTTTTGTTGGAGATAACATATTTGAGTACTTTCAGTACTTTGATTAATAAAATAATCGGACGGAATCGAACGTTTTTTAAACTTAGTCCGATTCAAATTTCTCTGCAGAATGTTCAGACTAACTACACAGGTAATGCTGCTAAGTTTGGTATTGGCGGACACGTAGTGTTAACGGTTGGAACATGGTCATCATTAAAAGGAACAAACCGCAGTCGTATTGATGAACAATAAGATCTGCCTGATATCTCATGGGGGCTGCCATTACTGCAGTGTAAACGATATAATTATTTAGCTTATTGTTTTCTCACTTAGGCCTATCAAAAAAAAGTGTTTGCTTAGGGGAACGGGCTCAAAATCCGTAGGTAGGGTAGGTAGGGATTTTTTTTTTATTGATTTTTTTTATAAATGAAGCTGTAAATCGTTAAATACAACATGTACCTTGTTTACTTTACATGCCATTAGTTGTATGAATATTAATTAATCTCATAATTCATTGTATATTCTGGTGGATATTTTGCATCAAAAGAACACACAGAATGCACATGAAACTGTACATCCTGTATGGAATATAATATAGTATGTCAAAAATTATCAATTGTAGTGTTTAATTCAAACCCAAAAGCCATCTGTAAATGCACATGAACTATATATAGTGTTGAGAATAAATAAGACCTGACCCAAAAACCTAATCCATGGTTTAATGCCGAAAACGCTGATGCACAGGTGTTTGTTTGTTTGTTGGGGTTTAACGGCCGTTCAACAGCTAAGGTCATTTAAGGCCGGGTCAATGGGTTTAGTAGTAAATCCCATATATTGCCTGTACACATTGGGGGGGGGGGGGGGGGGGGGGGGGGGGGGGGGGGGGTGGGGGGGGGGGGGGGGGGGGAATCCCAAAATCAGAACTGAATATTTACAATAAGAAAACTATATATTCAGCCTTGAAATCAGAATAATCCTGATTTGATGCCTGATTTCTACATGTGAACACTGCTCGCAATACAATGGTATCATGTCCGCAAACACTGATGAACTAGCTAAATTGGTACATAAAGAGAAAAGGAAGTCGAATGATAACATGCCATATTGTATTGAAATACATATATTTCATTCGCCCCTATTTTTTTGTATTAAATTTGGTACAAAAATACAAAAGGAAGTCTAAACAACATGCCAGAGTATTGAAATACAAGTATTTCAGTCGCCCCTTTAATCGTGGTGTCGTAGTTCATTGTTGTTCTTCCTCTTGACTAATGTTTGTACACCCCTCACCTCGAATGTTTTGGGTATTTACTCTTAACATGCAAAAAGGAAGTCTAAACAACATGCCAGAGTATTGAAATACAAGTATTTCAATCGCCCCTTTAATCGTGGTGTTTTAATTTTGTTCCTTTATCATGTATTGTCTTCGCCTTGTCTAATGTTTGTACACCCTCACCTCGAATGTTTTGGGTATTTACTCTTAACATGCAACGGACCTCCACTTCTTCTAATAATGTGCTTGCCTCTTTATAAAGTGGTCAAAATTGATAGTATATGCAACTCGATGAAGTAAATTTAAATATTAACGTATACTATTATATTCATATACAGTTGGTAGTCACTATTTTTTATCTACTGATACAGCTAGTGATGTTTACAGTTGACATCTATTGGCTCTAAATCATTTTAAATTGACAATAAAACTCATGTTTTTTAATAGTATTATAGATATTAGTTTGAATGTAGATTTTTTAAACACACCATGATGGGCGATAATTCAGATTGATGTATCAAGGGAATGAACTACAACTGTATACGCACATACATTGATCAATAATACGGTGGGTACAAGGATTTAAAATTCGTGTTTTCCGGACGGATTAGCGAATGTGTAGTATTGTTACATGTCAACGCAACTCTATCAGGGCCTGTGAGTGTTCGTGTGTCTCTTTCGGTGGCTATAAATTGCATCGTCTACCGATTTCCGGGCATATTTTGGATTCGAGTGAACCCATCTTTCCCTATTTTCAGCAAAATATAGGTTGTTTTCTATATCGCCATTGTCGGCGACGTTGGCAGGTGTTGCAGCCCATGTGTAGTCCTAGCCAGTAGTCCAAGCCATTTGTAATCCAAGCCATTTGTAATCATTTGTAATCCAAGCCATTTGTAATCCAAGCCATTTGTAATCCAACCCAGTAGTCCAAGCCATTGTAGTCCTACCCAGTAGTCCAAGCCATTTGTAATACAAGCCATTTGTAGTCCAACCCAGTAGTCCAACCCTTTGTAGTCCAACCCAGTAGTCCAATCCATTTGTAGCCCAATCCATTTGTAGTCCTACCCAGTAGTCCAACCCATTTGTAATCCAAGCCATTTGTAGTCCAACCCAGTAGTCCAACCCTTTGTAGTCCAACCCAGTAGTCCAATCCATTTGTAGTCCAATCCATTTGTAATCCAACCCAGTAGTCCAATCCATTTTAGTCCAATCCATTTGTAGTTCAACCCAGTAATCCAACCCATTTGTATTCGAATCCATTTGTAGTCCAACCCAGTAGCCCACTCCATTTGTAGCCCGATTCATTTGTAGTCCAACCCAGTAGCCCAATCCATTTGTAGTCCAACCCATTTATAGTCCAACCCAGTAGTCCAACCCATTTGTAGTCCAATCCATGTGTAGTCCAACCATCCCAGTAGCCCACTCCATTTGTAGCCGATTCATTTGGTAGTCCAACCAGTAGCCCTAATCCATTTGTAGTCCAACCCAACCCCTTTATAGTCCGCCAACCCATTTGTAGTCCAACCCATTTGTAGTCCAATCCATGTGTAGTCCAACCCAGTAGTCCAACCCATTTGTAGCACAATCCATTTGTAGTCCATTTGTAGTCCAACCCAGTATTCCAATCCATTTGTAGCCCGGTTCATTTGTAGTCCAACCCAGTAGCCCAATCCATTTGTAGTCCAACCCAGTAGTCCAATCTATTTGTAGTCCAACCCATTTGTAGTCCAATCCATTTGTAGTCCAACCCAGTAGTCCAATCCATTTGCAGTCCAACCCAGTAGTCCAACCCAATTGTAGTCCAATCCATTTGTAGTCCAACCCAGTAGTCCAATCCATTTGTAGTCCAACCCAGTCGTCCAACCCATTTGTAGTCCAACCCAGTAATAGTCCAACCCAAGTGTAGCTCAGCCCAGTAGCCCAATCCATGTGTAGCCCGATCCATTTGCTCTTATGACACGAGGATAATGTATGTAAGGTCAATATTCTCCGCTTATTGTATGTTTCATGAAACCTGTCACAATTTTACGGCTATATAAACAATGCAAACAATTTTTATTTCTCCATAATATTACATTTTTAACAAATTGAAGAATGAGCCTTCTTTTTGTTTCGTGAAATTTGGTCCACTATTGATTTATTGCGAAACAAACAATTTCGTATGCTACATCTCCATAGATATCTTCACCGAGTGAATATCTCTATGGGAGTTACCATAGGTATTTTATTTTAATTTCAGAAATAGTGGACCGATTTTCAAAATGTAACTTTTGTTTTCTTAGTTAGATCATTTCCTAGCTATCTAGCTAGTCTAGGTTTCGGAGTCAAAATCCACAAGTTTTCGTTTTTTCGACTCCTGCAGCTGCTCCAGCTCTTCATCCCATGCTAAATTCCCATAGAGAAATAATTTTTCGTAATAACATCAATATTTGACCAAATTTTACGAAATAAAATGAAGGTTCAGTCTTAATTTGCTTTTAAAATTTAATATTATCGAAAACACATAATATTGTTTTTACATTGTGGATATACGTACAATTTAGGCAGGTTTCGTGAAACAGACAGTAGAGGTAATTTATCACGTGGTCCATGTATGTACTTACGTTGGCCGACGGACTCCCACTCTCCGTCGGGGAAACCAGCTTCACCATGTGCCGACGAACCGGGAGTATACGTGCCTGAAGTTACACACAGATAAATGTGAATACATGCCCACTCAGTAGGCACAACATGTTCTTTATAGGAATTAAATAAGTGTGTAATTGTGTCACTATTCCACCAATTCTAAAAATTACGAGTGCCCGCTATATAAATATAATCATTTAGAAATAATTATTTTACTGTTAGTGACGCGCGGTGGTATCAGGCTATTTTCATATGCAAATGAGGCATGATATCTTTTAATTATTTATGCTGATTAAATACGTCAGTTGAAAAAATAATATTTTCGACAGATTATGATGTATGATCATTGCACATCAACAAAGAAATAATAATGAAAATGTGGGTGACAAGTACACAGTATGTGAAGTTTCAAGTGAATTGGTGAAGCGGTTTCAGAGATATAGTGTTCTTAAAGGTAGATGCCCACTCAGTAGGCACACAATGTTCTTTATATCGGAGACATCATCTGAGACATTTTCGGGCAAAATAAACATTAATTCACCATTGATACACATATTTATTGGCATTATTATACATTTTATATCAGACGTAAATTTCCACACTGATATCAGGGGCGATAACCGTGTTTCCTTAAAATGTTACCAAGACATTACTATTTATTTTTTGATGTGCAATGATCATACTTTATAATCTGTCGAAAACATTATTTTTTCAGAGAATCACATTTAATTAGTATAAGTAATTAAAAAATATCATGCCCCATTTGTCTATGAAAATAGCCTGATATCACCGCGTGTCACTATCAGTGACATAAACATTACTAAATGATTATATCCATATAACGGGTACTCGTAATGTTTAGAAGTGGTGGAATAGTGACAAAATTATACACTTATTTAATTCCTACAAATAACTGAGAATACACATAACTTTAATTGTTGTGCCTACTGAGTGGGTATGTACCTGTAATTAGGATAAATAATTAAAAAATATCATGCCTCATTTGAATATGAAAATAGCTTGATACCACTGCTAGTCATTATCAGTAAAATCAATATTACTAAATTATTATATATGGATAGCTGGCACACGTAATGTTTAGAACTGGTGGAATAGTGACACAATTATACACTTATTTAATGGCTATAAAGAACAGTTTGTGCCTACTGAGTGGGCATGTACCTTTACAAACTTTAACCTTAAATCAAAAAAATTTAACCGGACGCACGAAGTGACGTACATATGGATGTACGTACGCATATAGGCCAATGTGACAACTATATCGCACTGTCCACATGCAGGCATGTCAAAAACTTTGAGGTAAATTTCAAAGTAATTTGACCTTGATATTGGGCACAGGGGTTGCAGGGGTTGAGCATAGAATGAAAATATGGATGATGATAAACACACATGTGAAGCTTCGAGTGAATTGGCGAAGCTCTTTCTGATATATAGTGTTCTTAAAAACTTTAGCCTACGGTAAATAAAAACCAGATGGCCATGGCCCGCATGTCGAGCCCACCGAGGCATTTGATGGTTCGGGAGAAAAAAAAAAAAAAAAAAAAAAAATATATTTATTTGAAGTTTGAATTAATGTATGTAAAAGCTTTAACGCAAATTTGAAAGTCATTTGACCTTGATCTTGGGCATGTGGGTCGCATGCGTGGGCTATAATATGAAAATATGGATGATAATAAAGAATTATCTGAAGTTTGAAGCAAATCTGAGTAAGTGTTGTGGAGATATAAGGTATGCAAAAACTTTAACACACATTTCAAAGTCATTTGACCTTGACCTTGGGGCACAGAGGCCGCATGAGAGGGACACAGAATTAATATATGGATGATGACTAATAAGCATTTGATGTTTCAAGTCAATGTGACTTAGGATATGGTATTTAAAAACATACACCGATTTCGGACGGACTGACGCACGGACGTCATTGTGATCACTAAGTCTCGCTTTCCGCAAGCAGGCTCGGCAAAAAACTACGGATGGAAGTCAATGCGCAGACTATATCGTACTGTCCGTAGGCGGTCGCGACAAAAATTGTCCAACCCCTTTTTAAAGGTGCATGACCACTCAGTAGGCTAAAAATGCTCTTTATGGGAATTAAATAAGTGTATAATTGTCACTATTCCACTAGTTATAAACATTACGAGTGCCCGCTATACAGATATAATCATTTGGTAATATTTATTTTACTGATAGTGACGCGCGGTGGTATCGGTATTTTCATGTGCAAATGGGGCATGATATTTTATAATTATTTATACTAATTAAATGCATCAACTGAAAACAAAATTGACAGATTATAAAGTATGATCATTGCACATCAAAAAATAAATACAGAGAATAAATAGTAATGTCCGTTAACATTTTAAGGAAACGCGGTTATCGTCCCTGATATCAATGTGGAAATTTTCTTCTGATATAAAATGTATAATAATGCCAAACAATACGTGGGTAATGGTTGTCACAGAAATCATAGATACAGAGCTTGGTTATTGTAGGGCAAGTATACATATATGGTATTTTAGTACAGTTAGGTGTAAATAAATATGAGAGGGTCTTTAGACAGTAGGAAGGGACATGTTGCATAAACTTACAAGGGGCTATTGATCAGAGGTCAGATGACAATAGGCTCAGGTAGATGTATGGTACTGGGTAGCATAACAATGGGCATGTAGTGTCCAGGCGAAGGTGTGAAGATTATGTATTGTGTTTGAATGCAGGTTCGTGAGCTATTGTGTGAATTGTTGCTGGTACATGTAGTGTGGTGAGTTGGCAACATGCATTTGAATAGATAGGTTGTGTTTGTATGTGTGTGGGGAATGGAAGATTTGATATTGGATTTTACAAGCTGAGAATTGTCAGGTAAGATAATTATTGTAGTTTGTAGACTAGTGAAATGTCTATCGTGTATGGAATTTGTGAATTGTTGGGTAGCGACAACATACTTAGTAGTGTATGTTGTCTGTTTCAGCACCCAGGGTCGGTCCATGTCGGAGTCTTGGTGTAGTAGATGGTAGAGTCGAACCGGAGCGATAGCGGGGCCGTGACTATACCGAAGTTGGGGAGCAGTATATGTTCCAGTAGACACGCATGCAGAGATAGCGCTCCAGATGAGCCAGGAATTATTTAGCAGAGAGACTACAGATTAGTCGTATGATTAAAGATGGAACCACGAATTAACCATTGATGACATAACAGTGTGGTACTGTACCTGATAACAAATTCGACATGGAATTTGATTATTAGTCCAGGATGTATGCTTCAAATTTGATATGCAATTTGATAGTTAGTACAGCAGCCGAAGGGACCTATATTGTGACACCAAGTTGACATGAACGTTATTTCTTAGTATGGGAGCCGATACTGTATATTTACATGAAACAAATTCGACATGGAATTTGGTTCATAGTCCGAGAACTGAGGGGTTATTCTGGTGAAGATTGACAGGGTGGTGAACATTGACTGAATATGGACAGGACTTTTACATGTGTAATGAGAGTGTGAAGAAACAGTTTCGTTATTTCTACAATTATTTTGTCTGAACAATTTTCTTCGTGTGTGCTAATTAATTGTATTAATTGTTGATAACAGTACTGATGACTATTAGACATACTACAGTGAACTCAGAGATTGAACTTACAGTGGTGCAATAATTGTGACGTGAAACTACTTGTTGAACTTTAGGTGGTGATTTAAGTACAGACAGCATATCAAGTGATATTATAGCCAGAAGTCATAGACTTGCGAATATAATCATGTAAACGAAACTGTAATTTATATTATGCATGTATGTCGTGGAATGTATGGTGTGAATGTGGTATGTATGAGTACATTGCTTGTATTATAGGTGTGTATAGCGTGGGGTTGTGTACATAAACTGATAATTTGACATTGATAACTACATTGTATATTTCATCCGGGCTTAAGTCTAATTGACCGCATGCACATATCATATCTTGGCGTAACAATGGTAAATGATTGTTTATCTGGCTAGAAAATGTCTCCGATGATGTCTCTGACATAAATAACATTTTGTGCCTACTGAGTGGGCATGTACCTTTAACGCTAGCTCCGCCCTGTCCCGTGAGACCTATGCATGTGTTAAGTTTCATAAAAAATATTGCAAAGGGTGTTCGCGTTATGCTCCGGACAAATCAGTGCGCGAAAAAACAAATGGAGATAACTAAACTAGAAAATGTGTTCATAGAACACGGATACCCCACATATCGCTTTGATAGTAAACAAGGCAAAATTCCAGTGTCCAAAAGGGAGAGATAATCCATGACACGGGGTTTGAATCAAAAATCGAAATAAACTGTCCGCATCTACTCATCATAAGGAAGCTACATATCAAATTTCAGTGCTGTAGCTATTACAAAAGTTTCAAGAGTTCAAATTTTCAAATTCGAATTCAAAAAGGGGGAGATAATCCATGACTCGGGGGTCGAATGAAAATAAACTTTGCAAATCTACTCATCATAAGGAAGCTACATACCAAGTTGCAGGTGTGTAGCTATTAGGGTTTAAAGGTTTTACGAGCTACAAGCCAAAATTTGAAAATTCTAACTTGAAAAGGGGGAGATACTACATATGTAATCCATGACCACGGAGTCGAATCAAACATACATGTACCAAGTTTCAGGTCTGTAGCTATTACGGTTTAAAAGTTTTACGAGTTACTAGGTTGGTGACGGACGGAAGAACGGACAAGGGTAACACTAAATGCCCCCTCCACTATCGTGGTGGGGCATAACAATTAGTGAGGCAAAAGTTGTCATATACAAGTAACTTACCTTAATTCGTCAGTTACACATCAGACGATGAATGAACTTTAATTCTGGTGTAGAATATTAAAGTTATTCATTATGTTCAATAGTGCTGCTTTGACATGACGTGAAATTAAAACATACATGACATGATCTGGAAGAATAACCACAGACCAAGCACGCATATTCAGAATCACGTCTGTCGTTTCTTATCCAGCTCCGATTTCTGTCACCTGTCCACAGAATCCAGAATCCAACATTGTCGCAAATTTAATCCTCTATGTTGGTGTACGTTAGAACAAAATGGAACTTAGTATATTATCCAATCCATTGTGACATTTCGCGCCCAACGTAGTTGCGGGAAGTAACTCTGCAGAATACTCCCGCATCGTCCGTACCGAGAGTTATGGTGCTCTCCGTAGGTTTCCCCTGCAAAGTACCAAATCACATCTGATTTGCACTTCAACTGTTAATTGCGACATATTTTCTGTATTTTTCAATTTAAATAAATGTCAGTATTATACTTATTCATTTCTGTGTAATAAGTACAGACAAATATGTCACAATTAACAGCTAAAGCGCGAATGAGATCCGATTCGGTACTCTGCAGGAAAAACCTATGGAGCACCGTAACTCTGGGTATGGACGATAATTGAGTATTCTGTTGCCCAACGAAGGACCACGACTGGTAAATACTCCCAAAATTGTACCCAAACATATGGAATTCGGAGACAAAAATTAAACATGGAATTCGAGGACAAATTTCAATTTGGCGGAGAAGAATGTCACAGTGCGCAACTGACTATGGGGATGAAGTGTGTATGATCTGTGCCTTGTTAGCTTGCTCGGTAGAGCCATGGGCATGGTAAAATAAACATGAGGTCCCTGGTTCGATTCCGGGCCGTTATTTATCTTTCTCACTCTGTGACACAAGTAAACCGTTTTATTTTAAAGAAATGGCTATCACCGGAATAAATATTATCTTCACAAAATTTGATTCGGGCCAATAGAAATCAACAGCCAGAACAGAACGTTTGCAGTAATAGAAATCTAATTCCAAAATAAATTTTTAATTTTTTTTATGATCAGGTTTCGAAAATAAAGAATATGTTTTTCTTTTAAAATTATTATCAATATGTTCACCATGTTATTATGGTTAATATGCAATTCACAGTCTCCTTGCAGCTTGAAATTTAAAGACATTATGAAAAGTTGTGTTGATCTCAGAAATTGTCATGTCGACTATAGGATCGCGTCGAAATAACAGAATAAGAAAACGTAATTTGATACCGACGAAAAAGTAAACAAAACGCAAAATTGATGCTTAGTTTTGCAATATTATACCGTAGACCACACATTATAATTTGATTTTATATGAACATAAATATATTGTGAGTATGGTGGTGTCTATTAATGTGTTCTTGATATTCGGAACGGTAGTGACGATATTTTTTTTTGTCCAAGAAATTGTCAAGGTCAAGGTTTCACTGTTTGTCTCGCAATAACCCGCCGATTTATATTTGCGCACCAAGAAAACAGATCACCAATACCGCTGATTTTCTAGTCACTTTGAATGAAATAGATGGGATAACATTTTGGATTGGAACACGGATACGTTTGTCAACTATTTCGATTTTATTGCCGCATTGGTCAAGCAGAGCGGTCCGCTGGTTTGACCGCAGAGCGCAGCGTAAAGCGGTCATTCTTTCGCAGTTTAAAGAAAAAAAGGAGCGTAAACTGCAATTAAAAGCGGAGCGCAGCGCTAACTGCGCTATAAGTATTGCAATTCCGCAACCAACTCTTTGGACCGCAGTTACATGATTGCAGTCCGATTGCGGTCCAATTGCAAATAATGGGAACGCGAATTGCAATCCTGCGCTCCAGGAATTGCAATTCGCCTGGTAAGAGAACCGCAGGACACTCTGTAACAACAGACACTAGAATGGTATTCTCTATTTATTGCGTGTCCGATATAGAGGCCCCACTGTACCTGTATGTTAGCCGCTTGATCATCTGCATGCGATAATAATATCGCAGGGCCCGCGAGAGTTTCTCATACGTCATGTTGTTTCTATTTTTCTGCTGGCCCCACAACTCCGCTAGACCTGTGTATAGATTGGTTGATTGATTTGTTGGTTGGTTGGTTGGTTGCTTGCTTGCTTGCTTGATTGATTGATTGATTGATTGATTGAATGAATGCTTGCTTGCTTGCTTGCTTGATTTATTGGTTGATTGATTGATTGATTGATTGATTGATTGATTGATTGATTGATTGATTGTTTGTTTGATTGAATGATTGCTTGATTGGTTTGTTGGTTGGTTGGTTGGTTGGTTGATTGATTGGTTGGTTGATTGATTGATTGGCTGGTTGGTTGATTGGTTGGTTGGTTGATTGGCTGGTTGATTGATTTTCTGAATGTTGATATGGATAAATTGTTTATTAACGTCTCATCAACCGTACATCATAAAACACATAGTAATAATCAAACATAGATACAATTGCGATTCTAAAACAATGACAAGATACGGCAGATTCCGTTTACTTCCGAATATATCCGACAATTACCTGTGGGGTTGGTTATCCGGAAAACATATTCTTCCCGATTCTCCCAGCATACAAAGGCGCTGAACTTCCGGTTCAACAACAGATGGTAGATGAATTCTCAGAGCAGACGACAATCTGAAATACAGGGGTGTCTTTCGTTGTAAGTTCCGGCTAGCATCTTCGGTAACACGAGTGTCATTGTAGGAAGCGTATATTGTAGGAAGTAGAGTCCAGTTAGTTTAAACAATATTTTATTTCATATATAGCAGGTTACATATATACAAGACAAGTGATAAAAGGATTAGAAAACAAGCTTCGTAAAAGCTTATGTGAATTCTTCTCCTTGACAGTTGATGGGCCGCCGGCTGAGATCCAGTAGAGTCCAGTTACTTTGACAATACAAGGCTGGTTAGTGTCTTTATATACAAAGTTTATCAGACAATACTGGAAAACGCGTAGGAATTCCGTGACCTCGGTCACCAAGTGACAGCAGACGAATCCCGTTTGTTCAGTATAAAAATTCGCCACTCGAACGACGGTCCATTTTCTTTAGTATAAGGGACACTACTCTGTTAGGAAGCTACTATTACTCTACAGTTAGTACTACATCGATTATCTCCCTTATACAGTCCTTATATCTGCCTTATACTTTCGGTACTTTGATTAATAAACTAATCAAATTTCTCTGCAGAATGTTCAGACTAACTACACAGGTAATGCTGCTAAGTTTGGTATTGGCGGACACGTAGTATTATCAGTTGGAACATGGTCATCATTAAAAGGAACAAACCGCAGTCGTATTGATGAATACGATCTGCTTGATATCTCATGGGGGGGGGGGGGTGTGGGGGGGGGGCGCCATTACTGCAGTGTAAACGATATAATTATTTCGCTTATTTTTCTCACTTATTGATGTTTTTAGATATATATTATATGTATTTACTTACCGTTACTTCAATATTTGTTTCTTATATATTCAAATACGTGTAACAAGAAACCGATTTTTTTCATTTTTAACAAAATTGGTACATAAAGAGAAAAGGAAGTCGAATGATAACATGCCATTGCATTGAAGTAAATATATTTTTTATATTTAATTTGGTACAAAAATACAAAAATACAAAAAGAAGTCGAATGACAACATGCCAGAGTATTGTAGTACAAGTACTTCAGTCACCCCTTCATTCGAAGATTGTTTTGTTTGTTTGTAGTTGTATTGGGTATTTACTCTTAACATGTAACTGGACCTCCAATTATAACACTCTGCTTGCCACTTTATAAAGTGGTAAATATTGATAGTTTATGCAACTCGATGAAGTAAATTTAAATATTAACGTACACTATTATATTCATTTAAAGTTGGTAGTCACTATTTGTTATCTACTGATATAGCTAGTGATATTTACAGTTGACATCTATTGGCTCTAAATCATTTTAACTTGACAATAAAATTCATGATTTTTAATAGTATTTTAGATATTATGTTTTATAAACACACCATGATGGGCGTATTTCGCCGATATTGATTTCGAAAATCAGTCATATTTTACTTAAATGATGTCGAAAATTGATAAAAATGTCAGAGCTCATACGGATGTGTATGTAATGCATAACAAACAAATGCTAAGCCTTACTGGATTCTTCCTGTTTCTATACAGCTCCTTCCCCTCTCCACATACACAATATGTCGAGTGTTATACAGTTTCCCATAACACCATTTAATACAAGTACTCTATTTGAAATATTTAAAGGAGAATATACTAAACCACTGTTTACCACCCATTTCAGTTGGACTCGCAGCTCAGTACTTTCAGTACTTTGATTACCAGAGCATTCGCTCTGGTCATTGGACGATCTCCGTCCAAATCAAGATGGTGTATTCTTACATATCCAAATTCTCCCAAAGTCAACAGATTGTTTGCAAAACATAATCAGTAAAGCTGCTATATTTACTATTCGTCGTAACAAATGAGTATTTAAATTTATTAATTCGTTAAATTAGACAATTACATTTAAGGATTATTTTCATCGGTCACGGATCTCCGGAGCAACCACAAATCTGTGACAATTACAGAAAAAGCTCTAAGTCTCCCAACATGGTTGGCTCCGATTGGTTGATTTCAGCAAGCAATTTTGCAACTGATTGTCAGTTGTAACAGTTTTGCAACGAGCTGTATTCTCAAATTACAACAAAGGCGGTCACTTTAACATACATTAGATCAAAATACTGAAAGTACTGAGACGGTTAAACTGAGTGGGTATTCTGCATGTAAAATGTTTAATGCACACACAATTCCCCATTCAACGTTCTGAATATTTCCAACTTTTCCCGGTTACAGCAAGCTGCCAGTACCTACACCGAATAAACAGTTTGATACAACATTAATATAAGTTCAATAGCATTATTCTACATACACAGGTGCCACCACCACCCACTCCCCAACCGAGACAGATTTTAGGAAATGTAACCCAACCCACTTAAAGTCAACGCATTTGTAGCCCAGTTGTAGCCACACCCTTTTATAGCCCAACCAATGTGTAGCCCGATCAATTTGTAGCTCAACGCATTTGTAGCCCAAGTCTAACACATTGGTCATTTGTAGCCCAACCCATTTGTAGCCTAAACCATTTGTTGTCCAACCCATTTGTAGCCTAAACCATGTGTTGTCCAACCCATTTGTAGCCTAACCAATTTGTTGTCCAACCCATTTGTAGCCTAACCCATTTGTAGCCTAACATATTTGTAGCCTAACACATGTGTAGCCTAAACCATTTGTTGTCCAACCCATTTGTAGCCTAACTGATTTGTAGTCCAACCCATTTGTAGCCCAACCCATTTGTAGCCTAACATATTTGTAGCCTAACATATTTGTAGCCTAACACATGTGTAACCTAAACCATTTGTAGCCTAACTGATTTGTAGTCCAACCCATTTGTTGTCCAAACATTTGTAGCGTAAACCATTTGTTGTCCAACATATTTGTAGCCTAACACATTTGTAGCATAAACCCATTGTAGCCTACACCATTTGTTGTCCAAACCATTTGTAGCCTAAACCATTTGTTGTCCAACCCATTTTTAGCGTAACCCATTTGTAGCCTTACACATTTGTAGCCCAGCCCATTTGTAGCCTAAGCCATTTGTTGTCCAACCCATGTGTAGCCTAACACATTTGTAGCCTAGTACATTTGTAGCCCAACCCATTTGTAGCGTAAACCATTTGGTGTCCAACTTATTTGTAGCCTAACACATTTTTAGCCTGGTAAATTTGTAGCCAACCCATTTGTAGCCTAAACCTTGTGTAGCCCAAACCATTTGTAGCCTACATCATTTGTTGTCCAACCCATCTTTTAGCCTAATCCATTTGTAGCCTTCGACATGTGTAGCCGAACCCATTTTGTAGCCTAAGCCATTAGTTGTCCAACCCACGTGTAGCCTAACACATTTGTAGCCTAGTACATTTGTAGCCCAACCCATTTTTAGCCTAAATCATTTGTTGTCCAATATATTTGTAGCCTAACACATTTGTAGCCTGGCACATTTGCAGCCCAACCCATGTTTAGCCTAAACCATTTGTAGCCCATCCTATTTGTAGCTTAAACCAATTTGTTGTCCAACCCATTTGTAGCCTAACACATTTGTAGCCTAGCACATTTGTAGCCCAACCAATATGTAGCCTAACACATTTGTTGCCCAACCCAGTTGTAGCCGAACACATTTGTAGCCGAACACATTTGTATCCCAACCCATTTGTAGCATAACCAATATGTAGCCTAACACATTTGTTGCCCAACCTAGTTTTTGCCTAACACATGTGTAGCCTAGCCCATTTGTAGCCAAACACATTTGTAGCCCAACCAATTAGTAGCCTAACACATTCATTGCCCAATCCATTTGTACCTCAACGCAGTTGTAGCCCAACCCAACCATTTTTAGCCCAATCAATGTGTAACCCAATCCAGTAGTCAAATTCATTTGTAGCCCAATCCATTGGTAGTCCAACCCAGTATTCCAACCCATCTGTAGCCCAATCCATTTGTAGCCTTACACATTTGTAGCCCAACCCATTTGTAGCCTAAATCATTTGTTTTCCAACCCATTTGTAGCCTAACACATTTGTAGACTATCACATGTGTAGCCCAATCCATTTGTAGCCTTACACATTTGTAACCCAACCCATTTGTAGCCTAAACCATTTGTTGTCAAACCCATGTGTAGCCTAAAACATTTGTAGCCTAGCACATATGTAGCCCAACCCATTTGTAGCGTAACATGTTTGCAGCCTAGTACATTTGTAGCCTAACACATTTGTAGCCTAGCACATTTGTAGCCAAACCCAGTTGTAGCCTAGCACATGTGTAACCTAGCACATGTGTAGCCCAACCCAGTTGTAGCCTAAACAATTTGTTGTCCAACCCATTTGTAGCATAAGCCAATTTGTTATCCAACCCATTTGTAGCCTAACACATTTGTAGCCTAGCACATGTGTAGCCCAACCCATTTGTAGCCTAACACATATGCAGCCTAGCACATTTGTAGCCTAACACATTTGTAGCCTAGCACATGTGTAGCCCAACCCATTTGTAGCCTAACACATATGCAGCCTAGCACATTTGTAGCCTAACACATTTGTAGCCTAACACATGTATAGCCCAACTCAGTTGTAGCCTAGCACATTTGTAGCCTAGCACATGTGTAGCCCAACCCAGTTGTAGCCTAATCCAATTTGTTGTCCAACCCATTTGTAGCCTAAGCCAATTTGTTATCCAAACCATTTGTAGCCTAACCCATTTGTAGCCTAGCACATGTGTAGCCCAACCCATTTGTAGCCTAACACATTTACAGCCTAGCACATTTGTAGCCTAACACATTTACAGCCTAGCACATTTGTAGCCTAACACATTTGTAGCCTAGCACATTTGTAGCCCAACCCAGTTGTAGCCTAGCACATTTGTAGCCAAACACATTTACAGCCTAGCACATTTGTAGCATAACACATTTGTAGCCTAGCACATTTGTAGCCCAACCCAGTTGTAGCCTAGCACATTTGTAGCCTAGGACATGTGTAGCCCAACCCAGTTGTAGCCTAAACCAATTTGTTGTCCAACCCATTTGTAGCCTAAGCCAATTTGTTATCCAACCCATTTGTAGCCTAGGTCTCACGGGACAGTGGGCAGCTAGTTTTAAAAAGGGGGTGGACCATTTTATATGTACTTCACTACCGACCCTGTAAGTTACACCAGTGTGTCTTGAAAAATAGGTTTATGAATATTTATTGACTTTGTGAGGCTTGACTATGTGTATTTTTTTTAGAGTATTTCATAATTCTACGAAACTGAATGTTAGCTCCGGTTGATTTTGACATCTTGGAAAATGTCGCCTGCTATGCTGTCTCGCCGGTACGGTTTCGCGTCAGAATTTAAGGTATTTTTCGGGCATTTGTAGCGAAAATTTGAGCTGGTTATGCCGACCCCGCTTTGAAATCATTTTCAGAAAATGGTGTGCTTATAGAACAAGACATAACAAAGTAGCTGTGCCTCATATTTTCATGAAAACAATTCCGATAAATTCAGTCGTGTTGAAATTTCTGGCCAAAAATAGGTGGGTGGGGTAACTTTGTAAACAATTAATTGAACACATCTGATGCGGTTACTGAATTTTTATTGTGGCGCGCGATTTGTACTTCATTTGCGAGTATTTTTCAATACTTGTCGCAAGACCCTCCTTCCTTAACTGATGGACTGCAGTAAGGGGCGGTGATTTTTTATAAGTCACTCACACACAGCCACCCGCCTGCCCTCAAAAAGCAAAAGGCAAGTTCTTAATTTTCGGGGCTATTTTCTTTTTCACCAAAGTCCCCCGTGATGCCCTAACACATTTGTAGCCTATCACATTTGTAGCCCAAACCCATTTGTTGCCTAACACATTTGTTGTCCATCACATGTGTGGCCTAACACATTTGTTTGCCCAGAAACCCAGTTTGTAAGCCTAACATATTTGTAGCCTAATTCCATTTGTAGCCCTAACACCTTTTATTTTTTAGCCTAGCACATTTGTTTTTAGTCCAACCCATTTTTGGTAAAGCCTAACCCATTTTGTTTGTCCAACCCATGTGAAGCGCCTAAGCCCATGTGTAGCCTAGCCAATTTGTAGCCTAACACATTTGTAGCCCAACCAACTTGTAGCCTAACATATCTGTTGCCAAATCCATTTGTACCTCAACCCATTTGTAGCCCAAACCATTTGTAGTCCAACACAGTAGTCCAATCCATTTGTAGCCCAAACCATTTGTAGTCCAACCCAGTAGTCCAACCCATTAGTAGCACAATCCATTTGTAGTCCATCCCAGTAGTCCAATCCATTTGTAGCCCAATCCATTTGTAGTCCAAGCCAGTAGTCCAATACAGAGTGAATATGTCTATGGAATTTAATATAGGTATTTTATTTTAATTTCAGGAATATTGGACCGATTTTCAATGTTAAATTCCCATAGAGAAATGATTTCTCGTAATAAAATCAATATTTGACAAAATTTCGCGAACTAAAAAGAATGCTCATTGTTAATTTGCTATAAAATTTAATATTATCGAAAAACGTATTGATTTTACATTGTGGATATATCCGTAAAATTTAGGCACGTTTCGTGAAACAGACAGTAGAGGAAATTTATCACGTGGTCCATGTATGTACTTACTTGGCCGACGGACGCCGACTCTCCGTCGGGGAAACCGTCTTCACCATGTGCCGACGAACCGGGACTATACATGACTGAAGTTACACACAGAAAAACGGGACTATTAAACCTGGGCTCCCACATCCCATGTTGTAAAATAGGGAGACATATTTTGATCGTCAATTCATTAGATATGACATTTTTTAGATATAAACATTCATTTACCTTTGCCGGACATGTTAATTGTCATATTATACGTTTTATAGCAAGCGGGCATTTCCACTATTTATATCAGGGGCGATAAACCGTGTTTCCTAAAAAGGATAACGGAAACAACTATTTATTCTCGCTATTTATTTTTTTTATGTAGAATATCATACTTTATAATCTGTTGATAAAAGACGTTTAAAAATGTCCTGCCTCGTTCGGATATAAAAATAGCTTGATACTAACTAAGAAAACAAAATTTACATTTTGATAATCGGTCCACTATTTGTGAGATTAAAATAAAATACCTGTGTTAAATACCAAAGACATATTGTTCAAGTCCATAGAGACAGTGCGACCGTTAAAAGTAAGTAAGCAAGCAAGCACGCACTCTGTGAAGATATATATGGGGATTTAACATACGAAATTGTTTTTTTCGCAATAAATCAATAGTGGACCAAATTTCACGAAACAAAAAGAAGGCCCATTTTTCAATTTGTTAAAAATGTAATATTATCGAGAATTTTTTGTATTGTTTTTGCATTGTTTATATAGCCGTAAAATTTGGGCAAGTTTCGTGAAACAGAAAATAAGCACAGAATATTGACCTTACAGCATGTGCCGCAATTATATAGCATTATCCTCGTGTCATAAGAGCAAATGGATCGGGCTACAAATGGACTGGGCTACTGGGTTGGCCAATAAATGGATTGGGCTACAAATGTGTTGGACTACAAATGAATCGGGCTACAAAGATATTGGACTACTGGGTTGGACTACAAATAAATCGTGCTACAAATGTATTGGACTACTGGGTTGGACTACATATGGATTGGTATACAAATGGGTTGGACTACAAATGAATCGGGCTACAAATGTATTGGACTACTGGGTTGGACTACAAATGGATTGGGCTACAAATGGGTTGGACTACTGGGTTGGACTACAAATGGGTTGAGGTACAAATGGACTGGGCAACACATGGATTGGGCTACAAACGGGTTGGACTACTGGGTTGGACTACAAATGGATTGGTCTATAAATGGGTTGGACTACTGATTTGGACTACAAATGAATTGGACTACTGGGTTGGACTACAAATGGATTGGACTACAAATGGGTTGGACTACTGGGTTGGACTACAAATGGGCTGAGGTACAAATGGATTGGACTACTGGGTTGGTATATAAATGGGTTGGACTACTGGGTTGGACTACAAATGGATTGGACTACAAATAGGTTGGACTACTGGGTTGGACTAAAAATTGGCTGAGGTACGAATGGATTGGACTACTGGGTTGGTATAGAAATGGGTTGGACTACAAATGGATTGGACTACAAATGGGTTGGACTACTGGGTTGAACTACAAATGTGTTGAGGTACAAATGGATTGGACTACTGGGTTGGGCTACACATGGATTGGACTACTGTGTTGGACTACAAATGAATCGGGCTACAAATGGATTGGACTACTGGGTTGGACTACAAATGGATTGGACTACTGGATTGAACTACAAATGGATTGGGCTACAAATGAATTGGACTACTGGGTTGGGCTACAAATGGGTTAGGCTACAAATGGGTTGGATTACAAATGGGGTGGGCTACAAATGGATTGGACTACTGGGTTGGACTAAAAATGGATCGGGCTACACATGGATTGGACTACTGGGTTTGATTACAAATGGGTTGGGCTACAATTGGATTGGACTATATAGGTAAATGTTGTTACCAACGAGACGATTCAACTGAGTGGTAATAGCATTTATTTTGGGCGAGAAATAAGAAAACATAATCATATTTGTTCACGTAAAAATGGGATAAAAATTCAAACTCGGCAATTTTTAGAGGCAGCCTGCGCCGGACCCGCCAACGTGTGGCTCCGCACATGATGAGAATAATCAAAGTACTGAAAGGACAACATATAATATGTGACCTTGACTTACATTTTCTACTTAACAATTTAGCAATTGTGACCATTTTGTGCGTTAAATTATTTCGTAAGCCACTATAATACCATTATTTAGCTATATTGCCTAGTATCTTGCATATTCTCGTGAAAATATCCGGATATTGTTTACATGCAACCCATTCTAGAGATAAACTGGTCTCAGTACTTTCAGTATTTTGATCTAATGTATGTTAAAGCGACCGCCTTTGTTCTAATGTTAGACTACAGCTCGTTGCAAAACTGTTACAACTGACAGTCAGTTGCCAAACTGCTTGCTGAAATCAACCAATCGGAGCCAACCATGTTGGGAGACTTAGAGCTTTTTCTGTAATTGACACCGTTTTGACGTTGCTCTGGAGATCCGTGACGATGAAAATAATCCTTAAATGTAATTGTCTAATTTCAGCGAATGTCGCGTTCTGCATTCCAAGTATAACTAATTAATAAATTTAAATACTCATTTGTTACGACGAATAGTAAAATAGCAGCTTTAGTGATTATGTTTTGCAAAAGCAAAACAATTCTGCCTATTACGGGAGCATTTGGATATGTAAGAATACACCACGTGGTGAAGTCGTTTTATCTTGATTTGCACGGAGATCGTCCTATAACCAGAGTTAATGCTCAGGTAAAAAGCGTTATCCACAAACATCGTAATACGCTGTTATTCACGGTGTGTATAGTACATCACGGGAACCTGCTATTTGGATGGGGTGCACTGAATCACGTAAATATTAAGCTCTTCCACTTCAGACCATACTTTATTTAATATCTCAGCAACTACTGAAGCGATTTTGGCGCGATGAAGCGCAAATACCCAATACCATTTAATATCAACACCTGCCAACGTCGCCGACCTTGCCGTTTAGGAGTTATTTCGAGAAAACCTACATTTTGCAGAAAATAAGAAAAGATGGGTTCACTCGAATCCAAAATATGCCCGGAAATCAGTAGACGATGCAGTTTATAGCCACCGAAAGAGAGACACGAACACTCACAGGCCCTGATAGAGTTACGTTGACACGCAATAATACTGCACATTCGCCAATCCGTCCAGAAAACCCGAATTTCAAATCTTTGTGCATCCCATGTTTCCTTATTTCCGCAAAATGTATATTTTCTCGAAATAACTCCTAAACATCTACGACCACGGGGACATCGGCAGGTGTTGCTAATCAAATGTTGGGGGCGTCTGCGCTTTATCGCGTCAAACTCGCTTCAATAGTTGCTGAGATATTAAAAATATTCAAATACCCACCGTATTATTGATCAATGTATGTGGAGACAACTTATACCAGCCGCTGTACAGCATACAGTTGTAGTCACTTGACCCACCGTATTATTGATCAATGTATGTGCGTATACAGTTGTAGTTCATTCCCTTGATACATCAATCTGAATTATCGCCCATCATGGTGTGTTTATAAAATCTACATTCAAAATAATATCTAAAATACTATTAAAATGCATGAGTTCTATTGTCAATTTAAAATGATTTAGAGCCAATAGATGTCAACTGTAAATATCACTAGCTATATCAGTAGATCAAAAATACCAACTGTAAATTAATATAATAGTATACGCTAATATTTAAATTTACTTCATCGAGTGGCATATACTATCAATTTAGACCACTTTATAAAGTGGCAAGTTGTTTTCTATAATTAGAGGAGCGGGTGGACGGGGTAAATATCCACGAACAATTGTTCAAACTGAATGGGCGACTGAAATATTTCGTATGTATTTCAATACCTTTAGTGTGCTCGCTCCTTTTGACTTTCTTTTATATGTTAACAATTTAATGTTCAAACTGAATGGGCGACTGAAATATTTCGTATGTATTTCAATACATTGAGTGTACTCGTTTCTTTTGACTTTCTTTTATATGTTTGTACCAAATTTAATAAACTATTGTGGTGAATGAAATACATGTATTTCAATACAATTGTACATTACAATTCGACTTCATTTTCTCTTTATGTACCAATTTTGTTAAAATAAAAAATGGGTTTCTTGTTGCACATATTTGAATATATGAGAAACACATATTGAAGTAACGGACCAAGGTAAATACATACATATAATATATATATTAAAAACATCAATAAGTGATAGAGAAACATAAGCTAAATAATTCTATAATTTACACTGCAGTAATGGCGGCCCACATAAGATATCAGGCAGATCTTATGTTTCATCAATACGTATGGAACGCCATAGCTGTCTTATATGCACATACATACATATATGATGTGCAAACCTCCTTATATGGTGTGGTAACTTCTTTATATGGTGTGGTAACTTCTTTATATGGTGTGGTAACTTCTTTATATGATGTGCAAACTTCTTTATATAGTGTGCAATATGGTGTGGTAACTTCTTTATATAGATAGGTCATGTTTCACGGAAGCACATTTATATCGACACCGGTAACAACAACAACAACAACAACAACAACAATGGCGGACAGAGACATGAAAATAATTCTGGAAAAGCTGAATCTAAACCCAGTGCAAATTAACAGTTTTATTGATCAGAAAATCAGTCCAGACATTATTTGCCATCTCTCTTTGTACGACTTTCAATGCTTAGGTTTGGTAGACAAGACGATAATCATGAAGCTGCGTGTGGAATGCATCACATTTGGAAATGAAACCTCTAGGAACAGAACATCTGGGTGCTTCAACATTCCAAAAGTCGCATTTGAAAGTCTTTTCGAAGCCGGATTCTCCATCGCTGATGCTAGTCGAGCTCTGTGTGTTTCAGAAAGTACTTTTTACCGTAGAATGAGACAGTACAATATTTCAAAACTACAGTTCACGCAAATAGACGATGACGATTTAGATGATGTATTGGTAGAAACACTGAACGAATATCCTCAATGTGGAGAAGAAATGATAGGAAGGATACTACAAGAAAAAAAGTAAAGTTAAGATGCAAAAATATTGGATATTGATTTTTAGCTCGAATATTCGAAGATTGATTGCGTATTGTTTAACGCACAGGTGCTTGAGGAACGGTTGATATTTCGGAGTTTTAGACCAGTCATTCTGACGATATAGTGAACCAAACCGGCACTAATTGCAACAGAAGGTATCTCAGTGTGTTTTGACTGATTAATGACTACTGAATGACATACTAAAAATTGAGAAAAATCGAAAGATATGAAAGTTGAGTTTTTCTCGATTATTTAAGGCATGTGAATTGAAAAAAAAATAAAAAAAAAAATTCAGGAATTTATTTTCGGGCAATGATCATTTTTTGCCGGGGAAATTGTGTCAAATGATGTTATTTTTTCAAATTCTCTTGGAGGAGGACCCCCAGACCCCCCCCCCCTTTTCATTTTCAGAATAGCATACAGTTATTCTAATCAAAATTTCATTTACCTCACAAATCTTATTTTTATCAATCGAAATTAGAGCCTTATAAAGTGGTCTGTCATTGGTGTCTATCTCCATCCGACGGATGGCGTTTAGCTGTAAGGGTAAAGACTGGAGAACCGATTGTTTTTACAAAAAAAATAATCCAATTTTTGTCTATTTTGCTTGGTGCAGTTGTGGCCCTGATGTGCCGGGAAATTGTGTCAAATGATGTTGTTTTTTCAAATTTTCATGGGGGAGGACCCCCAGACCCCTTGCTGTGGTAGAGGGGCTGAGAGACGGACTTAAACGCACAAGGTGTTCAAAATGGCTAAGTCATTTAAGTGGAAAAAAGTAGGTCAAGGTCATATGAAGATCAAGTGCTATATGTCAGTCAGTGATTCTGATCAGTAGGTGATTATTGTGTGCAAGTTTGGTAGATATTTGTGGTATAGTGTAGGAGAAACGGACTTAAACGCACGGGCAAGGGTAAATTCTAATGCCCCCCCCCCCAAATAAATTTGTGGGGGCATAAAAATAAGTGTTTTATAGGGATATTGAGAAAATATAGGGGAAGTATCTATCCCTATAGGGATTGTCAAATTTATAGGAATTGATAGGAAATGGACAGCTTGCTAGAGCGACCATTCTTGCACACATTCATCGCCTAGCAGTGTACATCAATAACCACTCCCAAATATGTGACCCTCTTGTAACCGTGACCAACTTTTTCTCTTAAATTACTTAGTTATTTTCCTTGGTTAACTTGGTTTTTGATCAAGTCTCAATACTATTAGGTCTAGAGCCACCGAACTTGCACACATTCATCGCCTAGCAGTGTTCAATAGTACATCAATAACCACTCTCATATATGTGATCCTCATGTGACCTTGACCCACTTTTCTGCTTGAATTACATTTTCATTGGTTAACGTTTTTAGTCAAGTCTCTTCAATACTATTAGGTCTAGAGCCACCATCATTGCACACACACTACTGAATTTCATACCATTTGTTTTTTTTTCCTCAAAGACACAGTCGCTTAAAAATATAACTATGATGGTAACAATAGCCCACAATATTAGTTTTTGTCACAAAATGCCTATTATTTAAACCTCTGCCTGATTTATACATGAACTGTCATTCCCTTATACTGTTTTACTACATTAATACAGGTACAAAGATCAAGACTGAGAGAATGCCTACATAGGTTAGACGAAGAAGGCATCCGGGAACGGAGAAAAAGAAGATTAAAAAGACGCACATATAATGTACCTGGCCCAAATCATTTGTGGCACATAGATACAAACCACAAAAACTAATTCGTTGGCATCTAGTTATTGTTGGAGGAATAGATGGATTTAGTCGTCTGGTTACATTCTTGGAATGTACAGATAATAACAAGGCGGAAACAATATTCACATGCTTCAAGCATGGGATCGAGGAGTATGGTACACCCTTGAGAGTGAGGTCTGATCATGGTCAGGAGAACTGTAAAGAGTAGCAGATTTTATGATAGCTGTTCGTGGCACAGACAGGGTAGTATGATCACTGGGAAGAGCACTCATAACCAAAGGATTGAACGTCTCTGGAGGGATGTATACGATGGGGTGCTCAGTTATTACTACGAGTTATTTTACTTTTTGGAAGATCAGGGTCTGTTAGATGCGCTAAATGAGGTTCATCTGTATGCCTTGCACTATGTCTATGTAGATAAAATAAATGAAAGGCTGCTGATGTGGAGAAATGCATGGAGCCAGCACAGGATCCGCACGGTGAAATCTACGCCACTGAGGTTATTTACTGCCGGAATGATGAACAATGCGCCCAGTGAACCAAATAGTCATTTGGAGCAACATGGTGTTGATGGTTCCGCTGACGATATGCCTGATGATCACAGACCAACATTTGTCACACCAGATCTAAATGTGAGCGAACAGTGTTTGCATGAACTCAGCGGACAATGCCATAAATCCTGGATGTCAGACAACCATGGTATTGATGTATGTACAAGAGCAAATCGTATACTATTGGAAAGTTTTAATTGAAATCAAACATAATTACATAATGTGCTGTAGAATTCTTCATTATCACATTTGCAAATCAGATAGCATGAGGACTAAAATAATGCTTACACTCAAATTGGTTTTACTTAAGATAGGTGATCATGGTCACCATCCTAAATAGCAACTGCAATTTCTCTGAGGTATACATAGTATAAATTATATCGCTTGTGAAACTTACCAATGCCTCGGAAAAAATCTGATTGAGAGATTATTTTATGTAGCTTTGAGAGATTATTTTATGTTGCTTTGCACGTTGTAGCTCTGAAATGTACGTTGCTATATAGGAGTGTGATGATACAATTACTCTATCGAGGTGTACAATGAGAAGTGATATTCACTAACAACAACTCTCTTTTTCAGTTGTCATACAATTGGGCAAATCCAAACAAATTATTGTAGGAAATAAACATGTCATTTTCAAAAATCAGAAAATCACTGTGTAATACATAAAAAGACTACAGGTTGGCGACCCATTTTCCGGACGGACCCATTTTTCCGGACACCCGCGTAAAAGCCTGCTTGTGTGTTTTTGTTCTCGATTTTTGCTCTCTATCATTCCACTGTTTACATCAAGTCATAAGATGCGAAGAAGTCCTCATCAGATTAGTTAAATGTGATAAAATATGTTATTTCTTTCAGCAATATGTGTATACATTATATCTTACAACGGGGGAAACCCGATACACATGTGCATGCACATAATACGAATCGACATGTGACTCAGAATGGGGAAAAATATTCTGTTGTCCGATTTTAACAGTCGAATAAAATAAGAAAAAACTTATTTTAAAATGTATGGTTTCTCAATGTTGGTTATGTTGAAATATCACCAAACAACTTAGTGTCCAGAAAATGGGTCCTGTCTGGTAAATTTAATTACCACTTTAATTACCCCTTTCAGATCCCCATTTTTCGGAAGTACTTCAACTGATTGTTTTCTGTTTCACGGTAGTTGATGTGTCAGAGCTGACATAGTTATCTATGTAAAGATAATGACTTTCCGACAAAAAATATTAAATTGTGATAAAAAAAAACGTTGATTTCTGTCCGAAAATGGGTCGCCAACCTGTATAGTCTTTGTTCAACTGTAAACTGCATAGCCACAGTTGATCCGTCAAATACATAGTATCCCCGACTATCGTCTGGGGGATACAATTATATGAGACTATCAGTGACAATTGTGTACACAATCCTGCCCCAGTGCCTCACAGGGTTTTTGTATAAACAAGGAATTTCAAACTTTAAGGAAATACAATATTAAAATATCAAACTTTTAATGAACATACTTGAACGGTTCAACATTTTCAATGAGGACAACTAACTTGAAGTATACATTGAGCATGTCCTCGGGGCTCATGTTCAAAGTCGATACATTTGAATGATTGATGTTAAAGGTCAAATAAACAGATTTTTTCGATTATAAAGATAGAGAATGCCAATACAAACTAAATGTTGAAAACCCTACTCAAAAATTCCAGCTCATTCAAAAGTTATGGAGGTTTATATTTATGCAAATTTATGCAAATTTTCCAACAACGTAGTTATAAATAGTGCTTTTAAAACCCATTTTACTGTGAATAAAAATGTCATTGTGTTTAGGATATTTTGTTATATTATACAAAAATAATTTTATAGAATAAAATTAGGCAGAACATAAAAATTCAAATTATTATAAATAAATCTGATTGATTAATTGATTGATTATTGGTGTTTAACGGCCTATCAATAGCCAGGGTCATGTAAGGCCGGGCCAACAGGATGGACTATCCTGCATTCAACCTGTAAAAAATGAGGGAAATTCCGAAAATCAGAGCTCAATATTTACATAAACTATATATTCAGCCCTGAAATTAGAATATCCTGACCTGGTGCCAGGTCCATGCCACACCAGAATCACTTAGCTCACCCCAAAAGCAATACAAGTAGCTTTTAATCCTCTTACTTTCTTAATGGGGCATAACAGGATTTAGCTCTCAAGTACCAGGGGGCCAAATCGGTACATGAGGGCTAAACCATGTAAGTCGGCATTCCGGTAAGGATGAACGCCGATCGTTAAATTACCCTTCGCTACTCCCTCCTACCGCCCAAATAAATAAATTAGAACAATTGGGGCTCATCTATGGCGTCATACATGTAGATGATCCTGCATATTTCAGCTAACTAAAAATTGCAAACCTTTAATTATTTGTTCTTTTTGGATGCGGTTTTTGACACTTGATTTGCATTGGCAGTATCTATCTTGGTACCTAAAATAATCGAAAAAAATATTTTCTGTTTATTTGACCTTTAAGCTCTAAACAGCCATTCCTGGCTAAATAAAGGTTGATTTTGTCTCATATCAACCAAATTAAGTCAAACTGATCGGTTTTGCTTGAAATAAGCAGTTTATTACAGATTTTCTGACTAGTCAAATTTCTTTAATTTGAGCATCGAGCACAGAGTACATGCTCAGAAAGTTTTATAATCATAGGCCCTGGAATTCTCGTAAATTAAGAATGTTTTTTACTTAAGATCAAACACAATACTACTACCTGATGTTGATGTACAGTTTAACACCGATTTTAACTAGACATTATGTTTGTAAAACATGGATATGCCCCCATGGCATACTGTACTAAGTAAAGATTGTTAAAGAAAAAACAAAATGGAGAAGGTGGGACAAACTTTTCGACGCAGATGTACACGGACGGAAGTACGGACGGACGGACGGAACCTCAGGAGCAAAGCAATATGCCCCCCTTGCTATCGCATAGGGGGCATGAAAACGCACATGTATATATAGGCATACATATATTTCGCAATAATTTTTGTAAATGACGCCGGAATTTGACAAAAAAATTAAGTGCTTAATTCTGCATTTGTTCTAAAAAAAATGTTCACTTTCGACTTCATTTACGGAAAATATCACAGCTATTAAAACCAAGGTTGACAAACATTTTGCGATAATTTCCGTAAACGATGTCGAAAGTTGTCAAAATTGCCAGCATTAATGCAAAATTAAATTCTACTTTAGTTCTGAAAATTTCAAAGTTTTGACGTCATTTACGAAAATTATTGCGAAATATGAGCCGCATCGTGAGAAAAACAACAAAGTGACATCTGCGCAATGTATCAACCCGTATCACCTTGCACAGCCCACGCAGTCTGATCCGACCTGATATTTCCTGCCTATGGGTGATAACGGTATAGAGTAATGATTCCTGCAAGATATATACAGAAAGCGGAAAGTGTCGGCCCGGATAAGCCTACGCAGACTGCGCAGGCTGATCCGGGTCGATGCTTTACGCATAAGCTACTTTGTTGGTTTTCTCGCGACACGGCTCATACATGTATTGCTATATATATACACGTTTTTAAAGTCAGTAACTGTATGTACCATAGACAAATCCATAGTATCCTCCGATGGTCCGGAGGATACCATTAAGCTAATCCGAAGTAATGATTAGCGAAGGCATAGTCAAACAGACCAAATAGCATTTCGTTGTTTGGCACCTCACTTCCATTGGGAATGGTTAGATAAAGTTTGTACATGCATGTGTTAGCAGTCGGTAGGAATGACGATCTTTGCTGGAATGAAATACTTGGTTCAATCACAAAAACCAGAGGTGGCTCTACCACTGATCCGGTCACAAACTTTAACACATAAGCCAAGTCAAGTGCTCCTCGCCGACCACCTGTAAATAATAAAAAAAATAGCCATCAGAGTGTGGCCGATAATCCCCTGACGGGAGACAATTCGTCTGTTACAAAAGACGTAAACGTGCATGGTTGCCCAAATTAAGAAAGGGGGATAATTGCGGAAATACTACACGGACCAAAATTATTTTCCCTGACGTGCTGTATTATGTCGTGGTAAAGACACACACCGAATTTGGTTGAAATCGGAAAATGGAAAGTGAAAGAATTGACTGTTACAAAAGTCTTAAAGAGCTAAACGTGCATGGTTGCCCAAAGCGTCTACAATCTTGGATTACGTAATGACGTCATTTTAGCAATTTTGTAATCCCCTTATCTTAGGACCATGACCATGACGGACGGACACATTACGGTAACAATAGCTCACGAGCTTCACTCAGGTGAGCTAAAACGGCCTGTTGGCGCTTGGAAGGGCCCCGCTGGCAGCCATTTCCTAAAATGTTGTTTTTGAGGCCAATAACACAGGCCCTGACCGAAATGACTTGTCATAAGTATATACATGTATAATGGCGGCCATTCCAGGACATGGCAGGTAAGCGCTTTATATTTTAGCTTATAACTAACTCATTTGTGAAAGGAAAGTCAGTTTCTGTTGACAATCTATACTGTAATAGATGTAGTCCACAGGCATATGTAAAATGTGATTTTTTTTCGGGTAGATTCTTGGCAACCATGTTTTTTAGTAAATAGAAACCCCACTGAATCCGAAAAACACGGTTGCCAGTTTTTCTACTGTGATTTAGGGCCTCAATTTTAAGTTTCAAAATGGCCGCCAATTTGGTCTCTATTTCAGACCAATTTTCAATCACAACCACATTAGTCATTGAATATGTGCTTTATGTGTGCTTTCATTCATCAGTTAACTTAAACTAACAATGTACCTACATAATAACACATCTCAAGATATATATTTACATAGTTAAAATCCAAGATGGCCGCCATCCGTATTGGTCATGGTGCCCGGAGGGTATACCATGCATCCTGTGATAAATTTGTTTTATCACTGGATTCTAACTTATTGAGACATCTATAGTGTGGATTCGCCGGATAGCAAGAGCGATACATACAGCAATTTGTTTTATTCAAGATGGCCACCAAGTCGTCACAGAAATATGGGATGTCATAACTTCTAAACTAATTAACGCAGGAAAATGATTTTGGTGCCTATACATATGGTTTTTAGGGTCAATTAAGTTGATAATGTCATGCAGGTAAACATGTCATGAAAGTGGTGAACTCACTACTGAATGCTGTTCTAATTTACTTTAAAATTAAATTCAAGATGGCCACCAGAAAATATTGACAAGTACATGTGTTTAGTCAGTTCTTGATAAATAATCTGAAATTACTGACTAAACGCATGTATGCGTCAATAGTTTTTGGTGACCAAGCATAAAACCATACACAGACAAATAGAAGGGTCCATGATATTATCTGCATGCTTAGTTCTCGATAAATAATCTGAAATTACTAAGCATGTACATCGTATCATATGGACCCTTCTATTTGTCTGTGTATGGTTTTATGCTTGGCTGAGAGTAGTCTCACAAATTATTATTTCTGATTTCAATTTCAGGTAAACCATGACCTCTAGTGAAGAACCATCAACAAAGAGGCGCACAACAGAACTTACTATCCAATTTCAACTGTGTTTGTTGTGTCAGGAAGAGAAGTTCATAAACGTAAAACATAAAACACTGCTGGAATCACTATGTCAACCAGAATCAGAGTCATATAAACATGTTCTTGATTGTATCAACACGAGCCACATATGGAAATCCAGAGTATGTTCGCTTACGCCAGCAACTCAGCGTTATACCAGAGAATGAACTCAAAACCAAAGCCGTATGGCATAAATCGTGTTATGCAAGGACAACACACAAACAACATATTGAAAGGGACAAATCTAGGTATGACAAGGCTGTTTCATCCAAAGAACCTGGCGTATTGTCATATAGCAAAACAGGTGGTCGCCCTTCGATGTCACAAGCCTCTAACATTGCTGACCCATTGGAATCTACGAGTACATTAACAAGATCTCAAACGCTGCCTTTCTGCAGAGAGAACTGTTTCTACTGTCAAGAAGACAAGTATGATGGCAGTAAAAAAGAAAATCTAATTGAATGCCGAAGTTCTGATGTTGGACAGACTATTAAAAACATTGTTGAAGCTAGTGGAAATGAGAAATGGTCAGTAAATCTAGCACACATCATAAGTGAAGGTGATTTTCTTTCAAGAGATAAAATATCATACAAGAGTTGTCAAACATCTAACTGGCGCAGGTACATTCAAGCGAAAGAAAGGGCCAGTAGCAAGGAAACATCTATGCCAGAAGAGTGCACAATACCCTTTATTGCTGCAGAAATCGAATTCATTGCCGAGTTACAGGATAGCCTAGATGAAGGAAATGTTCTTCTACTTAGTGAAATCACATCCCGATATACTGATATGATGCGTGATCATGGACTTCCAAATAAACATATAAAACGTGCAATGCTTCTGAATAAAATTAACAAACACATATCGAACTGCACAATCACTGAAGCCAGAGGAAAGACATCAGTTATACATTCAAAAGTAACTGGTCGGTCAGCGCTAGATACTGCAATGGTAGAGCGTGATGTGAAAGGTGACATGCTGGCAATATTTCGTTGCTCCAAATTGATCAGACAGTCAATCATGCAGGCTAGACATTCTGACCCTTGGACATTTAACGGCTCATTGACAAACTGTGATGATGAAAGCCTGCCAACAGAATTAGTCACTATGATGAGATGGATAATACAAGGAGCACAAGCCGCTACAACAGACAGCCGTGCGAGAGAGCTGAAAAACACATCTAAAATTCTATCGCATTCCATACTGCAGGCGTGCAAGACTAAACGCCAAATGTCGTTGACACCGAAGTCAAGTACAACGGAATTTCGTAGCCTATTTGAGAGTCCTTACTCTGTAGGACTCTCGCTGTATATGTACCACCACTTTCGCAGTGAAAAGGCTGTCGTTATGCTGAACAATGCTCGGGTAGGCGTCACAATTGATAGGGTTCAGAAAATCAAGAACTCGATAGCATCTTCCGTTTGTGAAAACATCCAAAAACCATGGTGTTTATGTTCCGACTGGTCTGCTGAAAAAACAACCAATACGAGCATCAATGGATAATATCGACAAGAAAATTGACACACCAGATGGCAAACATAGTTTCCACGGCATGGCAATTGGTGTGTACCAATCACAAGGTCAGGGTGAAACCATAATTCAGCCACAAGAACAAAGGTACCAGCCGCGGGTATCAGAAACATTAAAGAATGTACCACAGACAGTCATTGAATTAGAACCTTGTACAATTGAAGGCAGTCCTAAACCGCAAACAAGCCCACATTATCCCGAGTATAAGATTGGGGCATATGACGAGTTGTACAACATATCACAGTGTGACGACCTAGCATGGATATGGCTCGTTATGGCAGTCGAAAAAACTCATCGACAACTGTCAACATAACAGAGTTTAACATAGACACTGAAACATCCGATTTATCTGATTTCACCACCTTACGGTCTGACGAATCTGATGAAGCCCTAACCGAAATTGAAACTACAGTAGACAATCAAGAACTTACAAAGCAACATGTGCATTTGTGGTCAGCTTATAATTCACTGACACACACACCAGACAATGAAGAAGACCTACCAGAAATTGACAATACATTCAACATGCCAATCATCAATGCTAATGCCACGGAATGGCCCACATTGATTACTGCTTTGGATCAGCTAACAAAATTGAACACAATTGTGTCAGGATCAGACAGGAAGCTGGTTGTCACGTTAGACATGGACTTGTACAAGAGAGTTTTTGTGAAGCTAGAACATCTCCATCCACAGTTCAGAGACAAATGGGTGTTCAGTCCAGGAGCTTTTCACACAGTATATGCGCACTAAGGTGCTTAGGGCAGACAATTGAAGGAAGTGGTATTGACACTGCATGGCAAGAAGCAGACATGTACAGTGGGGTTATTGTGTCACAAATCATCAACGGCAACCACTATAACCGAGCGATGGAAGCGCACCAAATAACGCTTCAAGTACTCTTCGACCTCTGGTTTGAGGCATTCTTGGAAAGCAATCCAATCGTATGGGACACATTGTCTGCAAGCGTGAATCAGCTGAGAGAAGCATGCCGAACAAAAACCGAAGTCGCAGAGGCACACAGTAAGTTCCGAAGGGAAATAGAGTCATTGAAGATCGAGGAACAGCTACAAGAGTTTGATGCAAGTCACAAGACAGAACCAATGTATAATTGGGCGCGGATGTACATGCGCCAGGTGATGACGCTTCTTCAGTTCCAGAGAGCGATACATGAAGGTAACTGGCTGCTGTACCTGTCAGCACTTGAGCATTTGTGCAAATACTTTTTCGCGTACTCAAGGCTAGTCTATGCTCAAAATATCCCGGAGTTCATAGCACGAATGGATGCCGTAAAAGTGTCTGATCCAGAGATATGGCAGAGTCTCAGCAGTGGTGAGTTTGCAGTGAATACGAGCAACAAAGTACCATTCACCCGAATTGCTGTTGATCAGGCAATGGAGCACCTAAACAAATCGACGAAAGGGCAAGGTGGTATTTCTGGCATAGCTACATCGCCAGCCACACTACTGAAGTTCTGTCTCACGGCTCCGGAACTTGCACGACTATCTGAAGAATCAGAACGACTTGTAGCTGCTAATACAAGTGTCACAACGCCACACCATCATGGTTTGTTCCGAGTCAAAGGTTACTCGCCAAGAGAAATCAATAGGTCGCCTGAAGACAGTGCTAGCACCCTGTAACATATTCCAAATGGATAATGTTAGTGACAGGTCTGATTACAAAGGTCATATGTTTAATCTGATGTCAAAGGAGATCATCTCTCATGAAATAAAGGAAAGTATCCTGGCAACTGAGGAGATTGGCTCGGAAAGATATGCGAAGTTTGTAGAGGAACGGATTGTTGGTAATTGCAATCTGTGGGATAGGATGACCAAAGTGAAACACAAGACTTGGACGTCTGCTGCAAAAGACATCAAACTGAACACAGGAACTGATGTCTTGGAAGTGAAAGCAACTACATCGCTTCTTGCCCGACTACTTATCGTTGCCCGGTCATCTCGAGATAGTGTAAATTTGGAAGAAGTGATTGGAACCCATGAACTTGCCTGCACCAACAAATTTCTAATGGAACCTGATGGTTCTATTCATCCAACTACAGACAAGAGCAAAGTGATAAAGCTTCTTGAAGACCTTGTGACTGATGAGACTACTGAAACATCTAATCAGGACAATGATATGGAACATGGATCAGAGGACACATGTCTTGTAATTGATGCAATGAGTGCAGTCCATGAGTTGATGGCAGTCAAAAGCTTCAAGACTTGCAAAGAGCTTTCAGAAAGCTACGTGTCACTTGTCGATACAAAGTCTAGTGGGTATATCATGGTACGTGTTGTATTTGACAATTATACCAAGGAATCGTCAATGAAAGAACAAACAAGGGAGCGTCGTAGGAACAGGGTAAAGGTTGTGAAATCCTACATCGTCGAAGACTCGACGGGTATCCGAGATAAGAATATGTTTCTTGCCAGCAACAAAACAAAGGATTCTCTGACTCTGTATCTGTCCCAGAAACTTATACGGCACAGTACTGCTAAGGTTATGACTGCAACAAGACATGGTGTAATGACAAATTATAACTGTGAATCACGTACTGAAGTAAGTACACAGGAAGAAGCCGACACCCTATTGATATATCACGCAGTTGAGGTTGCCGGTGCTGGAATGAATGTCCACATATATTCTCAGGACACAGATGTATTATTGCTGGCTCTTCGCAGAACACCACAACTTGGAAGTAATTGTACTCTAGTCATGGGTACCAGTGCCAATCGACGCAAGACCTTCTTACGACCCATATACGATAAGTTGGGTCCGGAGAAATCAGCAGCTTTAATAAACTGGCATGCACTCACAGGCTGTGATACTACGGGGCGTATCAAGGGAAAGGGAAAGAAGGTAGCTTTCATGGCATTTCTCAAGGCGAGTCCAACCATTCTGAGCGCACTGGCAAACCTTGGTGATGGAGAGGAACCACTGAAGAAGTGCTCCGTGGTTGTGAAGAGTTTCTCTGTCGACTCTTCTCTGCCCAAACCGTGTTGATATTGGCCAAGCAAAGTTGCTTCGGTGGTATATGTTCAAGCAACTTAAAGTGGACCAAGGAGTCGACAAACTTCCACCGACTCAAGGTGCATGGAAAGAACACATACGCCGAGCTCATCTCCAAGCCAACACATGGCGTCAGGACTTGGTTTCGAAACCAGACTGCCTTGATCCTGTGAAGTTGGGATGGCACAAACAAAGCAACACATTGCTGCCCGTTCTAACGCAGATTCCACTAGCTCCGGCATCCGTTTTACAGCTGGCCAGATGTAACTGTGAGGGATCAAAATGTTCGAGAAGATGTACTTGCCGGGGGAACAATGTGGTGTGTACTGAACTTTGCGGAGAAGAAGAGAACTGTGTCAATATAAATCCAGTGATGATTGGCCAAGACATTGAAAAAGACTGAACAGAAATGACAATCAATCTTTGATCAATACATGTACTACAAACTCTGATTTAGTATAACACATACATTGAGGGTTGAGTGGAGTAAGCAGTTATCTCACTATATCTCACACAGAGATAGCACCTTACTCCACCCAACCCTCGACATGTATATGTCTCCTCGATATACACTAAGCGACGTGTTATATCACCATTATCTAGTCAACCCTACCTGTATATGTGTGACTGTCGCGGTTAATACAATCATTACAATTTAGCCAATCATACATGTGTACATGTGCGTCTGTCGCAGTTAATACAATCGTTGCAATCTAGTCAATCATTCATGTCTGTCTGTCGCAGTTAATACAATCATTACAATCTAGTCAACCATACATGTATATGTGTGATAGTCGCGGTTAATACGATCATTACAATCTAGTCAATCCTACATGCATATGTGCGTCTGTCGCAGTTAATACAATCATTACAATCTAGTCAACCATACATGTATATGTGTGATAGTCGCGGTTAATACGATCATTACAATATAGTCAATCCTACATATATATGTGTGTATGTCGCAGTTAATACAATCATTACAATCTAGTCAATCATACATGTACATGTGTCTCTATCGCGGTTAATACAATCATTACAATGTAGTCAATCCTACATGTACATGTGTCTCTATCGCGGTTAATACAATCATTACAATGTAGTCAATCATACATGTACATGTATCTCTATCGCGGTTAATACAATCATCACAATCTAGTCAATCCTACATGCATATGTGCGTCTGTCGCAGTTAATACAATCATTACAATCTAGTCAATCATACATGTACATCTTTGTCTGTTGCGGTTAATACAATTATTACAATGTATCGGACATTACACTACGGATATTTCGAAGGTTATCATTACTAACTAACTAAAGATTCATCGCATCTCCGTTTTTCATTTAGAATATTCTATATTCAATATTCTATATCGATATTTGGTAAAACTTACAGAGCAAATGCGGAATATCATTCCGCATTTGTTTTGTAAGTTTCAGCAAGTTTCGATATCACTTATTGAAGATATCATATTGTTTTCTAAATGAAAAACGGAGATGCGATAAGACTTCAGTTAGTTAGTAATGATAAGGTTCGAAATATCCCTACTGTACATCGAGTAGGACATATCTTGTTCAAGTGAATGCATATTTTATGTTAGGTACATTGGATCAAGCTATGGTATTTGAGTGTGATATCCTGCATTTGACATGAAAATTTCATTCATGCTTATAATCGGTTAAATACACGTTATGTTATAATTGAGTTTCTAGTGGTGAAACTGTTTTTCAACTGAATAGACCATACCGTATTCTTGGCGACCATTTTGAATTGCAAACAGAGAATGCTCCACACATATAGGAGTCTCTATTTTGGACAGTAATATCCTCATAGGAAATTAGTGTATATTGAAAATCAGTATTAAACCATTGTATACCATTATCACCTTGTTTATCATAGGCATGGCGGCCATCTTGGATTTTACTTTGCAAAAAATTATCACAAAATGCAAAAATGTGAATATGTTGGTTATGTACATTGTTCATTAAAGTAAATTGATTAACAATACACTTATTCAATGTCTACTGTAGCGGTTTCTGTAAATATGTCCCAAATAAACACCAAATTGGTGGCCATTTTGAATCTCAAAATTGAGGCCCTAAATCGCAATAGAAAAACTGGCAACCGTGTTTTTCAGTTTCAGTGGGGTTTCTATTTACTAAAAAATATGGTTGCCAAGAATCTACCCAAAATTTTTCACTCCCTTAAATACGTGACATAAGCCTGTGGACTAATGTCGCAAGCCTTGGTACTTGTCATTGTCTAGATATTAGTGGAATTGGTAGAAAAATGCCAAGACGTGTCGGTTTGAAACACATGTTTACAATCAAAGCGAGAGGCCAATGGAAACTAAAAATATTGCATGAAAACGGGACTGTTACAAATCACTGTTACGAAGACGTGAACACAACTAAGTATTTTGGACCATAACTGCGAAAATACCACAATGACCGGAATAATTTTTAGTATGGGATGTATAATGTCGAAGAAAAGTTGCATACAGATTTTGGTTGAAATCGGCAGATGGAAACTAAAAATATCAAAAGGACTTCTTTTGTAAACTGACGGACGGACGGACGGACAGACAGGGTGAAACTATCGGCGGGGCCCTAATAATACTTGTATTTAGCAAGAAGATATGTTGAGAAAAATTCTACCTGCAACTTCTCGTAAGTATTTTACAAATCTCTGGTACATTTCCGTCTCGACCTTCCTTCGGTTTGCTCCAACAGGGCTAAAGTCAGGCTGCTGTAGGTGTGTGAGCTTTTTTAAAGTTAGGGCTGCTGAGATTCCTGGTGTAAACAGATGTATGAGGAACGGGTGGGCGTGCATTAACTGAACACATATTAAAAACAATTGTCAAGAGTGGGGTACTGTGTAAACATCATGACAGACTGTCTCCTGGGTAGAATCAGTATTGACTTTCCGGCACACCTGCTTTTTTTCAGGAAAATTGCAAGTCCCCCCATTAGTATCTTACGCCAATTTGTAATTATACTAATACTTGCCGATATTAAGCTCATTGTGCCCTGAGAAATCCAGCAAAACCTCACAAAACAAGAGTCCCAATGGGCCTGTATCGCTCGGCTGTGTCCCTGAAGATGACCCATATAACCAGAACCAGTCAGGCAGAAACAATATACAGGCCAATCTCAGACAGTCGTCCAAATATGGTTGGAAGTGACCGCGAAGCGCTAACTAACTCGGATTTCGAGATACAGGCCAAATTCACTCATGAGGATAAAATAAGGATATTTTTTTTCAAAAGTCGTCCAAATATGGTCGGAAACGACCGCAAAGCTGTAAATAGGTCTCTTTTCAAGACTGTTAGACACAAACCAATATCAGTCATGCAGAAAAAATAATGAAAATTTCCGAAACTTGTCCAATTTTTTTCCAATTTTTAACGAAAATATACTTTGTGACCACTCATTTGAATTGTCTCAATGACAGACAGACGAACGAAAAGCGATACCAATAGGTGAGCTAAAAATGGACCGAAAAGAGAACAAAGTGCAACAACTACGAAATCAGAGATGCGATGGTCGTGATTATTGTGCACGTCACACCTTTGACCCGTTATCTATGCATGGATTAAGTTCCGTTAAAATATTTAAAGGGTTTTTGAGCTATGGTCCGAACACGAAAGTGTTTGTGGACGCGGCGTGATGACATCAAATCCATCATATCTATGGCATGCCGTTTTACTTTTTATTCAGATTAAAAGATATAGTCAAGATCACTGTGTAATTTCGTTCACTTTTTTGGGGGATTTGCAAACCTATATATTTTTGGAATCTGTAGAGTATAAGCAATCAGAAAACCAATGTTTACAATTTGCCAGAAGCATGCATAGCAGCCATCTTGGATTTTCAAAATGGCCGCCTTAAAAATGGGTGTTTCTCAATATTTCAGCATCCAGGTGGCCTAGAGTCATGATTTTAACGGCTAAACATACATTTTTAGGGGTGAGGAAGCCAGTGGTACAAAGTAAAATAAGCTACACACTATAACCACAAGCGGCCATCTTGGATTTTCAAAATGGCTGCCTTGAAAATTGGTGTTTTTCCATATCTCAGCATCCAGGAGGCCTAGAGTCATGATTTTAACGGCTAAACGTACATTTTCAGGGGTAAGGAAGCCAGTTGTATAAAGTAAAATAAGCTGAACATAACCATATAGCATATTAACATGTTCATTTTATTATAATAGAAGATTTACACGTCATCATCACTGTCAATGGTCGGCAACATGTCATTCCTAGAGTCCTCGTCATGCTGGCACTGAGTGCTGCACTGGCAGAGGTATGTGCATGATAAGTTATTGGACTTGCAAGAGCATCGATATGTTGAACAGTCTGCTCTGAACTGGCATCTCACCATCTCAATGATGGCATTGGGGGCTGGGAGGACCTCAGTTGTGATTGACTTCACCTGATCAGCTGCTGTGTGTCCTTGTAGAAGCCATGCTGTAGTGGACGGCTGCTGAGCAATGCTTGTCTGACCGCATACTGTGGCCTGGATCTGGACTCGGTGGATGTGCTGCTTGAGAGCACCAAGGGTGGGAGGAAGCTTGTCACTTTCAGCCACATGCTTGCAGAAAAGAGCCATCGCAGCTCAGGGATATTCGTAATCTGGATGACTTCGGTGCGTATGCAGCACAGACGAATGTAGCCAGCATTGACAGCAGCTCTTTAGTGACTTCAGCGGCATCTGAAAGCATCTGAAAGCGACTGCCCATATTGGCTGCACTTGGACCACTCCGGAAGCCATCGACATGGACGTGTTTCTCAGCAGAAGATCATAATGTGCTATGACCAGCACCAAAACATCAGTGTATGTGGAGAAGATCACCAACTCTGCATCAGGTGGGTTCCTCTGTGATGCCAGCACTGCATTGTGGATCAGCAGTGTGTCCGCCTCTTCGTGATTATTGACATCGAATATCAGCTCGTTGTTGATCCTAGTACGTCCTGCAGCAGATGCGATTACCAACTTTGACAAGCCTTGGTTGTACTCCAGTGTTGTTGCTGCCAAATACTTGGTCAGATCAGCCTTCGTTTTGTCGTGGGAAAGGAACCAGCTCATTAATCATGTTCTTATAAATGTTATGTAAGTAGTTAGTCATTGAATGAAAATAGTTTTCTGTATTATATCTTTTTTTTGCTTCATTGAAGTATCTGATTTTGTTAAAAGTAACTTTGAATTCTAGATCTATATCTAAAATTGCTGTTATTAAGTCTTGTTTTTGTTCTTGAATGTTTGTACAGTCCCAAAATATATGTTTCTCCATCATTTGATATGTATTACAAGCATAGCAATTTCCTATATGTGTTGTAATATGTTTAGTATGTAAGTAATCAGGAGTTGTACAGACTCCATGTATGTATAAGTATAAGAAATGTTTCTTGCTTAAATATCTGATTTTACTTACTTTTAACAATAAATCTTCATAGTAACATTAGGATTATTGAATTGTATTTTATTTATATAAACTTCTCGATTATTTATTGTTTCATATATGACATTATATTTCACGGAAGTCCATTTTGTATTATCGTTGTTATAGGTTGTTATTACTTGTTTAATATCGTCATATGGTGCATAGTCCATATGAACATATTTACTAGATGCAAGTTCCTTACTTAGGCATTTTAAAGATATACCATACCAATAAATATATAGTTTGTTGCCAAATAAACTGTGATTGATTGTATTTTAATGTTACTGAGGATTTAATTATGTGTGCTTTTCTTCTATTTTGCTAGTTGTTAAGACTATTCAGAACAGAGATATAGTTGATATAAAGTGTTGATAATACAAAATAATAAATACAATTAATAATAATGAATGTCTTTGTTATCTATCTCATACTTGAATTGTCCTGTGCAAGTACTGTTTTCATACACACAGTGGAAGGTATTGTGAGCACATTGTACATAACATAACATAACAACTACACGCCACAATTGATAATTGGTTTCAATATAAATCCACTTTGACGTATAATATATCCATTTATGTCCCTTTATTAATATTTTTCACCCAGAAAGGAGTATTTATATGGTGTTTGGGGGCAAATACAACACGGACATGAAATACATACATGTACTTTATTATGTGAACAATATCAAATCTAAACAATGATAGCGCATTGTGGAACTCAGCTAGTAGGATGCCCCTTGATTGATATGGATTGTGAAAACGGTTCAAAGAAACACCAAGTTATGTATTGCAAAAAACCGAAATGGACAAGAAATACGTAGTGCATTACGAGAGCAATATTACCTGTAAACAATGAAAACGTCTGATGGAACTCAGATAGTAGGATGCCTCTGATTTGAAATGGATTATAAATACATAAAAAATAGCTAAACTATGCACTATTCTCCGCCTGCTCACTATCAAATTTCGACGTACAAGTTCCACCACAGTGGAAATAACTGCTGGCGACTATAATTTGAACTCTGTGGTCAAGTGACGTAATCCCTCGTGCTGGGATGTTAACAATTGACGCAGCTGATGCAAACTTTGGTTGGGTAGACATATTGTACACGCAAATACAAGGTTTGCTTGTTTTAACCAGTTAATATTTGACTACATCGCCCGGGGACGTACCAACTCTTGGAACTGTCGTCTGCTCCAACCGACATTCTTCTCTAAACCGAGCTCGGTCGCCGATTGTGCCCAGACCTAGCCCCGTCAAATCTTTATCCGAAAGACCTCTGCAAATGTCGATACTATCAATTCGCTGATCCCGAAATGCCCTTGCTAATGCCGAAAATCCCAATTTCTTCAACATTTCATCGACGCGAGAGCTTTCCGCCATTGTTGTTGTTGTTGTTACCGGTGTATATATAAATGTGCTTCCGTGAAAAATGACCTATCTATATAAAGAAGTTAGCACACCATATAAAGAAGTTTGCACATCATATAAAGAAGTTACCACACCATATAAAGAAGTAAGCACATCATATAAAGAAGTTACCACACCATATAAAGAAGTTTGCACACCATATAAAGAAGTTTGCACATCATATAAAGAAGTTACCACATCATATAAAGAAGTTACCACAGCATATAAAGAAGTTTGCACATCATATAAAGAAGTTACCACACCATATGAAGAAGTTACCACACCATATAAAGAAGTAAGCACATCATATAAAGAAGTTACCACACCATATAAAGAAGTAAGCACATCATATAAAGAAGTTACCACACCATATAAAGAAGTAAGCACATCATATAAAGAAGTTACCACACCATATAAAGAAGTAAGCACGTCATATAAAGAAGTTACCACATCATATAAAGAAGTTACCACACCATATATGGAGGTTTGCACATCAATTATGTATGTATGTGCATATAAGACAGCTATGGCGTTCCATAAATACGACTGTGGTGTGTTCCTTTTAATGATGACCATGTTCCAACCGTTCGTCACGAATTGTAGCATTCTGTCCACTTCGTCATCTTTGCGCGTTTAATAGTCAAAAGATGGAGGCAAAGGATGACTCTGTCATCAAAAAGGGGCCTCAGTTTTTTTAACGGAATTCCCTACAAAACTGAGGTCAAAACCGTGTATCCGCACGAAATAGTGCCGACTTTCTCGCGTTATTCTGCACTCTTATATTATAATGTTGCCAAGATATTTAAATTGACTTATATTTCCTAAACACGCAAAATAGTAATTAAAAGAATATTTTCATTTATAAAAAAATGCTCTAAAGAGGACGTAAAAATCACGGTTTATTCGTTAAGATCGACTGTGCGACTGATTCCCTGCGTTTGGCTTGAAGTTGTACTGGTTCCCAGTGCTCGTCAACAAGCAAGCGGGAGCTGAAAATAGTTCAAGTTCCGCGATTGCAGAATACTACAAGCCTTTACCCAGATATTCCCAACAACAGACACATGACTGATACACAAGTAGAAAGGTAATACATTTAAGTTATTACTGCCACTAATTATTTGTTCGAAACTGCTGCTATGCGGAATTTAATTCAGCGTACACATATGTTCTTATTTCCGGACAAGAGGAGAAGCCGGCAAATTGTTTCATAATTTGGCTAGCAGAATCGTTACAACGCTTTAAATTAATGCACGGACCGTAGCGATGGATGATAAAAGAGCAGTCAGTTGTGTTACGTTTCTGCAGTTCATTAATTGATTGATTTATTGGTGTTTAACGGCCTACCAATAGCTAAACCTATGGCCATGAGGGTGGACACATGGACACATGGAGCTCATGAGAGTTGTGACCAGTGTAGCGCCTTATCAAATTTCACGCTCCTGTGGCCTGATAAAGATCTATGTTGATTGTAGAAGCATAGCGTGTCTTTCATTGAGAGACTGGCGAGCAGTGCAGATCCTGATCAGACTGTGCGGATGCTCAGGCTGATCTGGATATACGCTTGTAGTGAAACATGTAAGCCCTATTTCTCAAGTCCCAGTCACAAATTAAGGTTTAATCTACAATATTGGGATTCACGCCTGGTTCCATCACTTTCCATCACTAAGACAATATTGGGTAATCTGATTGCAATAAGGGTGCCTGACACTGGATCGTGATATTTTGTTCTCGGTATGGAAAGGCTGATAGTGAAAATTTACGGATATTTGCAGAATTAGCAATTTAGTTTTCTTACCAGGTGAGCTGATTATCTTGAATTAATACACATGCGTGGGTTCTACAGATAATCAAACATGGTTCGCTAAGCTCACTCGTTTGATTGGCGTAAGGACCCACTCACCTATGCATTATTTCAAGATAATTAGCTCGCTTGGCTAAATAATGCTATTTAATACAAAAATACTATTTCTCTATGGGAATTTAACATGGAAATGATATACAAACTATAAAGACAACAAAACTTAAATTTTGAAAATCATTCATTATTTCAGAATTTAGAATAAAAGATGTTTCACTGTTATCCTCGTGAATGTTTAAAGGTACATGCCCACTCAGTAGGCACAAAATATATTTTATATGAATTAAATAAGTGTATACTATAATTGTCATTGTGCCACTATTCCACCAGTTCTAAAAATTACGTGTGCCCACTATACAGATATAATCATTTAGTAATATTTAGTAATTTTACTGATAGTGACTCGCGGTGGTATCGGGCTATTTTCATATGCAAATGAGGCATGATATTGTTTAATTATTTATTCTAGTTAAATGCGCCACCTGAAAATATAATACTTTCGACAGATTATAAAGTATGATCATTGCACATCAAAAAATAAATACAGAGAATAAATAGTAATGTCCGTTAACATTTTAAGGAAACGCGGTTATCGTCCCTGATATCAGTGTGGAAATTGACATCTGATATACAATGTATAATATTGCCAATCAATACGTGGGGTAATGGTGAACTAATGTTTATTTTGCCAGACAATGTCTTGGATTATGTCTGATATAAAGAACAGTTTGTGCCTACTGGTTGTGCATGTACATGTACCATTAATCTCCTGGTAAACATCTTCACTTATATGAAACTATGATGTATCTATGAGCATTTAACATGCATAATTTATTTTCGTAATACAATTATTATTTTACTAAATTTCGTGAAATAAAAATAAGTCTCATTCTTAAATTTTGCTAAGTAGTAATAATAGTGGAACATTGTGTTTTGTATGGTGGCATATATTTGCCATCAAGATGTCAACATAATTTATCGCAACATGTTGACTTAAATATCATGACATAACCTGATAAGTTGCCACAACAAGTCAACATAATGTGAGTTATCACAATTAGTCAACATACCGTGATAAGTTAACACAATATGTCGATATAACGTGATCAATTAACACACACTGTCAACATAATATGATATGTTATCTCATCAAGTCGACATAACGTGATATTTATCCTCAAAATGGTGTCTTTTTTTAACGTAATAAGTTAACACAACATGTCGATATAATATGATAGTTTTACACAACATGTCGACATAATGTGATATTTTATCTCAACATGTCGACATAGTTTCGCGTCAGCATCTCAACAGCAAGTATATGCCACCATAGTTTTGCAATGTTTATATATATAACCTTATAAGGTGGCAAGTTTACACAAAACTGACAGCAGTGTTAGTGTCCATGTATATCATGTATGTAAGGCCATATAAATTTAGTTAGGAGATGTATCTGCTCATCCAAATGTTGTGGGGGGGGGGGGGGTGGTTTTCATTTTTCTACTGACTGTATAGTGTCCGATTGCTTTTGAAATCATTTGAAAATAGATACATTTACAAATAAAATAACAATTTGGCAATTTATTTCAGTGATGGGTATGGTCCCTTCTAAAAATCTACAAATTAATTTCCTCTAGCATGAACTAAAGTTGATAAATACATGTATCATGTATCCTGCATATTTTACAACCTTTTTGTATTTTTCCTGTCTTCTACAGATTTTCAAACCACAGACGCAATGACCGCCTATACTGGGACACCTGGTTTGCGAGCATTTACCAGTTGTGGAGAGACAAATAGACAACAAAAGTTACAGAAAATACAGAAAGAGGTGTGATTTTGTTAGTATGCTGGAAAATAAAATATCTGTTGTGTGAATTTAGGCCAGAAAACATAATTCCGCCGTGTCAGAAAAATATCTGTGTGTCGAGGTTTTTATGGGAATTAAGTGTTACCCTTGTCCGTTCCGTCCTTCCATCCCGTCACCTACCGTGTAGCTCGTAAAACCTTTAAACCATACTAGCTACACACTTTAAACTTGGTATGTCAGGCGCGGATACAGAGGGGGGGGGGGGGTCCAGGGGGTCCGGACCCCCACCTGCTCCCGGCAAAAAAAAAGAAAAAAAGACGAAAATCTACAAGATTCGAATAGTTGGAGGACTTTTTTCGTGGCCTAGGTGTCAGGAAATCGCATCTGCGGCGATCTGGCATCTAACAATTTCCTGGGGGAGGACCCCCACACCCCCCTACTATACGATTTCGCGCTCGCGGAGGTCGGCAATGCCGACTTGTAATTACAGACAGCCCCCCTGCAATTATTTCTGTATCCGCGTCTGTATGTACATGTAGCTTCCTTATGATGAGTCGATTTTTTTTATTCGACCCCCAGGTCATGGATTATGTTCCACTTTTTTACTTAGAATTTTCCAATTTTGCATTGTAACTCATAAAACGTTTAAACCGTACTAGCTACAGACGTGAAACTTGGTATGTATCTTCCTTAAGATGAAGAGATGTGCAAAAGTTAACTTCTATTTTTTATTCCAACCCCGGCCGGCTCATGCATTATCTTCCCCTTTCTGACTTATAATTTAGCAAGTTTGCATTTTAACTCGTAAAACTTTTAAATCGTAATAGCTACAGACCTGAAACTTGGTATGCAGTTTCCTTATGATGAGTAGATGTGCAAAGCTTATTTCAATTTTTGATTCGACCCCCGGGTCATGGATTATCTCCCACTTTTTTACTTAAAATTTCCCAATTTTGCATTGTAACTCGTAAATGTTTTAAAGGTACATGTACATGCCCATTCAGTAGGCACACAATGTTCTTTATAGTAATTAAATAAGTGTGTCACTATTCTACCAGTTAATATACTAATTAAATGCGTCGCCTGAAAAAATCATATTTTCCACATATTATAAAGTATGATCATTGCACATCAAACAATAAATACAGAGAATAAATAGTAATGTCCGTTAACATTTTAAGGGCACACGGTTATCGCCCTTGATATCAGTGTGAAAATTTACATCTGATATAAAATGTATAATATTGCCAATCAATTCGTGAGATAGTTATGAATGAATGTATATTTTCCAGAAAATGTATCCGATGATTTCTCTGATATAAATAACATTTTGTGCCTACTGAACGGGCATGTATATGTACCTTGAAACTGTACTAGCTACAGACTTGAAACTTGGTATGTCGCTTCATTATGATGCATTATCTCCCCCTTTTCGACTTAGAATTTTGCCTTTTAACTTTTGAAACCGTAATAATAGAATTTCACACTTGCCTCGTTTTATTATCAACGCCATATATGGGGCATCCGTGTTCTATGGCACATGTTCTAGTTGTTAATATTAAACGTTTGCCAGAGTTTCTCAATGCTGTTATACATGTAACTCTTATAGGATTAATTCAACGATCGATATTCATCCTTACCGGAATTCTGACTGCAGACCTGGTTTGGCCCTCACATACGTCTTTGGCACCAGATCAGATTATTCTAATTTCAGGGCTGAATGTGTTTTTTCTCAATGTAAATACTCTGTTCTGATTTTCTGATTTTCCCCCAATGCAGCAGGTTAAAACGGGATTGAACCCGTTTGCCCAGCCTTACATGACCTTACCTGTTGATAGAACGTTAAATGCTAATAAACAAACAAACATTAACACTTCATGCTGGCCTGAATCTGACCTTGACCTTTTGACCTTCACAACCCTGCTTAAACACTTTTCTATTTCGGTTAAGAAGTTTGCCAGACTTATCCAATCTGACATCGGGGGCATTCGTGCCGACAGACCACATTTTCTTATTTTGTTTGTGCTCATATGATAAATAACCATTATATGTATTTATTGTTTACCCTAGTTTCTCGACCAATGAAAGAATGGTATTTTTCTCAATTAATCGCATATTGCGACGTTTTCGCCAAAATGTATTATATTAATCATTAAATGTTCAGCGCTATATTTAGAACTGATTTTATGCCTTGTTGTCATCAGTTCACAATACGCAAATCATATTACTGCCCACACACATGTTCACTTTGTGTTGCACCGCCAATCACATACTAGTATATAGTGATTCGAAATCATGTTTAGGGGCTTCGCTTCGCAGTGGGCTGGGTAAACAATAAGTAAGCTATAGTTCACATATATTCGCTCGCTCGAAATTAATTTATTAAAAATTCAATATGTGAACTATAACTATTACATTTTTATGCCCATGTGGAATCATGTTCACATTTTCCCCAACTTTGTCGCATATCATACGTTTTTTCTTCTTCACAAAACTAAAGGGCTCCAACCCATTCACAATGCCTAGGAAAACAGTTCTGAAACATTTTGGAAACACTTGTGACTGCAGTCTGATGGTATTTCTGTTCTATAGCAAATACTCTGTTATTATTACAGGAGAGCTCGATGAAGGCAACTCTGGCTATTGGAAGTTTAGCAGCAATTTGTTCCAGCCGAAGAACTTTCCCACCTGTACCACAACCAACAACTGAAGCAAGACATCATCATAGCCGAAATAGACAATGAACTAAATAAGACTGGGATTCATCAAACCTATTGCCAGTCATGTACATGGACCGTGTCAAATTGTGAAAGTTGAAGTTATTGAGCCTAGCACCATAGATGAATTCCTTACTGTGTATTTAAGAAACTAATAATACACAGTATATACACAGTGCATATGAAGTTGTTTTGACTGCATATATATTCTGGTTACAAGACAGGGATTTTGCCATCCATGATTTAGCAATGCCACAACCATTCTGAACAGCAACAAGTGACAACAGTGAATGAAGTATAGTTTCATCATAACTTCTATATTCCTTGAAGAATTACTTAAAGATTTCAACACAGCATACTTGCGGACAAATGCCACACATCCATGATGCCCTTAATGTGACCTTGACCTGTTGACCTTCACAACTTTGAACCTTTTCACACATTAAAGGTACATGCCCATGCAGTAGGCACAAACTGTTCTTTATAGGAATTAAATAAGTGTATAATTGTGTCACTATTCCACCAGTTCTAAAAATCACAACTGCCCGCTATACAGATATAATCAATTAGTAATATTTATTTTACTGATAGTAACGCGCGGTGGTATCAGACTATTTTCATATGCAAATGAGGCATGATATTTTTTAATTGTTTATACTAATTAAATGTGTCACCTGAAAAAATTATATTTTCGACAGATTATCAAGTATGATCATTGCACATCAAAAAATAAATACAGAGAATAAATAGTAATATCCGTTAACATGTTAAGGACACACGGTTATCGCCCCTGATATCAGTGTGTAAATTTACGGCTAATGTAAAATGTATAATAATGCCAATCAGTACGTGGAACAACGGTGAATGAATGTTTACTTTGCCAGAAAATGTGTCAGATGATGTCTCTGATGTAAGTAACATTTTGTGCCTACTGAGTGGGCATGTACCTTTAACAAGTTCGCAGGAGTTTCTCAATTATGTCATAACTTCTTTATCCCTTGATGGATCACTGTAATATTTCAATACATCACACTTGTGGACAAATGCCACGCATCCATGCTGTCCCTGACCTTCACAACTTTGAACTTTTTCACACATTATTTATTTTACCGGAGTTTACACAAGACCTGTGCACAAATGTCACACATCTATGCTGCCCTGAATATGACCTTCACATTTTGACCTTCACACCTGTGTTTATGAATACTTATCACTTTTGGTAAATTAACATTGTCACAGTTTCTGCCAATCTGCCACCGGGGGCATTCGTGTGCCGACAGGCCACATTTTCTTGTTTTTAAGTGTTGTAAAAAACGACAATTAATGATTTTTCCTCAAATATATATAAATAAAAGATTAATCTGACATTATTTTGTAAGGGGCAGGTGGGGATGATATTCAGTAATTTCATTTCATGCGAGCCTTAGCCGGACGTAAAATTTCAAAATAATGTTAAACCAATTACCAATGGAATGAAACGGTCAAAATGTCCAGATCAAAATTTGATTGATTTTTGTCTGATGAATTTAAAAGTGCAGGTGCATATATATTCCTTATACATGCTGTTGCTGTCATGACATATTATTGTGACTGATTAAAAGATGCACCAAGTGTAACCCCATTGTTAGTGCTGAATTTAGAATGCTCCCAAATTCTGGTGTGTTTCTCTATGTATATGACATTTTGAAGTCACTGCAGCTATTCAGTATGTAGTTTGTCTGTTGATGTACTGCAAATTTCACTCAGTATAGCGAAAAAGGTCACTGCATATCAATTGAGTGCCGTTAACAGTTCAAAGTTAATATGGTTGGAGAAATGGAGCTTTGGACATTTGTGTTCAGTGTCGGCACATACCAGCATGCACATTTGTCTGATCAGGTATACATGTGCTATTCGCCATTTAGTCAGCAAAACACCCACCATGCTCCAAATAAACAGTATAAATCATAAACAAGCTGCACAAATACCATAAGCCCCCATTTCTCCAGTGAAAAATACAAAAAAATTACAGGCTTGTTGACATCATTTTCATGAATATTTGTAATTCAAAAATGTCTTTAGTATATTGCTCATGTGACTGATGTAAACATGGTGGTGTTGCATGTTGCCACACAATTTTACATTTTAGCAGGGTTAAAACAGAAGAGTGGATTTAAGTGAATCTACGTTTTGATCTGGGTGGATTCAGTGCATTAAGGTTTCAGTTTATGGAAAAGTACATTCCACAACAAACATATAGTATAATAAGCTTAGAATTGCAAATGTATTCGGTTAAGTTATGCATGTACGTGTACAGTCGAATCATTTTACATCATTTAGACGGAATGTCAAATAATTGTGTAATTTGTCCACAGTATGAATGAATACATGAAATAAACTGATGTATGTCATTTTCATTGTTATTAGTCAATTATTATTTTAATCATGATTTATAAAACTGGCTGAGCAAGTCAAAAATAAACTAGGAATAAACATGAGGAAGCATGTTGATTGGTTGACTGAATTTGATTTTAGGTGTGTCCAACAGTAAGATTATATAACATGTAGACGGCGTTTTGATTCGTCATGTATTAAGGCTTATGTGCTCAGAAAAGTTTATAATCTTTAATTCAGGCCCAGTATGTCAAACACACCGTTAATGTTCAAGCCTGCTTGCAGAGGGCTTGTAGTAGTGGTTACATTGACGCCATTGTGTCTGTGTTAAAGTTATATCCCATCGCGTAGCGAAAATGGGATATAGAGATACAAACGTCGTCCGTCTGTCCATCCATCACATTTTCCATTCTGCTATGACTTTGTTACCGTATGACTGATTGGCTTGAAACTTCATGTGCATGTCTATTATCCATATGTTCATTCCCCACCCACCCATGCCCAAGGTCATGGTCAAATTGCTAGAAATTTGCGTCCAGTAGATGCGTACACGTTTCTCCATTCTCTAATAACTTCTTTACTGTGCATGTTTACTATCATCATCCATAGTTTGGTTCCCCACCCCACCCATGTTTTCCCCATGCCCAAGGGCAAATCATTTTTTTAATTTGGGTCCAGTAGATGAAGGCACGTTTCTTCATTATCCTATAACAGCTTTACTGTGTAACAAATTGGATTGAAACTGCATGTGCATGTTTATTAACAGCCATATTTACATTCCCTACCCCACACATGCTCTCCCAATGCCCAAGGTCGAGGTCAAATACCTTTGCAGTTTCAGTCCAGTAGGTGTGTGCAGGTTCCTCCGTTCTCCTATAACTTCTTTACGGTATGAACGATTTGCTTCAAACTGTATGTGCATATTACCCATCATTCATATTTTCATTTCCCACCCAGACGTGCTGCCCTTGTCCAAGTTCAAGGTCAATAACCTATGCTGTGAGATTGACCTTCAAACCAGGGAGCTGGATCTGTGTTGTGTGTGGTTAGAGTTCAGATGAGCTCTTTTGTACTCCGTTTTATACGCCCGTTTGAAAAACAGGACATATTATGTTGTGGCGCCATCTGTCCGTCCATAAACTTTAGTCTTGTACATCGAACTAGTCTTACAGTTTTCCACTGTTCGAATTTCAGGGATTAAGATATATTTATTTTGATGTAAATATTCCGTACTGATTTTGGAATCCCTTTTCCCCCAATGCAGCTGGTTAAATGCGGGATCGAACCTGTTGGCCCAGCATTAAATGACCTTAGCTGTTGATAGGCCATTAAATACCAATAAACCAAATCAAGTCAACCTACTAAAATTTAACATGAGCCAAAAGAGGTGAGGATGAGGAGAAAAATGTATACGACATTTACACCAAACCTTGGCGATATAACTTGGAAATTATTTATCGAAGGAAACAAATACATTTTGTAACTCGTTTACAAAATCTATTTTAGCCCCCATTTTAAAATTCACAACATTTAACGCAACCTTTTCAAATAAAACGAAATGAAGAGAATAACATGCATGTTATTTTGAAACAAATGTAATTGAGTTTTAATAGTATGATGAAATCTCTGTAAATGAGACGTCCGTTTGGTTGCCGTGGTGTCTCAGACAATTTACAATCTAAGATAAGTTACAGTGAAACCCAATATTAAAACACAGTTATGTTTTATGTGTGGAGAAATGGGGCTTATGGGATATATGGCCAATCTTGCTCTGGGTCTTCCATGTCAGTCTTGAGGAATGATAAGAACATACTTTGTTAGAAACAGGACTGATGTTTCACCGACTGAATGGTGATCTGATCAGACTGCGCAAATGTATGGGATATATGGCCAGTCTCGCCCTGGGTCTTACAACTCAGTATTGAGGAATGATAATAACATACACTATTAGAAGCACGACTGATGTTTCCCTGACCAGTACCATAACCATGATGAGGCAGACGAGGCGGGAATTTTGCCAATTATTTGTTTTATGTAAAAAATTAAACAAATCCCTGGGGTGGTGGCGGGGAGAATGCTCCCTGACCCCCATGTCTGGACTTGGTTCGCCTGTTTGGTATTTACCACTGGTTACGGCCTTGCTGACTGAATGGCGACCAGTGCAGACCCTGATCAGACTGCGCGAATGCGCAGGCTGATCTGGATCTACACGGGTCGCAGATACCATAAGCCACATTTCTCCAGTCACAGTCACACACAAATTAACAGTTTACATTTATTTTTAAAACATTACTGGTAGTCACTCCAAACTGAAACTGAAACTAAATCGTAACGGACTGAATGCATATATTTGCTCATTGTTGTCAGTCAATGTACAAGATGTGTTGGTTCCGTGCTTACTTGCGTCCTGTAATTGGTATGACTAGAGCTGGGGCAGATACAATGGCCGAAAAGGAAGCAGTTTTTGAGGTAAGCGTTGTATTTATATTTATATTTATGATATATAAACGAATTCAGCCTCATGATTGGTCTTACGGAATGCCCCCAAGTATCCGCCGTTTATATAAATATAAATACAACGCTTATCTCCAAAACTGCTTCCTTTTCGGCCATTTTATCTGACTACCGCGCGTTCCAAAACGTATGGATATTCGTTGTATCTGTCGACCAAGCGTTCGGCATAACCAGTGTGCTACTTTGAAACAAAATTCCACGTTTTGTTGTTGGCATTTCTCCATCAATTCCACTTACACAGCTTCAACAGCAGTATTTGCAGACGGCGGATACTTGGGGGCATTCCGTAAGACCAATCATGAGGCTGAATTCGTTTATATATCATAAATATAAATATAAATACAACGCTTACCTCAAAAACTGCTTCCTTTTCGGCCATTTTATCTGACTACCGCGCGTTCCAAAACGTACGGATATTCGTTCCATCTGTCGACAAAGCGTTCGGCCTAACCAGTGTGGAGTAGGTCATATATACTGATGACTGAATTATTTCAGATTAATTCGCTAGATTTCTCATGAGCTAGACTGACTGTTAGAACATTAATCCACTTCAGCAAAATTTGTAAGCAAAATTTTGGCACGGAGTTTTTATATTGACAGGCGGATAAACGTAGGAAACTTGTGCGCTAGAGTATGCATATAAACTATCATAACCATATTCTAGCAGTCGGGCATTCAACCATTCTTGTGAACACATTGTGTCACAAACATTCACTGCGAACTTGTAAGTACATATGCTTTTTATTTACTTTCAAATGCTACCAATAACGTCTGACTCATGCCAAGACCGGTAATTCACCGCATTATTATCGTAGCCTCGATATTACTGCCCTATTTTATTTACCCGAGTTATTTGGACCCATTTCGACCAAATGCTTAGTCAATAAAAGCCGTATGGCATGTATCCGCTGGAGTAGATTATCTCCCTTGATCAAATCGAACTGAATCATTAATAATTCGTGTTTACGCGTAAATGATAACGATTACAGGTTTCGCATGTGGGAGCATTCCGTGAGTATAGTACAGGCATATTATTCTCATGTGTTTTGTGCATGTCACTCCGACTAATTTCAGTAGCAATTTATTATACATGTATTTGTAAACGAAGGCCGAACACTATTGAAATGTTTACTAAAATTTTGCTATGCATTTTATATTACTATTCAGTCCAATATCAGACATGCCCCCTGTACTATACATGAGAATATTGCTAATTTTAACTTGTAGCAAATGCAACGTGAATTTTTTTTGACTTTCATTTACTCTATGTTGGACATATGTAAAACTCCAAACTCAGTCGTCTGTACATTCATTTAGAATCACCATTGACTCCCATTTTTTAAAGGAGAGACCGAAGCACTATGCATGGAAGAAACTATGTACGATGTAACGATCGGGAACAGAGATGGGTCACAACTTCCTGTACTAAATGATTTAAAAGACGCGACCACGTTAGCAGTTGAAACGCGTTCACATGGTTTGAAACGCGATGAATCGTATCGGAAACTGCGGGTACCGGAAGCCGTATTGCACGTTTCAATTAGTGAGTTCAAAGAACAACAAACAAGCGACGTTATGTTAACGTCATTGCACACTAACGCAAAAAACGGAAACGTGAAACATTCTAAGAACATTAACGTTACGTCATTCCTGTACTGAAAAGATTTACTGTATCGACAGTTTGAGACGACAGGTAGCAAAAGAAAAATACTATCAATTAGTCGTTCCGGAAAAAACTTAGACAGACCGTGTTAAAGGTGGCACATGAATATATTATTTCAGGGCACTTAGGAGTAAAGAAAACAACAAATCGCGATTTGGCCGAATTGTCCTGGTCTGGCGTGTCCGGTGACGTGACACGATACGGCAGGTCATGCGACATTTGTCAACGAATAATCTCGAAGGGTCATGTAACAAAGGCACCGCTTGGCAACATGCCACTGATTGACACGCCATTCAAACGCGTAGCCGTAGACATCGTAGGACCGATTTCTCCAGCAACGGATAATACAAATCGGTATATTCTAACGCTGGTAGATTACGCCACACGATATCCAGAGGCAGTACCATTATCGAGTATCGAGGCAGAACGAGTAGCTGAGGCACTCGTAGACATGTTCAGTCGTTTAGGAATTCCTGAGGAATTATTGACTGATTGCGGATCTCAATTTACGTCGAACGTAATGCAGGAGGTCGGTAGGCTGTTATCACTGAGACAACTTACTACTACTACCTACCATCATATGTGCAACGGGTTGGTAGAGAGATTCAACGGTACACTGAAGCAGATGCTTAAACGCATGGCGAGCGAGAGTCCCAAAGATTGGGATAAGTACATTAACGCGCAGTACGTACTAGATCTCCGACAGAAACTTGAGCAAACCTGCGAAATCGCGAGAGAGAATCTCAATAAATCGAGCAAGCGATACACGAAGTACTATGACAGGAAAGCGCGTGACCGGAAGTATAAGGAGAGTGACCGGGTGTTAGTACTACTCCCCACTGATAGGAACAAATTGTTACTTGAATGGAAAGGTCAATGCCCTATAGTGGAGGTAATAAATGACTGGGATTATAGGATCGACATGAAGGGGAAACTGAAAACATTTCATGTCAACATGTTGAAGCGCTATGAAGAGCGTACGTCTCAAAGCCCAGGGAAGGGGATTCTAGCCGTCATAAACACGGCGGTAATTGACGACATAATTGACGGGAACTCGGGTACAGGGGAGTGTAGTGCCGATGAGCACATGACGTGTCCTATGGGGACATAGGAATCGATTGACAGGGTGGACTTAGCCTCAGGGTTGTCCAAGGACCAAAAAGTAGAAGTACAAAGGGTACTTAAGGAATTTGAGCACATACTGACTGATAGACCAGGGCGCACCCATGTAGAGATTCATGACATTAAATTGTCCACTTTAGACCCATTACGGATAAAAGGTTATCACATCCCGTACAACGTTCGTGACACAGACAGACATGAGGCAGAAGACATTTTGAAGTTAGGAGTATTCGAAACTTCTAATTATCCATGTTCATACCCAGTAGTGCTGGAAGAAGGACGCAGAGAGAAGACGGAATTTATTCCATAGATGGACAAATAGCAATCGGAGCCATCAGTAGCTCAGACAATGTGGGTGCAGATTATTTGAGTAGGATCTAAGTCGTAGACTACACACCATAGCCGAGATCCTGGGGCACAAAAAGTAAAAGTTGTGTAGGATTTGTATTGTCACGAATTGTAGCCGACTGTCTTCTTTATCAGCCATCATGTGTAACACGGGTTACTCAATTACACAATACTCGATCATAATACTCGAATAACCTTGTAACTACTATCGAATAGGTCTTCGTGTGTGAAATATCGCTCCCGTGGAATACACCGATGGAGAGAATAGCGCTTTATCCGAAACCGTGCACGGACCACCAGTATTGGATATTGCACCGATTATATCTGATTGATTTACACTGTTTGTGCAAACTTGGATGCTAGCCTGAATACCGAGTAGGTCATATCTACTGATGACTGAATTATTTCAGATTAATTCGCTAGATTTCTCATGAGCTAGACTGACTGTTAGAACATTAGTCCACTTACGCAAAATTGTAAGCAAAATTTTGGCACGGAGTTTTTATTTTGACAGGCGGATAAACGTAGGAAACTTGTGCGCTAGAGTATGCATATAAACTATCATGACCATATTCTAGCAGTCGGACATTCAACCATTCTTGTGAACACATTGTGTCACAAGCATTCACTGGGAACTGGTAAGTACATATGTTTATTATTTACTTTCAAATGCTGCCAATAACGTCTGACTCATGCCAAGACCGGTAATTCACCGCATTATTGTCGTATCCTCGATAATACTGCCCTATTTGGACCCATTTCGACCAAATGCTTGTTAAATAAAAGCCGTATGGCATGTATCCGCTGGAGTAGATTATTTCCCTTGATCAAATCGCACTGAATCATTCTGGACTTTCATTTACTCTATGTTGGACATATGTAAAACTCCAAACCCAGTCGTCTGTACATTTTATTAAGTCATGTACGTACACAGTGAATTGTAAATAGTGAAAATGCTATAGCGACCAGGATAGACCAGATCAGACAGTTCAGCTCTAAATGCACTGATGTATACGTCAGTAAGCTTTAATAAGGACATGATGTGAAGAATAATTTATTTCAATCACTGATGCTTTAGGTCAGCCTGTGTAACTTAATACTACAGTCTGATTAGAGTCTACAGTGTTTATCATTAGTAATGTAATACTGTGAGTCTGCACAGGAAAATACTTGGCATAGTTACTCTTTATTAAATTAGCGCAGTTGGCCACGGGCAGTCTGATCAGGTAAGACCAGTCGCAATGTTTACTAATGGTAAATAACTGTGAATGACGTCGATATTCACATGTATGGCTGTGAATATATATTGTTTTGTACACTAGATATAGTGGCTGTTCATTAATGTGTTACATCGCATTCTCCGAATTCCATCAGCCTCCTTCTTCCAACTAGTGAAAATATATTTGTGTACATTGAAATGTATCATGATTCATCGTTGTAATTTACGAGGTTGCTTAGTATTGCCATGCAATCATAATAATGTGCACTATTGTGACTATTATGGAGACTATAACACGTTACATTCTGGTAACAACACCGTTGGTGTTTTGAAGTCCCAGCCAGTCAGCCAATCAGCCAGCCAGCCAGCACCTAGCGACGGCACGTCCATCATTCGCGGAGAACCAGTACGCTGCACCGATATTATTCTGGAGTCCACAACACGACACCGTGTACCAGCTGGGACTCTGCTCCGCGTGGAACAGGGCGTAAAGAGCGAGGTATTATTCCGGTGACGTCATTCCGTCCAAGGACGATACGAATCATGTGATATTGGCCCCATCCGCCCAAGTAGTATTTATACTTTAGTTCAAAGTAACTTAACGACGTTATAAAACGTCACCGTCATCATGGCGGAAACCTGAGTTGAATATCAGAAACGCTAAGTTCGGATCTTGAACATGATGTGCATTATTATACGCCACTACCTGTTCCAGAATCGTTACTGTGCCTTGGTTGTGTGACTGTGCCTGGGGTTACCATCAATAGGACGTTGTCCGTACTGTCTTGAACATTCATTGTTTGTGTATATCATTATTTGTAAATACAGCATCATTGTAACTATATACCTTGTTGTCTCTTTCCACAACGTGCTTGGTGTTCCGTTCCCATCAATAAACTATCCCGGTGTCACCCTAGCGTGACACCGTTAACACTACGTGTCCGCCAATACCAAATTCAACATCATTACCTGTGTAGTTAGTCTGAACATTCTGCAGAGACATTTGAATTAGTTTATTAAAATTTCAATATGTGAACTATAACTAACTTATTGGTTACCCCGTCCCACCTGTCTATTAGAATGGAGCGCTGCCCATAAACACGTTTTCAGCAACGATACTGTTACAATAGATAACTGCAGTTATTGCAGCATTTAATGATTAATTTAATAGATATTTGCGAAAGCGTCGCCATATGCGACTAATTGAGACGAACTGTTCTGCTTTCATTGGTCGAGAAACTAGAACAATACTTGCTATTATCAAACCATTTACCCAGTCACTAAATTTGGCCATTTCCCTGCTGGTTTCCATTTTAGCGCGTCTTCCAAAGGCATTCGTCCGTCTTCAACAATCTGAAATCTAAACATTTGGGGTGATTTCTGTTTCCTTTCACGCCACTACATTTCTTGATATTTCACACTTCAAATCACAAATGTTGGAAATTAAAAAATAAAGTGGTTGATAATGAATGTCAAAAAATCAATTAACATACCTGTGAAATACATGCACACCATTTTACCAGATTATGTAAACAAACAGTTCGTACGGCCTAAACACATACGGATTATTTGTGGTTATGACCGGAGTAATGGGGCCTATGCGTATTGCGACCAGTGTAGATCCAGATCAGTCTGTGCACCCGCACAGACTGATCAGGATCTGCACTGTTCGCAATCCCATCAATGAAATATCCGTCATATTTCTAACTAACCAGAGTTTTCTGTCTGTAACGAAGTGCGAGATTAGAGAAAATTCGGGTTAATTTCTAACAAGCAATTTCAGAGCGTTACGATAGGGGACCGTTTCATTAAACTTCGTACGACTAAAATGTTCGTAAGTGCAAATTTCGGGTCGTCTGGAAATTTTAATTGATGGATTTACATGTATTGAGCAGAGGCTGCATATTTCCAATCTATCTAGCCAGGTGTTGGTGTCAATTTTCTATGTGTTTCGTCTATCGAATATTCCTTCAGCTGCTTCAGCTCCTTTAAATTCCCATAGATAAATAGTTTTTTTCGCTATAAAATTAATATTTGATGGAATTTAATAAAACAAAAATAATTGGGGAGGGTGAGTTTTTTAGTTATTGATGAAAAATTACTTACGTTTAAATGGTGTTGTTTTTTACAGTTAATCTGCTTAATAGCTAAACGTTCGTCGACAAAAAACGTGGAACTGACAGTAGAATTGTCAGTACTGTCTGTTCTAGTTGCAGACAGTCACTCTGCAAAACTCCCGTACGGAAGTTACGGGAGTTTTGCAGAGTTACTGCCCGCAAATAAGTCTGTTCGTGATGTAAAAGCACACACGTATTGCTCATTAATGTCCCATGTTGTTTAATAAAGTACAGTGAAACCTCTCTAAACCTGACACCCTTGGAGGTCCCCAGTGTGTCCGGCTTAGAGATATTTCATTGTAAACCAGGTATTTGATCATTCTGAGCCATAGTTGTGTGCTATGCGATCACTAACAGAGATTAACACCTAAGATAAATGACAAAGAAACACATCAAAATAGGACTACATGTATTATATTGCTGTTCGGTTTAGAGATGTTCCACTGTATCCGTAAAATTGCATCACAATAATTATGCCACTCTATTCATTTGATGTTTATAATATAGAGAATACAGAGTGGCATGCGGTTCTCTTACCAGGCGAATTGCAATTCCTGGAGGGAGCGCAGGATTGCAATTCGCGTTCCCATTAATTGCAATTGGACCGCAATCGGACTGCAATCATGTGACTGCGATCCAAAGAGTTGGTTGCAGAATTGCAATACTTATAGCGCAGTTAGCGCTGCGCTCCGCTTTAATTGCAGTTTACGCTCCTTTCTTTCTTTAACATGTTTAAACTGCGAAAGAATGACCGATTTACGCTGCGCTCTGCGGTCAAACCAGTGGACCGCTCTGCCTGACCAATGCGGCAATAAAATCGAAAAAGTTTATTTTTTCTGACGAAAAGATATATTTTCCTATCTGTATTTAGCCATTTAAAATCCAATAAAATATACATAAATGTAGAATTAGGTGTATATATACGCGTAACGCTAAGTTTTTACCGCAAATAGCGAACGAATGACCGCACAAACGGTATCGCGAAAGAATGACCGCACAAACTGGACCGCGAAAGAATGACCGCACAAACGGTCTTATTGCGAAAGAATGACCGCAAAAACGGGACCGCGATTGGACCGCAATTAGACTGCAATGTCAGAGGGGACGAATTGCAATTCAAGGACCGCTGGGTTGCAATTCTTGGTAAGAGAATCGCAGGCGGGAGTGTAGTAGGTTAGTGCCGTGAACAATATCTGGCAAGGCCGAGGCCATCCCGTTTCCGTGCCACTAAATGTGAATGTTATGGAAGCGTCTTGGTGCCAATGATAAAATATATTTATTTCCTAATTAGGATATACTAATCTCCTAATTAGGACTTACCATCTCCTAATTAGGACATAGTATCTCCGAATTATAACTTAGTATCTCTTAATTAGGAGTTAGTATCTCATAATTAGGAGCTGACACATTTTTAGCATTGACACAGATAGTAAGTCCTAATTAGGAGATACTAACTCCTAATTAGGAGATACTAACTCCTAATTAAGAGATACTGAGTCCTAATTAGGACTTAGTAAGTCCTAATTAGGAGATAACAATATTTAGCGCATTGGCGCCAGAACGCTTCCATGAATTTCTGTATCGTACAGTTCATGAAGTGTCAAAATTATGCGCGCACGCTGTACATTGGAGTGTTTAGAGACAGAACACGTTGGAAACACGTGTTAGGTTACACTTTTTTTAACACGTTTAGGTGTTTACAACGTGTTCTATTTCTTAAGGTCAGACGTTTTTAGGGTGTGCTGTATCTAAACACCAGTGTTTTGAAGAAAACATCAAGGTGTGCTTCAGTAAACATGATTAAAATACTACGTTTTTTGGTTAAAAACATGTGAACGTGGTTTAATTTAAAACATGTGGACACGTTTACAGGGAGGTTACACTTTTTAAACACTTGAAACATGTTTAGGTGCCAATGTGTTTTGATTGAAAACGTATGCGTTTTGATTGAAAACAAGTGGACATGTTTTCAATCAAAACACGTGGACACGTTTTTTTATGATATTACAACGCAGGTGCTTGCTGTTTCCATGTCAGTGTGAAGAATACGTACATCGCCAACGTAAACATTTTAGTAAAACGTGCTGAAAACATTCCCCAACTCTGTCCACCAGTTGTTTACAACGCTAAAAGTCGCGCGGGGGGCTCAATCGAGTGCGCCCATTACGTCATTGCCGAACTGTTCTATAAATACAATACCTTCTATAAATATGGTGTTTTCCAAGAAGCGAAAGGCGACTGATTTTTCTGCAGAATTACACAATGCTATATACACTGGTTTAGAGGCGATACAATTATTGTTTCAATGTGAGAATAGAAGTTATTATCTGAGATTATTGTATGTTATGCCTTTATTGATATTTATTACACAGAAAAAGCACCTTTAACTACTTAACTACTTGTATGAAACTGTCAAATGTATGACTTAAATTTAGTTTCTTGTAAATACAATTACACTGTGTGGTACGAACATGTTTAGTAGTTTCTAGTGTGGAACTGCAATGGGTGGGGTGATAACTGAATTCAATTCATTTGACAATTTTTTTTTTTTGAACAAACCTTTTGTAGCATGTTTAGATGAAGTAAATATTAATTACATACTTCTATTAAACTATATCTCGTAATGTATTTAATGGATTGGTTTATTTCAAAAGATTATTGCATCTTGGAAATTTCGACTGCATTGTTTTGTTGTTGTTATAGTTCAGCTGTGTGGTAGGTACATGTACCAGCCGCTGATTTTTTGACTAGCAACTGTTTGGCACCAGACCAGAAAGGACCATGCAAACAAACGGACTATGATACATGGGAGCAGATGTTTGGGTGGTGTAGCTGTTTGCAAAAATAATGTATAACAGGGCCTGTGTCTAGTAACATAGGTAGGGGATTAATAGCACTAGGGTTAGGTCATCAGTCAACAGCGGTACTAGGTTTGGGTTTGGCTTATGTCAACAAGTTTGTGCCACTACTAGGTTTGGGTTTGGCTTATGTCAACAAGTTTGTGCCACTAGCCTATGCCAGTCAGAGCTTGCTAACCACAGCATCTGACGTTGATGCTTGTATATTGTATTATTTTTTTCTTTCAGTATACACTGGGGGAGGGAGGGGGTCTGGGTTTTCAATTTTGTCTAAATTTTATTTTTGCCACCACCTGCCATGCTGTTCACAAGTCAAGTAAACGAGTGCAGTACTGGCTCTGTACCGCTGTACTTTTTTTTCGCGTTTAATTGCACGTGCGCTAAAAAATAATTGTTGGCGATTGGCCATATGCATGTTTACCTTTCAGGTGGGAAAGAGTGAAACAGTGGTGAGGGAGATGATAGGAGATGATAACCCCACTGCCCCTCCCCACCCCACTACGTTATCCCACCTGATATGTTTTCGACGTGTGTAATGTAGAACACTATAGTGTTTTCAGACGTTACGCTCTTAAAACGGTGCTGTTTTGTTTTGAGGCAACTGCACATGACTGTGTCTTAATTAATTATATCAAGTGAGTTGCAATCTATGCTGTTCCCTATGCCCTGAAACAATACTGTTGCACCTTTTACACCAACAGTTATATGTTTTTCCTGATAAGGAAACACGTGTAAAACACGTGTGTTTTAGTAACAAAACACTTGCATTTACCAAGAAAACATGTCGGAACACTGTTAAAACACTGATGTTTTCATGTAAGACGGCAATGTTGAGATTGTTTAACATGTGTAAAACACGTCACGCGTTCTGGAGATTTACAGTGTATTCGCGTCAAATATTAGATTTTCGATTTCGCTATGTGACGCAACGGGATGGAAACCAATCTCTATAGCAAAGTAAATAATAAATGATGAAAGTCAGATAATGAAAAATAGAAGTTAAACATGATACAGATACATGGCATGTTAGTCTAGGCACTATGTCACCAACTACGTCACTGATAACATTCAGTTCTCGCATTTTTAAATTCGGATACATCTGTTACATATGTATAGCGGGCACTCGTAATATTTTAGAACTGGTGGAATAGTGACACAATTATACACTTATTTAATTCCTATAGAGAACGGTTTGTGCCTACTGAGTGGGCATGCATCTTTAACCGTTATTACAGTGTTAACATGACGGTTATATAAAAGTTTGCAATGCTGAACATATCTGGTACTAAAGCGTTTGAAGCATTTCAACAAAGTGTATCTGCATAGAAGCGGTAGTCAAAGGTAACATTAGGAATTACGTCATTTCTCACGGGTTTTTCGATAGATGGGAGAAAGAATTGCGTCACTACTAGCGGGTTTTCAGGATACTTCCAAGTTAAACTGAGCATGGAAGTGCCTCGAATTAATATGCAAATGAGATAATTAACCGACAAGCGCATGTTTATGGCGAAGAACAAGATGCGAGTGTATTCATACAATACATAGAGGATCTCAAACGAGTTTCCATTTGATATGAGATTTATGAAACGAGTCGCGCACAATTTATGCTCCGAGCCTCTGGTGCATAAACTTCCTGACGAGTTTCATAAATCTCATATCAAATGGAAACGAGTTTTGAGATTCTGTTTATCACATGAATTCACACTCCTAAAAGCGGAAAACTTGGAGATATCCTATACATTTCAGTGAAAATACGCCATTGACTATTTTCGCATGGAGTTGAGAATCTCCACCGAAAAAAATTGTTTTAATACTTAGCAATAAATAAATTATAAAAATGCCATATTATAGGTAGGTTCCCGTTCTTTGTAAGCACTTCATATTACCAAAGTGAGCATATTTTAACAATTGTAGTGATTTTACTGAGTCACCGACGCTGCTAATGACGTTTAAAACAGGATGACGTCAGCATCAAAACAACGTTGCTTTGTCGCGCCATTGGGGATGTTATTTCGAATGTCGTCGTTTCATACGTCTGACATAACGTTGGCGCATAATACGAATACGTAATTACTGTAATGCGGCCAGCCAATCAAATTCGCACGTGTGTCATATCACATTTATGAAATGGGTTACAGCATGTGATAACAAGGTTTTCATGTGATAAAACAGTGATATATCTCAAGTGCTTTTGTGAAATGCTTATTTGGAGGTACCATCTGAGACACAGCCCCTTTAAACACAGTTTGTATTTTCAATCTAAGGTGGTCTTGAACACGGATTATAATACCAATCAACTAAACGTTTACTAAAAGGTTTTCATTACTTTGTTAATTTGATCACGTGGTTGCAACAACAACAACAATGGCTGAAAGTGTTGAAAGCGCACCCACTCCAAAGTAAGTATTTTATGATATTTACCTTAATAGGCAACGGATTTTGATGAAATATGGCGCAGCAAACGCGTCTTCGTGAGCTGCATTTGGTGGTCCCGGGAGTGCGGCCCATACTTGTGTGGTTTTCGTAGACACGGAAATCGATTCTTCGCAAAAAAGACAAAAGTTGAGCCAAAGTACCGAGACCACCACATGCAGCTTAACAAGACTCGTTTGATGCGCCATATTTCATCAAAATGATTTACATAATAAGGACAAAATAGAAGAATACGTACTTTGAATCGGAGGGTACTTCAGTACTTGCTGTTGTTATGACCACGTGATCATACACCTTGGTATATCTTCTATATATTTTAAGGAATACAACCATGGGCTATTGCGTTTACTCTGAAAAAAAAACAGTAAACAAAATGGACCATTGTTTATTAGTTTCAACGATGAAAATAACCAAATATTGCGTTACCATTAAGAATCAGATTGCTTTTTGCAATTCATGGAACAGTGACGTTGCCGTTCAATGTTGATATTAATGACGTCAAGCAAATGTTAAAGGCCCTGAACGGCTCAGTATTACAATTTTCCGATTTTTTCAAAGACAAAAACATGTTTGGCAACTTATTTAGTACACAAAACTAACATATACAGCCTAATAGATACATCTCAAGTCTTGAGATTTATATCTTAATCGCAATGTGATGACAACAAAAACTTGTTTTGTGTACCACTCTGTGCAAAATGTAAATATTGACAATTTCATTTCCGTAACCCAACGCCAACGGCTTCGGCTCGGAAGCGAGTCGATAAACTCCGTTTATCGGAATTCATCGGCCGCGAATCGGAGAGTTGAGGAGTTGACCCGAGCGTCTATCGGAAAATCGATCGGGCTTTGAAACACGCACCTGCTGTTTGTTTATCAACAAATATTGATATTTTCATCGACTACAAACTCATTTTTGTACCAAAATGAATGCAAACAGTTTCAAAGTGTGTGTAAATAGAAAAATGTTGGATTTATGTGTGGGAAAACCCAATAGGAGGCCAAATTCGGCAACTTGAGCGGTATAGGGGCTTTAAAGGTACATGCCCACTCAGTAGGCACAAACTGTTCTGTATATCAGAGACATCATCTGAGACATTTTCTGGCAAATTAAACATTCATTCACCATTACCCCACGTATTGATTGGCATTATTATACATTTTATATCAGACGTAACTTTCCACACTGATATCAGGGGCGATAACCGTGTTTCCTTAAAATGTTAACAGACATTATTGTTTATACTCTGTATTTATTTTTTGATGTGCAATTATCATATTTTATAATCTGCCGAAAATATTATTTTTTCATGTGACGCATTTAATTAGTATAAATAATTAAAAAATAGCATGCCTCATTTGGATATGAAAATAGCCTGATACCGACGCGCGTCACTATCAGTAAAATAAATATTACTAAATGATTATATATGTATAGCGGCCACTTGTAATCTTTAGAACTTGTAGAGTAGTGATACAAGTATACACTTATTTAATTCCTATAAATAATAGTTTGTGCCTACTGCGTGGGCATGTACCTTCAACCATCAACAATGTGGCGTGACTTCACGTGGGTCTAATGCATTGTACTGGGATATAAACGCAATACATACAATGGGCGTTTCCATTATGAATTTACGGCCAGCGTAAATATATCTTGATTACATGATAATTAAGTCGTCTTAAAGGTAGATGCCCACTCAGTAGGTTATAATATACGAAGATAGATAGTTTTGTATATTCTGTAGATATGACAATTTCTGGCAAAATGAACATTCATTCACCATTACCCCACGTATTGATTGGCATTATTATACATTTTATATCAGATGTAAATTTCCACACTGATATCAGGGGCGATAACCGTGTTTCCTTAAAATGTTAACGGACATTACTAGTTATTCTCTGTATTTATTGGTGATGTGCAATGATCATACTTTATAATCTGTCGATAATATTATTTTCTTCAGATTACGCATTTAATTAGCATAAAATTAAAACAGAGCATGCCTCATTTGCATATGAAAATAGCCTGATTCTACCGCGCGTCACAATCAGTAAAATAAATATTACTAAATGGTGATATCTGTATAGTGGGCACTCGTAATTTTTAGAAATGGTGGAATAATGACACACTTATACACGTATTTAATTCCTATAAAGAACATTGTGTGCCTACTGAGTGGGCACGTACCTTTAAAGATGGGGTCCCGCACATCAGGTTGTATTGTAGGGGTTATATCTTTTTATCTCATTAATATAATGTGTAGCATGTGTATGACGGAAATCAATAATCTTGAGGTCAGGGGAGATAACCGAGTTTTCTCAAAGTATTAACAAAATTCGGTATTTATTCAAAGGAAGTCGACATTTATTTGTCCAATGCAAATTTCTGATGTACACTAACTATACTTAACTATAGTTATGTTGATATAATCAATGTACATGGGTAGACATATGTCGCAACGCAGATCTCAACTTTCACTTTCGCAAAATGAGAGCAGCGGTAGTGACACTGCGTTAAATAGACATGTCATTACAATAATTCCCTTTCCGGCAACGTTCGGAGACGGAATTGATATGGTTTTGGATGTGTTGCTATGACGCAACTAGTACTATCTTTGCGAAATTTCAACTTACATGCTTGAACCATCTATGATGTTCACGTATTATACTGTGCATGTACGTGCGTGTGTATGCGTGTGTGCGTGTTTATGTTTGTGTGTTCTGATTGGACATGTCACAGTATATTTAAACTATTGTAATAACTTTGAGATAACCAATATTCAATGAAAATCGAAACCCAATGCAACATAAGAAAATAAATTAAATGCATAGTCGGTCTGCGAATATTGTTAACAGAGACATAATAGGATCCTCACTGGCTGTCGTTAGGACTCATCATTATTAGTAATGTTTCAAACAGTTGTTAATATTTTCTCACTCATATATTTACAATATTATCACGAGTCACTATACCTTTTTAGTATATACCTACACATGAAATACATAGTTATACGATGTAAATAAAAGTCATATGTTCTCATCGATGAAATAAACATCTTCCGGTGAAAATACGACTATTTCCGCTATTTATATTCATAACGCGCACCTGCAGTGCCGGACTGAAAATAGGCTGCAAATACACATTCATTACCGTATACAGTCTAAGAAAACAGCTAATTTCCATGGAGCGGTATATAATAAATAGAATATTTATATTTTTGCAACGAATATGACATATATGTTCATCTCGTGGGGTGAAATGTCCATATTTCACTCGTGAAATATGGACATTCCACACCACTCGATGAACATATATGTCATATTCGTTGGAAAAATATGAATATCCTCTATTTATGTTTCATGTATTGCATGTCATGTACATGTATACTTCATGTGCTGAATATGGTTTAGAAAAATAAAAATACGTTTCATGAACTGCCGATCGCGTTCTCAGTTGATATAACGTACATTGCATTTATAACATACATTGCCATGTCATGACATGTCAAATATTATATTCAAATTGTTAGTATTTTTTAACAATGAACTATATTGGTATAAACATTGGTGACTAATAATGTATGAACATCTGAGTAGTATGGCATATTGTAAATGTATGATTTAGTTACACATCAATACTATTTAATTCGGTGTGTCATGTGTCGTCTAAGCTTGGACATGCCGATGGACTACATATGCCAATTTGTGCAGTGTATGTGTCACGGTTGTGGGACCCTGGTGACTTGCAGGTAGGGAAATCACCCAATCACTTGTCCACCATCGTCTGGCAGTCGGCACGCTCAGTGTGCGAATGCCCCTCAGTTGGACAGTCGACATATCGACGGGACAACTACATGTACCACATAACGATACCTCTCAATAAGTAAGATATGAGCATTGTCTATCAGGCTTATAAGTTGTCGAAATTACACTGCCCTCCCAATGCAAAATTGTATAACCTGCATATGTATGAACCATTCTATCACGATACATATGGGCCGCGCTCTGTGAAAACCGGCCTTAATGCCAACGTCATGAAAGCCTGAAAATGACGTCACAAAGTTACGCTTGAAACCAACGTCACGTCGGATTTTGACACTTGAAATAGTTGCGTCATTTCAATAAGTTGACGTTGTCCTATATATAACCGTACTGTACGTTTTACTATTTGTGGCTCACAAACATTTTAATGCCGGATACGCGTAGCAGAATTTCACAGTTGTTTCCATAGTGGTTCAAACAGTTGTCTGTTTTTTCGGTTTCCTTCAAGGAAACACGTAGTGATTTTGTAGAATTTGTTTTCATATATGGACGACATTTGAAACTAAATAACCATACAACCGGTACTTTTTAGATAACACCATCACATAATCAGTATTATGTAACAAATAGAACTGGGCACAGGGCTTAATTCGTTTAATTTGCTGTTTCGCCTGTCGAATATTTCAAAAGTCAACATAAAATACGATTTGGAAATTTTCAGAAAAATAAGCGTATCACAGATGTATAATTATGGTAGTGCCAAAATATTCGCCGTTCCTGGCATATCGCATCATGGTGACACTGTGCCAAACATGTTTTAGTATTTAGTGTGTTGCTATTGTGTCACACGCATATTTACTGCGCCACAATAATCATGGTTATATCAGATTATTGTAATACATAAGTGTCGCCACCAAAGACATAGCCTACTGAATTCTATCTGTATCTTCTACCACTTACGTGTTCGGTGTCACGTAATATTTAGCGACTTTCAAAAATATCGCATTAAATCAGCCGTATGATTGCCGTTTGATAACAATGTAAATATTCTTTAAAATGACCACTTGTAAATATGGTTATATGAATGTATAGTAATTTTAATAGTATATTTGCAATCATTGCAGACACTGATCAGACTGCACAGATGCACAGGTCTCCAACATTTACACATTCAAGAAGTCCGACTTTGCCAGATTGTTGTTAATTGTCTTACATTGTACTACATTGTACTAAATAGTGCACGTCTGCGTGCTTTGTTTGTTATCAAAGGACCGTTCTAGTCGGAGGCGTGTAAATAATATAATACAAAAGCACATGCACATCTTAAACGCGTCTACATTCAAATGAGCCGCGTCGAACAATAGTTGCATGGTGTGGAGCGTCATTTCAACAAAATCAATGTTGTGATCGGGACAAATTTAAGTGTGTAAATCACTGACTGTGTTATAGTGTGCAGTTATGCAAAATACATGTACGTACAGTAGCTCCTTACCTATTTGTATATACTAATATCGTATACATATCGTAATCGTATAGTATTGGTATATTTAATGAGCATATCGTAAGATCATATAATATTGGTATGTTTGTACCGTATCATCGTATAGTACAAACGTACTATACGAATAGTATACAAACATACGATATCCATTCGTATATACGATATATCCGTACGGATATGGTATGAATATACCATACCCGAAGTGTGGCTTTTCATTCTACTGAAAACACCTCTCATTTTAAAGAAATTCTCGACTCCAAAGAGGACCAAATATTAGGGGCGGACCAAATATTAGGACAAATAGTACACTGCAACACCGTTAATATATCGTATACATTTATGGTATGCAGGTACATTTATAACGTACACAAATCTGGTATGTTTGTACGATACAAACGTACCAGACCAGAATTATACACATGTATAAAAATCGTATAAACGTACGATTTGAATGGTATATCTATACGATATTGGTTGGTATGTATGTTACAAACAGACCGTACGTTTATATTATATGCATATCGTATAGAAGACATATCGTATTGGTATAGTATACGTATAGTATTGGTATAGTACGTATAGTTGATCTGCAGAAAAGCGCTACTGTACGCCAAGGTGCTTTTCAGGGGCGGACCCAGAATTTCAGGTTAGGGTGGGTGGGGGGGGGGGTGGGAGGGACTTCTTAATTGAAATAGTTTACTATACTTTCGAACTAGCACCGTTTGTTCGTCGACCAAGCGGAGCTGGGGAGACTGCTAGGTGGGTCGGCGGTATGCCCTCCGGAATATGTTTGGATATTTAAAACCCCATTTTGCTTGCGTTTATGGCGCATTATAGAGCAAAAATATCGTTTACTCGCCAAATTTAGGTGGGTGGGGGGGGGGGGCGACGCCGGGTTTACCTACGTGAATCCGCTCTTGGGTTTTTAGCAATGACTGTTTTCTTTTTACAAATGCGCCTGAATGTACTTTTTCTGAAACACAACAAAACTAAAATGGCACATTTCATTTCAAATTAATTATTCCCATCGGGACTATTAAACAATTATACAACCACATGTATGTTACATCTCCACATTTCCTGGCAGTTGGCCGGTGGTGCCAGTTCCGAGGGAGTGGTGGCCGGCGCAGCATTTTCCCATAGACCTGCTACCTGCTAAGTACGGGTACATGTACATTAGCCCGTCCGCCAGTTATATTGGCTACACAGGTCCCGCTTTCTGAACTAAATTTAATTCCGATAGCCTGGGAATGAACAGTCGATTTTTTTAGTTTGGTTTAAACAATTTTCCGGGGTGTCCCACTACCCTCTAGACCCCATCGGGCGCTGAAGTCAATGATATGTGCGCAATAGGCCTATCCAACTGCTGTCATTCATTATAATACAGAAATAAATGTTTTGTTTCAATCACCAATACGAGTGCATATAATTTACCAATTTCCAACACCAGGAATGCCGTTAGTTTTTTGGTCTTTTGTGACGTATTTGCCTAAATCAATAAATGACGTCACAATAACTAAAATGACGCAAATTCTTAAATAATTACATCTATCTTTCTGACACACACGTATATGTATAATATTCTGGCGATAATGACAAATTACGAAGCCACAGGTCGGCTAATTTAGAGTTAAAAAATCAAAGTTTTGCGTTTGTATTTGTTCACTACAATGTACATTATTCATAATTTTTATTGTGATGACTGTTTGATAGTATACATACTAACACTTGTAACACATTAGTGCAACATATCAGCAAATACAGTTATACAGCAAGCACCCGTCAATGATAATATGAGCACTCATTTCTACTGTAGGTTGTTGAGTTTGCATGCACAAATGTCGCGTTCCAATAACGTCATTTTAAATCGATGACGTGAACTTTTTTTTTCGTGCGTGATTCACATGGTGCTACTAAAATGAGAAAAAGCAAAAAATATTAAAACGTAATTGCATTTTTCTTTTCAGAATATTGTTTTTTGAAAGGTGACCGTATCAGAAAATTGTAAAAAAATGCAAATTTAAAATTTTTGTCATTAAGGCCGTTTCACAAGCGCGGCCCAAATAATTAGATAGACTACATATACCCATTCCATGTCAGAAAAAAAATCCAACTCATTTTTGTAATGTACATGTACCACCGTCCTCAATTTAGCTTAACTGTCTGTTCCACGTTTTGCTGCCGACGAACATTTGGCTTTTAAACACATTAAATCTAAAAATATTTAAAAGTAATACTTTTTTATCAATAAAAAAAAGTCACCCTCCCTCCCCAAAAAATTTTTTTTTATGAAATTCCGTCAAATATTGATTTTATTGCTAATAAAAAGATTTTCCTATGGGAATTTCAACTGTGGGGCAAAAACTAGATTTTATTCAAAATATTTTTTTTATTTGTGGGCCGATTTTTAAAATCTAACTTTTGTTTCTTAATTACACCATGTTCAAGCTATCTCGCCAGGTTTCGGAGTGAATTTCCAAAAATTCCGTTTTTTTGGTTTGATCCTTCATGGATCAAAAAAACAAAAGTTTTGGAAAATGACTCCCCATGTTAAAATTCCCCATAGTAATTTTTTGTTATTGAGGAAAAAGTAACTTACATTTAAATATTTTTTAATTTAATGCCCCAAATAGCCAAAAGTTTCGTTGGCAGAAAAACGGGAACAGACAGTAGTTATTGCTATGCTACATTTGTACATGTTTAGAGCCATTGGGGTCATTCATTCCATTTTCATGCTCGTATTACACTAGAGTATATAGGGCGTCAAAATGATTAACCACCTAACGGGTGGGTATCATTACTCCCACCCTATATAATACTCACCACCCCCCCCAAAAATCCAAAAATTGGTTAACGAGGAAATTGTCTCCCACCCAACCACGAAAAAATCAAAAATTGGTGTTATAAATAACATCATTTGTTTTTCACGTCCAATGAACAGATAATTTTTAATAAGTTTTATAATAAAATATTATAACAAAATGATAATAAAATACACAACGAATTGACGTTTTATAATGATTTGGATGAAGGATTTTATCCTGTGTTTCTACAGTATTAAAACTCGGTAAAATGACAAGACATGTATATCGAATACATGAAATATCACGTAATTTAGTACCTGCGATAAAAACGTTGCATTTACAATTTAAAACCGCAATTATGTCCCGGTATAAGTATCAAATTTATATAAAGAAGCGACTAAATAGGATCGGAGAAACACTACCGAAACATTAATCAACTACTTTTATAAAACAGTTTAAAATCAAAGATTCGTTACGGATATGGCGTTTCTACAATATCGCTTTTAACGAAGAAAATTGGAAAATTATTAGAAGAAATTGAAAATTTAGTGAACAGAACTAATTTATGTATTAACACACCAACAGACGAAATGTTCCAGATTACACGTGTTATGAACATGTAAATTAGGTGTCCATTATAGAGAGATTAACACATTAACGTCTTCCAGGATGAAACGAAACACACTGTAATAGTGGTATCATTTGAATCCCCTCTATACTACTGTACATATATACTAACATTTTTTATAACTGTGTTTGAAGAACTTTTACGAGAATACGGGGGTTTATATCCCTATATATAAATTCTATAAAATGAGAACACTAGCGATATCGAATACATGAAATATCAGACGTAATTTATACGCTCCGATAAAAACGTGCTTTTACAATATTATACCGGCAATTATGTCAACCATACAAGAGGCAAATACAACATTAAAACGGATAATGCGTATCGGATATGAACAAAGGTGTATTATATAAAATTGTTAAAACCCAAACGATTTCGTTTTACGAATATACATTTCTATCTACGATATCGCTTATTAAAGATTATTAATAATTTGTAAAAATGAAAAAAAAAAATATCAAAAGCCTCCACTCGTGCACAACACCCCCAGCGACTGGGCAGATTGTCTAGCCGGCACCCCAGCCACTGGTGTTTGGGTGACCTTTCTAAGGCCCACGCATCTGTTGGCTCACATTCTGTCTGGGATCGCCTTGCACCCCATTGGGCACCCCAATTACTCTATAAGAGAAACCAGCGAAGTAAGAGACGAGCCTATGTGTGAATTTGGTTTTCCGAAATTGCAAAGCTTCTTAGGCAGAACTCTATTAGGACGGCACCATTGAGCTACACAATTACATCGCCAAATACACACATATCATCAGACTCCGCTACCATTAAACAGACGAGACGGGACGTCCATACACGGATCAACAACATGGCATGGCAACGAGATGAGACCAAAATGTTGAAGGTCAAACAAACATATATATACTCATCAGTTTTCCTATACAACATACAAATGGGTTCATATTATAATTATTTATTAATACCCTATGCGAAAGAAAACAGTGGATGTTCGTTATTTTGTTAATTTTATATTAAATTTTATATTTTTTTTTAATAATTTAAAGGCCTGAACACTCCCTATCATTTACATAGTAATTAATTTATGTTGTAAACGACAATGTGTTCAATACACGGTTTATTGGCCCATGCTAAATTGATAGCCGAGGTAACAGACCGATAATTCCCCTCAGTGAAAAACACATTGTTGTATAGGTTTAAGTAAAATTTGTTTACTGCAACCAATATAAATTTTGAAAAAAAATTGGAAAATTTATAAAATTAAGGAATTTTTTTTTTTTTTATTAAATTATTATTTTTAACAAAAAAACAAAATTTTTTTTTTTTTTAAATTATTTATTTTTATTTTATTTATTTTTTTAATTATTTTTTTAAATTTTTTTTTTTTTTTTTAATTAATTTTATAATGGTGCTGTAACATTTCCTCCGACTTATTTCAAGTTTTACCCTAAATTAACCCAATCAGTACACTCGATTTTTGGCATGGTGGCGCCCCTGGATCCTTATATCATTTTTTAATTCTTCATATCTCCCCATTTCGTCCACCCACGGATTCAAACTCTAAATTTATATGTTCTTTATCGCCAACGCGTTGGACACCATAAACGTCGATAGCTAGTTTCTAGCACCTAGCGGAACGGAGATTCTACATGTTTCTACTGTTTTTTCTCGAGGTTCCACCCCCGCCACGAAGTACCATACAAAGTGTTCCAATAAAAACGGTAATTCCACTCATAACCCCTGCAGTGGAATCATTACAATGTAGATAGCGTTGCAGCAGTCCCCGCCCCACACAACACAGAAACACTTGCCAAACCGTACTAGATTGCTCTGCTATGTTTGCCGCGCGCCTATATTTATAGAGTGTCTTTTTCTATTTGCACATTCTCTAACAAAAATATCCTGCCATACGACGATATTATTCAACCTAAAATCTGAACTTTATTCGTTAATTGATAACATGTTGGTGGAGTGGTATTGAGATTGAAACAGTGGTTGTGGATTGTATTGAGAGTTGGATACAGTGTTGGTGGATCGTATTGACAATTGGAGAGCGGTGATCGTTCATAGTAAAATTTATTTCAATAGTAATATTTACACAAAATTCAATTAACAATGAGACAATAGTGTAGATCTCTCTGATCACCGATTTTCGTAACAAGTTAAAAACACTACCTTGGGAAAGTCTAATTCGATCATCACCGGAGAACGAAACCAACCGTCGAACTATCTCCAGAGATGTAGTGACTCCAACCCCACCGTTCTCCCCATCCTAACTACAATATTTATCGCGACCAGCTGCCCACAGTTTACCATTTATGCATTAACCGAGCAGACCGCCATTTGAATAACGTCTCCTGCACTGTCATAGTGTAACCCCCTATTTATTATTACTCGCTTTGGCAACACCACGAATAATCCATAGTGGCCCCACAACCAATGGGCCCCGCTTCTCAGCCCAAACTGTTATGACACTTTTTGAGTGTTTTTCATCCATTGTTTTCACATTCCGCAAGCCGCATTGTTGCGTTTATGCCCTTAACGAATCGCATAAAGGTAGAGGAGCCCTCCTCAAGACTTTGGTCGCGGCTATACGATCTTGTTTCCGTTTATCGGTTATTTTTCAATCTAGGTTCAGTAAGTGTCGCTTCTCTGTGAAAAGAGTCCTCTGATCCAACGCATCATAAGCTCCGTAATGGTTAGCCTGGTGGTCGTCTAAGCTCTTATCCATACCCGACAGGGTCTCTTTTGAAATTCGGTTATTTTTTCATCTAGTTTTAGTAAGTGTCGCTTCGCTGTTAAGAGTCCTCTAAGGAGCAAACACCCTATAAGCCCTCCTTAATATCCGCCGGTTGTCTTCTAGGCTTATCAATACCCGTTCGGACTCCATCAAGATCATACCGTGTCTCTTTTAAATTCGGTTATTGTTTCATATAGGTCAGTAATGCCGCTTCTCTGTGAGAAGTCCTCTGAGCGGAAACGCCCCCATAAGCCTCCGCAATGGCCTCTTGTTATGATCTTCTCGACCCACTCAACCCCCACCTGGTCTCTTTCCTAAATTCGCTATTTTTTCATCTAGTTTCGCAAGTGTCGCTTCTTTACTGTGAATTGTCTCCTAAGCGCTACGCAGCACAAGCCTCCGCAATTGCCCTCTGCAAGGTTAAACAACAGGTGGTCTTCTCCGGACATTATCAATACCCGATCCGGGTCTCTTTTCGAAATTGGTTATTTTTTTATCTAGTTCCATGTAAGTGCCGCTTCTCTCTGATGATAGAGTCCTCTGAGCGCAACACCTCATAACCTTCGATAAAGGCCGCCCAGGTGGACTTCTCGTGCTTTCTCAATACCCAAACTGGCCTCATTTTCGAAAATCGATTATTTTCCCGTCTATCAGCAAGTGTAAGCTTCTTTGCTAGAGAGTCTTTCTAAGCGCACCGCATCAACACCTCCGTAATGTCAGCCTTACGGTCGTCTCGGGCTTTATCAATCCCCACCGGCCCTCTTTTCCTAAATTTGGTTTTTTTGTTAACCTAGTTCGTTTAGTTTCCGTATTGCGTGTCTTCACGACTTTGTGTATTCACAGCCGGGCATATCCTCTAAGTTTGATAGTAGACTCTGTGAATCTCGTCGTGCCTCGATATAGTTTTGCTATTCATCAAGGCCTTGTTTTTTGGGTAGTTAAAAAGGCGCCCTCTGTCCGGGATGAATCCCCCTTCTGCAAAGGTCCAAATTATTTGAATTTGTCACCCAATCGGAAAACTACCTGGTCTCGTATATACTCATAATGTTGATAATATTATGACGAACAATGCGTTTAATGTCTAATTTTCTTCCTCTTAAAATTAATTAATTGAAATGTCTAGGACGACCGAATTCGGTAAATCGGCTTTCAACCTCGCCTTTAATCATCAGAATATAAATCATCAACTCGTGGATGTGTCCCGAATCCAAACTTTTTCATCTCTGGGTGTGGAAGTTCTAACATTACAGTCTCACATAGAAACAATCGCTGGCGGGCACAGTTTTCAGTATTGTGCTGGGGATCCGTCTATCGTGTTGTACGATGTGTTCACCCGATCCAGTGTGCACCCTTGAGAGTTTTCGTGAAGGTGAAGTCCACCGTTTATCACCGACGTACTCCACCCGGGGTAAACACTCCCTGTGTTTGAGGAGTATGCACTCTAAAACCGAGTTGAATACCCTAACCCCGGGAGACCACTACCTTATTTTCACTGCGATGGTCATTGTTGCAGCCCGGTAGCATTCGATACTGTGAATGATTATAAACCGTCAAGCTCTAGTTGACAAAAAATCTTTTGAGCTGTCTTATCCCCACATCCGTGAGGCAGCTTTACTTCTAATTGTAATTCCATCCTTCACATAGTAAACCATTCGCTCTTCCCCACATCTGCCATCCAACCGTGAAGGTGATTTGATCTAAGGCCTACCCACCCCCTGCGTTTTTCCCGCAGCAGTTGTCTATAATTTTTGAAGTCACAACTCCCTTTTTGAACATTTAGTTATAGTAGCAAACATAATATTATCTTCAATGGTTACCAAAGCAGTTAGCTTTAACTCTAATGTAAAGTACCGGTCGGAGTAATTACACACAAAAAGACGTTGTTAATCGCCTTGTACACTCCAACGTACGGTTAGACCCGGACAGTGCTTTGCCACCAACTCCCTAACATCTTTGAACAATAAAGGTTGCCAAGATTACTACATGGAGGTGGTAAACGGCTGAAAGCAACACCGATGCAGTTTTGGCAGAACCAAATAAATTCGCTGTATGGTGCGCAAAACGCCGGGTGTGGAGTTTTCCATATAAAAGACCCATCTGAACATCCAAGAATGTCATCTCCGAAGTGTTCTACAACTTCACGTATTATACTATTAGGAGGATTCTCAAAGAACTAGGTATTGTCACGACCTCAAGACGGACCCTGGGATCCCATTTCCAACACATATAACCGTATGGCCTTTGGAAGACTGTGTAACGAATTTTTACGTTTTTCAAAAAGACCGGACTGAGACAGAAAGCATTTCCACTCCAGCACCGGCCTCGGGGACTTCTCATTCACGGCCAGTTCCGGAATTGGACACAGACTGATTTTAGACACGAACACTCCGTGACCACTTCGTCAGTCGAGAATCGCCGGGAATTTGACCCCCGCAACTAATGACTTTCGGGACGAAGTGTCTGGAGGTCGACACTGTGGCGTGTTTTTTTGTAAAATTACCCTCCGAAACTGGCTCACGTCCGATTATACATACAGCGAGGCTGCGAGTTCAAAACGCGTGGGGTACATTTATGTTAGATACGGGTCTAGGTTCACGCAGGCGGAACGGGGTTACTCGCGTCAACGACTCCATTCGCACATCACCCTGGCCTTCCTCGGCGCACAGAAGCAAACTCGCAGTTCTATCTGGGCATGGAACAGCGTTTTTTTGATGTACAAAAACAATTTTTGGCACGTGTAAGGACCCATCTCAGCGAGGTGACCTGGAGAATGGCGACCAGAATTATCAAGACTTTTTTGCAGAATGCCAGCACCCCAGTAGACTCGTGGTATTTGAATAGGTCCTTTATAGGGCGCCGAGCAAATATGATACGAACGAGACGACCCCGGTTGACGGTTACGAATAATCCATAATCGAAATCGCCACCGCCCAATCAAAAAATCCGCCAAACGTAACGTGAACACGGATTCACAAGCGCACCCCCAACATTGGAACCGATTCATAAAAAACACAAAAGTTGGATACACCACCCCCAATGTCTTAAAATCCGAGAAAACCCAGTACCCCCCAATTCGTAAATTGGATGCAACCACGAGTCCCATCAACAGCCCAATCGCGATTGGCCCAAACACCCATTCATACAACCAATGTATAAATTGGAATCATGACCCACACGGAGGCGGCAAATGGTCTCGTCAACGCCCTCTGGCGACGATTATTTACGCTTTGGTTTAGGAACTCCTGACAGAGAATAATAGGAGACCGCGATTGCCACGAAATTAAAAAGCCCAGGTAATTTTTGCTAGCCATCCGGCCGTATTGATAATATAGATAGCAAGTAAGAAACGCTACTTCCGATCCATTCCCAGTAGTGTGGCAAGCCGCCTTTCCACTAATTTAGCTAGAAGACTGGCGAGGGCTTTTAGTTGTTTTTTTATCCACTCCAGGCTCCACGGATGGAAGGGGCTGGGCTGTGCTGGTGCGGAGCGGTGGTACGCCGCACCACCATGAAGAAAATTAGAACTATGGGCGATAAAGTCCATGCCGATAGCAACCAGAGGATGCTTGCTATCTGTACGCCCTGCCTCTCGAAACAGAGTGCAAGACGCTCACCGAGTGTCGTTCTCCCTCGTGCAGGACCCCGAGATTGATTAGCGATCCAGACTTATTTGTGTGCGGAGAGCCCTCACCACGGTTAGCCGAGGCGGCCTCCACGAGCTTCTCTTTCATCCCGCAAAGTACCGCAGGAGTTTGTTGATCCGCTCGGTAAATTCTCTATCGTCACCGCTTCCTCCAGTTTTCTTTCTTCTAGCCGCGATATTTCATTACCAGCGCCGTGAGTTTGGAGAGGGGGATAAGGACTCATTTCAGCCCGGACCGTTTGTAGAGCCTTATCGAGTCAACGAGTTCGCGAAGAGGTAACAGGTGGTCATCGTTGAGTATTTTCCCCAATTGGTGATTGGACCTTGAACGTGGTCTCCATAGTGTATAATAACGTCGGTGGCTATTTGAGGGACCCTCGCCTGAGCTAGACCGTTTCCTATCGCGGTGACCGGCTTCGCCTATAGTTTCGACGGTAGACTTTAGGCCTCTACAGCGCGGGCCGGTACTAATTGTTTTAACCCCTCTTCCATCCGTGTAGCTAGTTCGTTCCTTATAGAAGTTTGGCCACCCGCCCCGGTTTCCTGGCAATGGTGTTTAGATGATATTGTTTTCCCGGTCCTCCCCTTAACTAATTGGGATCAGTAGATGCTGCCTCTTAGTCGCAATTTTACCGCTCATAAATTTGAACTTGGAGTAGTCGCGACCGGTGGGACCCAAGAAGGGACCAGACCTTTTTCATGCTGCCAATTGTGTAGTAGTCGTTTCAGCTCCTCAAGTTAATATCCTGACTTTGACTAGTGTAAGCGTCACCCAATGTGATTGATTGGAACTGGAGTTTCTATGTGGGTCGTGAGGGAATCCTCGCAGTTATCATCATCACCATCGAGTAATCTTCTCGTCGCCCGTAGTGCGATCGAATTCGGCCATGTAATCAGCCATAGTTATAGTTTTATTTTCAGCATTTAAAAATTAATTATGTATTAAAGACAAAACCAGACGGTTTAATATTTCAATAATTGTGAAAAAATTAATTATGACTTCGAGTCAATAACGGTCGCAAACACAATCCTTACCGCAGACTGCGTGAGCCCCTCGGGGCAAAAGCGTGAGACAGAGTGTCGTTATTACAACAACCCATCGACGATCGACCAGCAACCACAGCTCATTAGTCCTCATCCCAACCTCGGAGCTAACGACGTCATTGTTTCCGGGGTACTGTTCGCCTCGCTTGTCACATTTCGCTAACGTCCGACGGACGCGGACCGAACCGTAGTTCAGAACCTGGGTCGCGCCCATAGTCGAGACGACTAAGATAAAGATTTCTGGTAATGAGGGTGAGTCCGATCCGATGACAGCGACGTCTACCATTGCTATCAGGACCCTGTGGAAGACGTCACATCTAGCTTGAAAACGCTGTCTATCAAGGTATTGGACACCAGCAAAAATAAGAACGTAACCAAACTTAGAATCGGGGGCTGCTAACAAGGCAGATAACAACGCGAGTGACAACGCGTCCGCGGTGCTTACGGCAACCGCTTCAACATTCCCGCTCGCCTTTGAGTTGCTGGAGAGTCACATGCCCTAAACTATCAGAGCGCTTGGCTGACCGCCTCGAATACGACTAACGTTCAACGACTACGGCCGAGTTATCATAGCCACCAGACCATTATCGACGTATACGATCGATATTTTCCGCTGGAGTACGACATAGGTCCACGATGCCCGAACGTAGCGCGATTGATCAGAACCCAGTAAGCCGGGGGCGCGTTGCCATACTTTTACGACCGAGTCTTCGCCATCTCGCAAGATGCCGAAAGAACAAAAGCGACACTTGTGGAAATATTAACGTCAACGTACCCGCCCGCTCGATGAAAGGTATACTGATGTTGTTTCGAGATCTCGGTTCGGCGTTCGTGCAAAAAACCGACAGATTCTATAACCCCCAAAAATCACGAGGTAGAGTGACGATCGAGGGAGTTCTCCAAACAACTCAACAGCGCGGGTCTTCGCGCGCACCAGCAGAGGGATGAAGTAAGAAAGCAGTTTTGCTGCGGATCTAAGCGCTTCTCCGGAGTTGGCAGCAGTTGCTAAAGACTGCATCTCTCGGCCGTCCTCCCTTCGCGAGTTCCTGAATACCAAATACGCGTTATGGCAGACATGCAAGCCAGCGACGATGACAAATACACGTAGCGACGCCAGTTGAGAACGCTAGTGAGGGTGTGACGATCCAGATAACCAAAGAGAGCGACGGAGCCGGGCCATTGAACGTGTACTTATATATAATTACAGACGCACAACTCAACATCGAAGATGGCGATACGTATCAGCGACTCTACTAAATCTAACGATTTATTACTAAAAAAATCAATCTAACGATTTATTAAATACATAATTTGAAAAAATTAAAAGATCTAGCAATTCAATACCAATTCATCACGATTGGAGATGCTCACTCCGCCATACATAGTGTGGGCAGACAGGATGTGGAAAAACGGTTACACATCCTCAACTTACTCGAGGATCCTACCGCGATGCTTTCGTCACTTTGTGATCCTATTCCCACTGTGCGGCAACAACGATACTTATCACAAGCGGTGCCCGTGGAATATGGACCGACCCTGAGGTATACTTATTTGACCCCGTGATTTAGCTCACGATTTGGTTGCGTGGTTTATACCAAATATTCAGGGTGACCCACCCTATAACGTGTTGACGATTGCTCACCAAGGCGGCGATGACCAAAAAGAAGGACATGCTCTCCGAGCTCGCATTTTCTGGCCGCCATGCGAGGCAAAGCGTAATGGATAACCACTCAAAAATACAACGCCGTCCCTCAAGGATCTGCGCGAGCAAACGAAATGGTCGCCTCTTTCACTTGCAAGACACGAGACTCATTCGATGACTGTCTTCGAGAACTGACGTTATCCAACGCGCGAGGAGCGCCAGGAGGTTCGACAAGATTACTTTTCGAAAACTAAGCACGACCCCCCCAGCTTTCTGTCTAAAGAACTGAATCAACCAACTGTTATAAGTATCAACTAAAATCTACCGATTTTGAAAAAATTAGGTAAATTAATAAAATTAGGAAAATTGCAAAGTAATAGTTATTGCAATGGCTTAGCAATTGCTGAACAAATGCTGAATAATGCTGAACAAATGCTGAATAATGCTGAACAATCTGAACAAATGCGAACAAATACTGAACAAATAATGAACCAATGGTTAACAATGTAACAATTTGGTGCTCGCGGCGAGCTTTGTTGCGAGCATAATGGTGATCATAAGTACGGTTGGTGCGCCATTTTATTATTTTAATAATTTTGAAAAAAATTAAATAAATATGTTAAAGTGATGAACTTGTTAGAATAGTTAAATTACTAATTTTGAAAAAATTAAAGAAAAAGAAACTGCGACGAACTTCTCGATCAGCTAATAGAAGAAACCTCAACTCCGACTGCCAACAATAAAGAGCCGACAGAGCAATCGGATCTGGGTGAGGGTGCAACGACTACCGCAATGAAAATGAAAATGCGGCCGACGAGAGCTGCTAGCTGCGCTGGTTGCTGGGGGACAATCGGAGCATAACTCGAAGCTCCTCTCATTTTTTCAGAGATAAGATGTCAGATGCGGAAGATCGAATAAATGAATGCGCGATACGAATCCAAATTGAGGAGCAGAGATGACAAAAAAAACTCTGATCGGCGGCTATATCATTTGTACGCTACCGCCGTATAGACTCTCTCCTATAACCAAACACCGAAAAGGGGTTTGATCTCACGATTCTAGAACTAGACCCTTTTATAGGACACACTCTTAGAACGGCATGCTGCTCAATTTATCACAAGTTTGGAATGTACATTAGCTTCCCGAACCAACCCGCGTTGACCACGGTAAACACAGTCAATTTGGACATATATCCCACGAACTATAAGCACTAATATTAATATATAAAATGACACAAACACACCCACGAGAGTGACGGAGGAGAACCAGATTGCTCCACACAATCGAACCAGAGTGTTACTCCGCCACTGGATGACATACCGCAATAAAAAATCCCAAAAGACCAGGCAGCTGGAGCGCGGCGGCTGCCACCCGAAAATGTAAAACAAGATAAAATACCGCCGAGCTTCGAGAGGCTAAACTCCAATCGAGATAGGGGTTGCAATCGGGGAGAACGGAGACAGCAAAACATATGATACCAGAGTTGAGTACAACAACACACCCCCAATTCACAGAATTGAAGCACACACTCACACCCAATACCAACTACCGTTGGAGTTGGGGCGCAATACCGATTGAACCCAATTCGATGAATTTGGAGTTGTGTTGTTTGGTGTGGTCTGGCAGTTGTTGTGCCCTGTGCGTGTGGAAATACCAAAAAACAATCAGCCAGTGTTCAGAAGAAATTACCTAAACACCAATCATCAACAATGTTGAATTTTGGAGCGCCCCATTTAAAAACATTGATCGCGACCCATTTATATGCAATAATGTATAACAATGGCTGAACAAGATGGTAAAATGTTAGTGAAGCGCTTATCACGCCGTGTGATATCGGGTTTCATATCGGGTATGCTCCGACTATCAAAGATGAGACCCTAAGGAGGAACCTGCTCCCAAATTTGGACTTACACAGTGAGAGACGTAGGGCACGCGACCTTAGATGTACGCCGCAGTTTGGGACCCCGAAGATTACTAGATAAAGCTGGAATTCTAAAACCAGTTAATATATGGAAATAAAATGGCTTCAATCGCAGTAAATAGTAGGTGGTGCGCTATGTAACCGCATTGGCGTTCAGCGGTAGCAACTTTAAATATTCTCTAAAATGAAAAGCCGAACGTGGATGAGGAGCGTAACGTCATGAATTAGCTGTAGAAAGAAACAACTCAATAGCGCAACAGGAAGCATGGTCGAAAAAAACGAACCGCACCATCTGGACTGGGTCAATGAAGAGCTCGCGCGAAAATCACTGCCGCGCAAACTTTTCAGAACGTTGAAGAATCCCAACCCGCGAGTACGCGCTGGCATATCCTCACAAAAGTCTCGATCCAATGGATCCCGAATCCTCAACTTCAGAATTTCTATGTACCGTCGAGCCCCAAACGGACCGCGAGATCGCGTTCATGCATCGGGGAATGGGTGTGGGGGTCTCGCCGGCTATATATACAATCGAGATTTTAAATAAATTAATTAAAACATTTTTTTTTTTTATAAATATATATATATAAACGAATGTTAGTTTGACGAACTTTTATTAACGCATGATTGATGTAGGCTACACTTGCCCAAAAACCATCGTTTACCCTGGTGCAACAAGTATGATTCGTCTGGCCCAGATTGTCTCCGAGGACAAAAAAGCGGCCACCCTTTCGCAAAGCGATGTTAGATTACCTCCCAATCAGATTGATAATTAGATTTCCCTCTCCTGTTCCAACCCAAACGCGATTTGGGCTGCACGAAACTTCCAACAAAGTTTTATTATTAACGACGCAGTTAACCGGACGAACTTGGCGTGGGCAATGTTGGAAGATTGTCCGATATATTAGAATACTTCGCATACCGATGAACACGCGCAAAACTTGATACCAAACAACGCGCAAGCTGTACGAATACAATACTATAGGCCACGCGGCTACTGGAGGGACTCGCGGCCATCAAGAACCTCCGCGGCGGCGACCAAGGTTTCAGAAAACGCTGTCAATGAATTGGCTCAAGAAGCATGCATCTGGCAGATCTATTTACCCCGCCTCACTATATTCCGCGCCCGAAAATCGAACGTAGCCGTGCCGAACCAATTCACCAAGCGGATTCTCCTGTTCTCCTCACCGTCGTGTCGGTCGCAAAACGTACAAGTACGCACTGACAATCGTTTGACGAGTAGCGAGTCGTTACAAGGGGCTCGCCCGTTGTCCACTAAAGAGTCTAAGGAAGGTGGCCGAGGCTCTTTCCCGATTATATAAGAGGAGTCCTCTCAAATGGCGAATCTTCTCCCAGGTCGATCCCAGCCGCGAGTCATGGGCGCGTCTCTCATCTTTGTCTAAGCCATAAAGTTATCACAACCGGCCAGCCGTCAAACATCCACCGGGAATCCCCCCCAGGGGATCGTGGAAACGCTTCAATCAAACCCTGGCTGAGAGACGTTCGACACCAATACGCCAAAGAACTTGTAGACCCCCATATCACGGTCGAACCGAGTGGGTGCCAGACTGCCGCCGTGGTCTCCGCACTGAACGGAGAGTGACCAATTGATAGGTAAGAAGCCTGTAGATCTATCAAGTTAAAAGGGTGACGAGCAAGCCATCTGCCGTCTCGCGCGGGCGACCCGTTGGTTTAGAGGACAGAGGCTTCCATCAGAATGACGTCCGGTACCTCTCTATCATCCGGAAGCTCCGAAGGTGGCAGCCGAGCCGATGCCGCCGCGCGACTGATCCATGTGGTCCTCAATGTATATCATTCTAGATCGATCTATTTACCAACCCGATGAGCCCGTGCTCTACTATTTGGATATGGCCATCTCGAGGGTTTGTTCGCGAAGAACTTCTTATAGTGTCTTTCTGACACCAGCTACCCCGATTAATTAAATCAATAGAGGTTCTGTATGTATTTCCGTCTGTAACACGCCGTCTTTTATCGTAGATGCCGAAGTCCCTAATTTTTTGTTGACAGTAACGTTTCATAACGCCGTCTTTCATTTTAAATCCTCTATTTTTGTGCTTTACATCTAAATGTGTTTTTCCATCTTCTGTAATTTCACTTAGTACCGTTATATCTATCCCAATTTAAATTGTTAGTTCTCTTGGAACATTCCTTTCGCAGAGTTTTTTTATTAATTTTAATTTGTTCCCAACTTAACTTAGTGAAATTAATTTTTTTCCTACAAAATAACACTTACTAGATAACGCTATCGCCCTATCCCCGCAAAATTCCCATTTGAAAAGACGGGCACTCTTTCGCTCTCATTTATTCCAAGCCAACCATTTTATTTTTAATTCTTTTCAAACTCGTCTAGTAAGTTAGGTCTAATCAATTTCCTCTATCGTTTTTTTCCACTAACTCCTATATACATACTATCGTATCACATCGTATAATTCAAAGTCTTCTCTATTTATGTATTTATCTAGAAATTCGTAGTAAAATTCCAACATTCTCAATTTTAGCTAGTTGATAACGCTATTCCACAATGGAATGGTCCTTTAGCGCACACCTGGGTTTTCTTGAAGAATTCGTATACCCCAAATCCTATCTCTTCCAAATCCATCAAAATACGCGGATCTTAATGCTTTGTCAACACAGGTTTCGTCCTCGCGTATATGTCCGTATTTAAATCTCTCACGTTGCCTCTATCATTTTTTCCACAACACATTTCCTAATAATTTCATTATGTCGGCTACTGTTTCTTATTGGTTCTACAATCGCCTGTTCGTCTTGCCGTGCTGTAACTTCTTTTGCAACCATTCGAAGGGTTTACCACTAATATCATCTATAACACATGAACTCCCGTTATTTCTAGGCCTGTTTTTAAAATACCAATTCAACAGTGGCGCGGTACAGCGAATACTTTAGTGGCGGTTCATTAAGATCCCACCAATTTTCTTGTTCTTTTTCTTCCCTTTCCTCTATGTTCTTCCATATCTTCCCAATATTTTAACATGAGTGTGGGAAACTTCATCAACCTCTACTTCTCTGTTATTATAAATATAGGGGGAAACATTTCAGAAAACTTATGTTTTAAGTTGTGTGGAACTTCTAATATCCACCTCCGCAAACCCAAACCAGTCTCCAAAAAAACTCTTTTACAAAACTTTTTATAAATTAGGGTTATGTGGGGTATCTATATGGTGTATAGTTTCTCTCCCAGTCACGCATCCTTATTTAACGTAGAAAATATAACGCGTTTGCATCGTCCCACAAAACAGCCTTGCAAGGCTTTGGTCTTCTTATTTGATCTAAGTTTGGAACACCGGCTTCTGCATAGCGTGTAAAATACTATTGGATGGACCAACAACTAGAGCGTCCCTTCATCATTTCGTATGTATCTTCTTTTGGTGCATATAGAGCATACCTCCCGGTATAATCCGTCTTTGAAGATTTTTAGGTTCGTTTAATGGTTCCTCTCAATAAATATTTGTAGTAGCACTCCAGGTAGTGTTACCGCATCTTTGAAAATAATCCACACCTCTGTTTTATAAAATTCACAACATTTTTTTTCCACCGCTTCTAGGAACGGGGCTAGGGGGGGTGGGGGGGGTTTATTATTTTTTTTTTACCATCGTAAATCGTTATAATATTCAACCATCCTCTGATAGTTTTCATATTATTTTCTTCGAAAATTCTACGACATTTTACTTAATTCTGGTTTCGTCTATTAACATTTTCCAATAGTTTGGAATACCAATCTCTATATCCTGTAGGCCTGGGTAATCAGTTTTTTGTCTGGAGAATCGAACACTCATAAGGAACATAAAGATTTTCTGTCCTTTGCAGTCGAAGGGCTGTTATCCAACTATCATAACTTACACCAGGACTAAGATAAAGTATTACATCAAGAAATCTAAAGTCTGGAGTAAATAGAAATATTGTTGCGTTTGCACGGTTTCTTCCGACCATTACTTTCTTTGTTTGTTTTGATGTCAGTTCGCCTACTAGTATTTCTTTATTAAGTTTTATATCGTAACTTACTGCTGTTAAAACCTAGAACCGGTACTTGCGCTATCCACAGTTCGATTTTCGGCGATTTGGTTTACGTAAATGTTCTGTATTAAAAACTATTCGTGACCACACACTTCTTCTCTTATAGCTTTTCCCCTGAACTTTCAAATCTTCTAACGAATTTTTTCTATAAGTTTTGCGGGAATCTTTACACAAATATGAGTTAACTGTTCCTGAGATAATTAACTCCTATACTAACGCTTGCCGGACGTGCCTCACTCGTTACTCTAAACGATTACGGTATTTTCACTTCTGGCTGAGATATGCCTCAAAATCGTATACTACTGATTGGAATAAAGAGTAAGTGTCACCAACCGATCTTTATAATATTACCCTTCTTTGGAATTCGCATTCCCACATAACTACTAAGTTGAATTCTTTGCTTTTCTCCTAATAACTTTATCTCTTCTCATAGAGGACTGCGCGTTCCTTCTTTTCTATGCTTTGCATGATCTCACACCCGTGCCAGTAAAGCCGTGATATTGAGATACGGTATTGGTTTCTGACAGTATCCATCTACCGGAGCTCCTAAAATCCATTCTTTTTTCACCTCCTGTCCCGCACTGTCGTGGTGATGTGAATTCCCTCCCGCTTTTCCACAGAATACAATCCAATCGATCGCCCCTTAACTAGTTTAGAACCTTTTGGTAAAACGCCGGTCTCAGAACGACGAAAACGCGGGCGCTCTAAATAATTACCATCACATATTACTTTTGTCTCACCTCTCATACATGTTGGACCCGGGAGTGTCTCTTCAGATACTCGCTTTCGTGAATTTTCTGCTTGCAATATCGCAGGCGTAAATTTTAGATAGGTTTTTAAGGTTTTTTATCAGAAATTGCGTGATGATTAAACAGGCCTATTTCATTGTTTATTACCTTATTACCTTAATAGGCCTGGTACCTCTTTTTCAAACCACCGATACTTTACATTTCGGTGGGTTATATACTTCTACTACCGATTTTAAAAAACTCTTCAAAAACCTTTTTCAGAATCTGAAAAAGAAATTGGTGAAACCACATTACTCACCCGAAATATTGCTTACTAAGTTTCTTTCGCCTTTTTCTGTACAGCTGTCAGTCTGACTTTTATCAAGGTGCATAGCTAACACCTGTAACAACAAAGGTCGTACATTATACTTATCTAAAGAATACATACTTTCTATCCTCAAACATCTGGAAGTTCTCCTCCTCTTGCTTATTTGGATTTCGTAGTCCCAAATTCTATTCCATACTTAACCCGTATTAAGCTTTACAAAACTACCTCTACCCATCTTTGACAAACTTTCCACTTTGTATTTGTGTCTGTCCTATTTTATCGACATTATTCGTGTGTGCTCCTTATCTGACAGCCATTTTTTAAACGGTTTTCATTCGATGATAGGGTTCGCTACCACCGAGATTTTTTGAATATTATAGTTTTAGGTTTTTCCATTTTTAATTTCCTCCATATGTTCTAGCTGTTAAGAATATGATATCTCAAATAAAAATTTGGTTGTTAGATACGGAGCGAGTTTATCAACAGCGTCGACTCGTTAATGTTAATGTTTTACGAAAGGATAATGTAACTACCCGTCGTCCATTTTCTATCTACTTTTCCATGTTTCAATCGTGAGCCCCCAATATTACTTCACCCCTTTTTCCACGATCGCGCGAACTATAGATTTTTTCTTATTATTTTGTATTGGGGCGTCGCCATATTATTGGTGCTATGAAGGTAATTCTTTAAATTAAATACACTAGCCCTTAGCTCCGCAATAACTTTCTTTTTTGAATCTGTTACCACTTCCTCCGCTAGTGAGAGGTCCTTTAATCCCCTCTTTATAGGCGACGGGTAAACCGCTTTCATAAACGTCCTCATTCTTTGTGGCAGTTTATCAGCTTTGTCAAACCCCCAACTCTCAACCGTGTACTAGAAGTAATCCCTAAGATTTCGGCTTCTCTTCTCAAACTTTCTATTTCTGATCTAGTTTCTGAACGTTATCAAATTTTCTGTTAACGCCTCATTCTTTGTGGCATTCTATCAGCTTTGTCAACCCCCTAAACTCTCAACCGTTTACAATAAGTAATCCCGTAGAGATTCGCTTCTCTTTCTCAAACGTTTCTATTTCTTGCTCGAGTTTCTGACGTTAGCATATTTTCTGTAATATACTTTTGTATACCTATGAAATTATCTGTTCAACTGGGTCTTTGAAAACATTAGGTTTTTTCACATCTAATTGAATATAAACATAAACCATATACATATTTAATGGAGTGTGAGACTTGTTTGTAAGACGTTACGCGTAAAGATACTACGAAGGCATCAGCGAGACGTAAAAAATCCTTGTGTCCCCCCGCAATTCAATGCCACCAATGCCCTTGAAAATTCGTTAGTGCCCAAACTCTCTTGTAGAACATAAGCTACTACGCTGGCAGTGGCTACAGGTGAACGTGGTAGACTAGAGCTTGTAGAATTAGTTGCTGATCAACGGAATCAATGACTATTTCGGAGGAGGAAAAATATGGTGTTTGGAATATAAACTATTGCGTGAACGCATTTAAATCGGAAACTATATTAGAAGAAATTCATAAATTTACTGTCCGAAAAAACATGATGTATTTATGACAACGAGACAAAAATAAATCCGTTTAAGACTATCGTTTATCTGTTCAATTGGACGTGAAAACAACATGCTGTATTTAATAACACCAATTGTTGATTTTTCGTGGTTGGTGGGAGACAATTCCCTCGGTAACCAATTTTTGATTTTTCGGGGGGGGTGGTGGAGTAGTATCATAGGTGAGAAATGATACCACCGTTAGGTGTATCATTTTGACTCCTATATACTACTCACAAAACCTCACTTTTGTCCAAGTATTATGTGAACCTGAGAGAATAAACGATTAATATAAATCGATTTAAAGACAAACAAGGAAGTAAAACCATGTTTATGTATTCTCCAGTTAATAATTTGTGCATGACATATATATTTACAGAAAATGTGGGTATTCTTCTGTCAATGATGTCGATAGATGCAAATGCACAGTTAGTTGTCATCTTCGGCTCATTTACGAAAATACGTAAATTTTAAACCTTTTTCTAAAATTAATACCGTACAAGGAACAAAATCGCAGGCGGGTCTCTTTTTTACTGTGGAAACAGCAATTAATGTTCCATCAAATAATTCGGGATCGATACACCAAAGTCGCGTCGTGCACTGTGTTTGCATGCTAATCATAAACATGGGTGGACAATAACAAGAATAGTGTAAGGAAAACCCAGAGTCAACATGCCATCAATATGCCTACTTGCTGCGTATGGTGGGCTTAGTTTAACGGCATAATGTCTCACCTACTTTCACGATGTAGAGTCGAACATTAACTTAAATTTCTTTCCTGAATTGTACGTCCCACGTAAGAGACGAAATTAAGAACCATGCATTAATTCGACGCCCGCGTAGAGACCCACATAAGACCATAGCATTTAATATCGACGCCGCGAAGAACGAAGTTAAGAACCATGCTTTAATTTTCGACGCCGTAGAGACATATTAAAGGGTGTCCAAAAGCCGGCCTTTCTTTTCCTGCCCCGCGTTGAGAACAAAAATTACAAACTTAATTATATAATTACGCAGGTGGTAGCGAAAGCTGGGACGTTTAAGGCTTTTAATATTCGTCTCAAATGCTGCGTAGAAGCGAACGAATTTAAATGTCCATAACGACCACCGATACATGTACCGTTGTTTTTTTTTTGCTGGTTCTTAGAGCCGATTTCTTCCCTTCCACAGGTAACATTAGGTTTTGGTGTGTGCCAGACTTAATAGGGTTTAATAATCGTTTTTACTGCTTTAATTAACTGTTCTGTGTATCTAAGAGTGGACCCATGCCAAAAAAAACAAAAACACACGGTATGTCACTGTTTACGTTATTACAATTAATAATTATACCCGTCATACGAAGAATGTCGAGAGGTATATAGTTTCGTCTTCCATGAGCGTCCCGTCCGTCTGTTTGTCCGTATATGTGCTAGCCCTACAGGATGGATTTTGTTTTAAAGGATAGGGTTATTGTCTGTCCACGAAATGCTGCCCAAGATTTATTGCTATAAAAACAAACTCCAAGCTCTTATTCCTTTTTACATAAAACAATGTAAAACTATTTTTAGCTCGACTATACAAAGAATAAGTTAATGCATATTTCACCCCGGCTCGGCGTCGTCCGCGCGTCGGCGGCACCGTCACGCCTTGGTAACGTTTTTAGTCAGCTGTATAATGGAATTAATACTGGCCTACACTTTACCATACTTGGACAACTTCATCCTCCTATGATGATACATCAATACCCCTGACTATATTTGACTATTGACCTACATTACCTCTTGAATTAAATTAGCTAATTCCCTTGGTTAAGGTTTTAAGTCAAACCTTGGTTAGGTTTTTTAGTCAAGCGTGTACATGGAATACTATAGTGCATACAGACACCATATGTGACAACCTTTTCTCATAGGGGAGATTTCATGTACATCAATAACCCCTGATCTATATTGGAACTTGACCTCAATTCCTCTTGAATAACTTACTTAATTACACTTGGTTATGGTATTTAGTCCAAGCTTGTAGATGGAATAACTAACCGGCCTTACACCCACCATACTTGGAACAACTTCACTCCTAGTGATGGACATCAATAACCCCTGATCTAATTGGACCTTCACCTACATTTCATCTTGAATTACTTAGATAATTCCCCTTGGTTAAGGTTTTTAGTCAACCGTGGTTAAGTTTTTAGTGAAGCTTTGTACCATGGAATACTATTGTGCATACAGACACCATACTTGACAACCTTTCTCATAGCGATTACATCAATAACCCATGATCTATATTTGACCTTGAACCTACATTTCCTCGTGAATTACTTAGTTACTGCCCCTTGGTTAAGGTTTTTTAGTCAACCTGTAAGTTTTTAGTTAAGCTTTACATATAAGACTAGTGTCATACAACCCATACGTGGACAACCTTTGCTCATGCTTAGATGTACATCAATGACAGATCCCCAACTCAGATCTATATTGACATTGACCCACATTTCTCTTGAATTACGTAGTTTATTCTCTTTGGTTAAGATTTTTAGTCAAGCTTGTATTAGTGGGAATACTACTGCCCTAACACCCACCATACTTGGAAAACTCATCTCCTAGTGATGTACATCAACAACCCCTGATCTATAATCTGACATTGACCGAACATTTCCTCTTGAATTAACTTAGTTAATACCCCTTGGTTAAGTTTTTAGTCACCTTGGTTAATTTTTTAGTCAAGCTTGTACATGAATACAGTTTGCATACAACACCATACTTGGGACAACCTTTGTCTCATCAGGGAATGGTTAACATCAATAAACCCTTGATCTATATGTTGACCTTCACCTACATTTCCTCATGAATTACTGACTTAATTCCACTTGGTTAAGGTTTTAGTCAAGCTTGTAGATGAATACTCCCTGGCCCTAACACCAACCATACATGGACCATTTCATCTCCTAGTGATGTACATCAAACAACCCCTCACCCCTGACCCTAAATTTGACCTTGACCTACATTTAACCTTGAATACTTTCAGTTAATCTCCCCTTGGTTAAGGGTTTTTAGTCAACCCTTGGAAGGTTTTTTAGTCAAGCTTGTACAAATAATACGATTGTGCATACAGACACATACTTGGACACCCTTTTCTCATCAGTGATTACATCAATAACCCCTGATCTATATTTGACATTGACCTACATTTCTTCTTGAATTACTTATTTAATTCTCTTGGTTAAGGTTTTTAGTAAGCTTGTAGAGAATATACCTCATGGCCCACAACCAACCATACTTTACAACTTCAATCCCTAGTGTTGGTACATCAATACTACCCTGACCTCTGTTTCACTTGACCTACTTTTATCATTGGATTACTTAGTATTGCCCTTGGTTAAGGTTTTTTAGTCACGCTTGTATATTGAATACTACCCTGGCCTACAGCAACCTACATGAAAACTTCATCTCCCTAGTGAGTACATCAATAACCCCCTGACCTAGAGTCTGACATTGACCTACATTTAACCTTGAATTACTTACTTAATTTCCTTGTTAAGGTTTTTAGTCAACCTTGGTTCAGGTTTGTATGCAGGCCCGCAGCCACCTGTTTGTCATGCTATGTGTACATCGACAACCTTCGTAGTCGAAGCTATGCTGTGTTCTCCGACAGCTCTTGTTTAGAAATGACCTACTTTTATTTCCAAGAAAATACCGTCTAATAACGAAGTTATTTCGAATAAACAGTCATGGATGGGATTTGCCTTATAAATTAATTTCACCGAATTTAGTTGTTGAAATAAAACGAGAAACTACTATTGCCAATAAACACTTCGGTAAACAACAGCAACAACTATATTGCGAAATGACACTAATTCTTAAGAAATGTGTGTATTAACACAATTTCTGGCATAAACTAAACAGTTTGCATTAAAATATATAGTAGTAACCACCGTTAGGTATCATTTCCCCACGCATATATACTACCCAAAAAAACCACCCCCGAAAAACTCCAAAATTGGTTAACGAGGAAATTGTCACCCGACAGCAAATTCGTGAAAATTTGGTGTCATAAATAACAGAAGTTGAAATGAGGTCCCAATTGAACAGAAAATCCATAGTTATATACGCCTATCCGACCGCTCGAGGTTGATGAAAAAATAAATTCAGATAGTCAGTATTTACATACCACGATAAGAGAAATACCCTCGGCGCTAATAAATAAAAGTGTGTGTACCTTCTGTTAACCTCGGCTATAAATGCACACATTAATAACACCGGTAATTGAAACATTGTCGTCCTGATATTACAAAAAAAGGTGTTTCAGTTAATATGATCAGCCTATATTTTTATTTGATGGGTGCACCAGATATAGGATTAAGCAGCGGTCGGATCCAGTGTTAAGTACATGCACAGAAGGTGTTTTGTGAACGGCCGAGTATTTCACCTTATGAGGTTCACTGTAAACTATAACGTATACACTATTCTATTAAAATCGACGATAACCACATGCGGTATATGGTTACGCTGTTATAGAAATGTAGTGGTCAGTGGTTCGTAACGGGGCCCGAAAAAAAAGTTTTATGTTCCGTATGGAGGGGCCGTCGGAACAGCTGAATGTTATGGTGGAAGGAATCTCCTGCGCGTCTGCAGACTAACGCGAATAAGCATATCACTCCCCCCTGAACGGGAGAGGAGATTTTTTCTCTTCGTCCGGCCCTCCCCCTCCATAACGAGTTTTTTTTATATCTTCGTCCGCGATAATTTCTGTGGTTTGAGCCATGGACCGGATAGTACCCTTAAGTCCTGTATCTGACCATCCTCCTCGACGACCATTTTGACATCGCATCTGATATATCGTTTGTGGCTATCGCTTTCGACACGATAACGTGCTTTCGACCTCTTGGCCTCTAGTTTTCGGCCCACGAGTCGGGTCGTCATGCAAAACAGTCCCGCCCCCGCCGCTGTCGCACTCAAGTCCACCGCGACCCGGAGCGGCGACGACCTGTTGACAATAAAGACACCTCCCAACCCACCCCGCCTTATAACGATCTGGAGCGAACGCGGTGCTCACCCCCTCTTAATAATTTGGACCGACCGTCTAATATTTCTGCGCATAACCCGTCCGCATCTCGCCCTCGTGTTGTAGAATCATATTTTCTCGACGATCCTGTCATCCTAAAGGATGCCGGGTCGGCTGTCCCCGAAGGTAAGTGTGGATATAGTTTCTCATCATTCATTCATAAATCCAGTTGTAATTAAACAGTGTAACAATAGTGGAGGAAGCTGATTGGTCAGCAATTTTGTACACCAAGTAATAACACTACTGCCGGGTACTTAATTGGAGTGTCAGCATCGAATATAGTAAACCCTGACCTCTGCCCCGCGTGCTTGTGGATGCCAATATTCTGTTCTAATCACCATTCAGGGACGACATTCACTCGGACTTCAGCAAGTAGTCGTGTCCGCAAAGTCGACCGAGCAGACCGCCATCGAAAATCGTCCCAGACACTGCCAAGGTGTATCCCCCGAATCTGTTGCTCGCGTTGTCACCAGAATGAATATTCTAAGGCCCCCTCGTTAGTGACACACGCACCTCGGTACAAACTGTTATCACGTGTCTGCTAGCTTGCAATTTTCCCATTTGTGCAACCGCCCTAGTTAAAACTGTGTGGGACTGTGATACGCCCCTCTCCAGCCTTCTCATTGCGGCTTCATCGTATGCTGCGGCCGCGACGGGAACGTCCCGTTGGAACTACCTGGACCGTATATGCTCATGATTAATATGTATATATATTATGTTTAATCGGTTATTTCGAGAACGCTCGAAATCGGGTAATAGTTATTCAACTCTCGCGCTTTATCATCTAGAATAGAAATCTCAACTCGTGGATGTGTCCCGATTCCAAAACTTTCATCTCGAGGGTTGAGAAGTCTAAGGTCAGGGTCTCCCTATAGAAACAGTCGCTGGCGTGCACAGTTTTTAGTAATGTGCTGGGAGCTCCGTCTAACGTGTTGTACGATTGATCCAGGTGCACCCTGATAGTTTTCGTGAAGACGAAGTCCACCGGGTCGTCACAGACGTGCTCACCCGGCTCAAACCAACCCCTATTGTCGGAGTATGTTTTTGTAAAACCGAGCAGCACAGCCAAATCAGGGGTGATCGTTACCTGGTTGGTGGGTTCGACGGTTAAGGTTGCGAGTCCGGTAGCCTTCGAGATTGTGAGGCTGGCTCTACCATCAAGCTCCGACGCAACAAAAGTTTGGAGGGATCTCGAACTGCAAAGGCCGGGGGGCAGCTTTACACCTACTTGGCGCGGGGCCTTCACGTAGCCGAACCCTTCGCTCTCCCCCACGTTTTTCCACCCAACCGTGAAGGTGATTGATCTGAGGCCTACCCGGCGTTTTCCGCAGCAGTTGTCGATTGACTTTTGAAGTTCACAACTCCCATTTTGAACATTAGTGATAGTAGCAAACATAATAATATCTTTCAATGGATACCCAAGCATTTAGCTTTAACTCTAATGCAAAGTACGCGGTCGGAGGTAAATACACGCAAACAGACGTTGTTAACCACCTTGTACACCCAACTGTAACAGTTAGACGAAAAGTGGCTTTACCACCAATTTTCCCGACATCTTTGAACAATATAGGCTGCCCAAGATTACTACGATGGAGGCCATGAACGGGTGGAAAGCAACACCGATGCAGTTTTGGCAGAATCAGCTCAACTTCGCCGTATGGTGTACAACGGCCGGATGTGGAGTTTCGCATCAAGACCATCTGACATCCAAGAATGTCATGCTCCGAAGTGTCTACAACTTTCACGCGTATTACACCATTAGGAGGATTATCAAAGAACTAGGTATTCCACTACCTCAAGATGACGCATGGAATCCCATTTCCACACATACGATCGTAGGGCGTTCGAAAGACTGTGTAACGAATTTAACGTTTCAAAAGACGCGGACTGGAGACAGAAATATATTTCCTAACAGCACTGGCCTCGGGGACGTTCTCATTCGGGGCCAGTCCGGGAATTGGACGCAGACTGATTTTAGACACGATCACTCTGGTGACCACATCGTCAGTCGGAACGCCGGGAATTTTGATCCCGCGACGATGACTTTCGGGCCGGAAGTATCTGGAGGTCGGCACTGCGGCGTCTCATCCTGCAATTGGTTACCTCCGAAACGAGCTCACATAGATTACATACAGCAGGCTGCTGAGGTCCAGGACGCGTGGGGTACATTTATGTTAGATAAGGGTATGGGGTTCACGCAGGCTGGTGTTACTCGCCTCAACGACTCCATTCGGATATACGTCTGGGCCATCCTCGGCGCACAGTAGCAAACTCGCAGTTCTATACTAGGCACGGGAACGGCGTTTGACGCGCAAAAACAATTATTGGCACTTGTAGAGGACGCCATCTCAGCTAAGGTGGACCTGGAGAAGGCGATCAAGCAGTATCAATACGTTTTGCAGAATGCCAGCACCCCAGTAGACTATGTATTTGGAATAGGTCTTTATATGGCACCGAGCAATATGATACTACGAGACGACCCGGTTGACGGTTACAATAATCAGATCGTAATCGCCACCGTCAATCAAAAAATCGGCCACAACGGGAACGTGAACGTGGATATCATCAAGCGCACCCCCAACAGTGGAACCGATTTCATAAAACCGCAAGCACCCACCACACCAACCCCAATTCACGAATTGGGCCCCCCATCAAGTTCATTTGAACCCAGTGTTCCACCGAGTTCCGCTCCTGTTTCACCCTCTGCAATTGGACCAGCAAGTTCCCCCAATCGCGATTGGATTGGAACAGGGGAAAATAGTGTCACAACCCACGAGGAAGAGAAATTAGGGCTCGTCGTAGCCCTCGTGGCGGTCGGATTATTTGTGCTTTGGATTTAGGAACTCTCGGGAGGCTAAAAGTAGGAGACCGGCGATAGCCACGATTAAAGCCCAAGCATTCTCGGCGAGCCATCCGACCGTTTTTGATAATATAGATAGCAAGAAGGAGAGGAGACCCCCGATCAACCCAGGCAGCGTGGCAGTCAACTTTCCTGCTAATTTAGCCAGGAGATTGGCGAGGGCTTTTAGTTGTTTTTTTATCCATTCTTTGGCTCCACCGGATGGAGCTGGTGCTGGCGCTGGTGCTGGCGCGGTTGCTGGTGCCGAACCACCCGTGATAATAGAACTAGAGACGATATAGATATAATTAGGGTCGATATAATCATGGTGAAAGCTGTGAGGATGGTTACTATTGTGAAGCCCTTCTCTCTGAACAGAGTGCGAAGACGCTCACCGAGTGTCGTGTCCTCGTGCAGGACCCTCGAGATTGTTTCGTGGCTCCGACCTAATTGTCCAGAGAGTGTCTCACGGTTAATTGAGACAGCCGCTAAGCGAGCTTCTCTTTCATCCCACAACGACCGCAGGAGTTTGTTGATCCGCTCGGTAGATTCTCTATCGCCACGGGCTTCCCCAAGTTTTCTTTCTTCTTGCTCGATATGGTCGTCCAGCTCCGTGAGTTTGGAGAGGTTATTAACCAGTTCGCCACGGTCCGTTTGTAGAACCTTATTGAGTCCCATCAGTTCTCTAAGAGGTAATGGTGGGTCATACTTCGTGCCGTTAATTTCATTGACAGTGGTTTCCACTGTGTTAATCGTGTCGGTGACTATACTCGGGACCTCGCTGATATCACTCGTTTCTATAGCGGCGGCCGTCTTCGCGAGCGTTTCGTCGGTAGCCTGTGTGGTTTTTACCATTTGTTGAGGCAGCTGCGACCGATCATCATCGAGCACTCCGAGAGCTCGAGCGAAGAGTACTCCATATCGGTTCAAGGAAGAGGGCTGAGGAACCGGGTCGGGTCGTTCTTGTACGTCAGCAACTTCCAGCTATTGCCCCCATTTAACCCACAAGTCTCCTCTTTTAGTGCTGCGGAACTCCAACGTGGCATTGATGCCGTGTTTAGACACTTTACTCTCCCACCGTTTCACCAGAGAATCCGTTTCCATGAGAGGAGCCAGCTCACCCTTGGAGATCCCCGCAGGAATATCGGCACCGCCCGCCCATGCCGGAGTTTCGGATGGGGCCTCCCACGTATGTAAAGGTGTGGCTGTATCAAACAAACAAACGTGCCTTCTTCTCGGGTGTGTCAAACAAACGTGCCTTCTTCTCGGGTTGAAACGGATACTTCTCGGGTGTGTCAAACAAACGTGTATTCTCGTGTGCCCACCCGGGAAACGGATACTTCTCGGGTGGGGTCTCTATGAAGGTCGTTTCTTCGAAGTCATCGAGCATATTCTCGAAGTCATCATCATCGAGCTAATCGTCTCGGTCGCCCGTAGCGCGATCGAATTCGTCCATGCCAATATCGAGACCAGCCATCTTTAATAATTATTATTATATTAAAGACAAAACCATACAGGTTTAATAGATTATGTCTTCGAGTCAATACGGTCGCAAACTCAATCCATATCGCAGACTGCGTGAGCCCCTTGGGGCAAACGTTGTGAGACAGAGTGTCGTTATTACGAACAACCCATCGACGATCGACCAGAACCAGCAGCTCTTAGTCCGCTTCCGCAACCTCGGAGCTGGCGACGTCATTATGCCGGGGACTGTTCGCCTCACTTTCACTATTTCGCTTACATCGACGGACGCGGACCGAACCATCGTTCAGAACCTGGGTCGCACCATCGTCAAGAAGACCATGATAAAGATTTCTGGTAATGAAGTGATGTCCATCGATGACAGCGACGTCTACCATTACTACCAGGACCTGTGGAAGACGGCGCAAGAGTGTGAAAATGCGGTATGCCAAGGTATTGACACCAGTCGAAATAAGAACGTAACCAGACTTAGAATCGGGGCTGGTGACAAGGCAGATAATTTCGCGAGCGACAACGCGGTCGCGGCCGCTTACGGCAACCGATTATACATCCCGCTCGACTTTGAGTTGCTGGAGAGTCACTGCCCTACTATCAGAGCGCTTTGGCGGACCGCCTCGAATACGAACTAACGTTCAACGACTACGGCCGAGTTATCATAGCCACTGACATGACATGATTTTGCTTCCGGCTCTAAGCGTTCCCCGGAGGTTGCCGCGGTTGCCAAAGACCTGCAGCTCTCGGACGTCTCCCTCTCGGATTTTCTGACTACCAAATACACTCTATGGCTAGACATGCGATCCAACGACGACGACCAAATGCACGGTAGTGGACGCCAAGTTGAGAACGCTAGCGAGGGTGTGACGATCCAGATAACCAAAGAGGCGGATGGAGCCGGGCCATTGAACGTGTATTTATATATAATAACAGACGCGCAACTCAACATCGAAAATGGCCGATACGTCTCAGCTTTATACTAATTTTAAGAAAATTAGCAATCAATACCAATTCACGATTGGAGATGCCCACTCTGCCATAATATGTGGGCAGACAGGATGCGGAAAAACGGTTTTCATCCTGGACTTGCTAGAGGGCTCATACCGCGATGCCTTTCGTCACATTGTGATCCTGTGTCCCACTGTGCGGCACAACGATACTTATCAGCGGCGCCCGTGGATATGGACCGACCCTGAGGTATACGTTATTGACCCCGGCGACAGGCTTCACGGTTGGCTGCGTGTCTTCTATCAAATATTCCAGGGAGAGCCCACCCTATACGTGATTGACGACTGCTCGGCCAAGGCGGCGATGACAAAAAAGAAGGACATGCTCTCCGAGCTCGCATTTTCTGGCCGCCATGCGAGGCAAAGCGTATGGATCTCCACTCAAAAGTACAACGCCGTCCTCAAGGATCTGCGCGAGCAAACGAAATGGGTCGCCCTCTTCCACTGCAAGGACCGAGACTCATTCGATGAATGTCTTAGAGAGAACGACGTTATCCCAACGCGCGAGGAGCGCCTGGAGGTTCGACAGATACTTTCGGAAACTAAGCACACCAAGCTTCTGCTAAAGACTGATCAACCAACTGCTTATAATGTAATTAATTAGTAACTGCTGAGTAAATGCTTAACAATGCTGAACAAATGCTTAACAATGCTTAACAATGCTGAACAAATGCTGAACAATTACTGAGCAATGCTGAGCAATGTGAGCAATTGCTGAACAATGTTGAACAATGCTTAACAAATACTTAACAATGCTGAGAAAATGCTTAACAATGCTGAGCAATTGCTAAGAATGTGTTGCTCCGCTGCGAGCTTTATTGCGAGCATAACGGTGATCATAAGTATCTGGTGGTGCGCTTGGCAATATGTTAGACTTATGAGACTTGTAAGAATAATTTTAGCAATAATGAACTGCGACGAACTTCAGCTAATGGAAGAAACAGTCGCTCCGACTGCCGACAAGACTGAAACTGTAGGAACACCTGTCAGCACGACTGCCGGCACGGCTGCCGATACGGTCCCGAAAGAAAATGAAAACGCGGCGCGTCGCGAGCGTCTAGCTGCGCTGGTTGCTGGGGGACAGTCGGAGCATTATCTCGGTAGGCGTCTCTCAGTTTGTCAGGTGGATAAGATGTCAGATGCGGAGGTCGATACAATGTATGCGCGATACGAATCCAAATTAGGTGCGGAGATAACAAAAGCTCTCGGATCGGCGGCTATTCATTTGTACGCTACCACCGTTAGTATACTTCTCCCTATACCAGACACCGCGGGGTTGATTCGCGATCTAGAGACTGACCCTTTTATAGGACACACTCTTAGAACAGCATGCTGCTCAATTTATCACAAGTTTGGAATGTACTTAGCTCCGCTGACAACCGCGTTGACCACGGGTAAACACTGTCAATTTGGACATATATGCCCACAAACTATAAGCTCAGAAAATGATGACACAAGACACACCTGCGAGAGTGACGGAGTTGAACCCGATTGCTTCAACACAATCGAACCCGAGTGTTACTCCGCCACTGGATGACATACCGCATATAAAAAATCCCAAAAGACAGGTAGCTGGGCGAGCAGCGGCTGCCACACGAAAAGCTAAACAAGATAAAATATTCGCCGAGCTTCGAGAGGCCAAACGGTCGTTGCAATCGGAGACAGAGACAGCAAAACACCCGGTGGCAGCTGTTTCTCCCCCAATCGCGATTGGATTGGAACCGATTGCTCCAACTACCAATACTGATTGGATCCCGTGGGTTGTTGTTGGTGGTCTGTCAGTTGTGGGCACCCTGTATGTGCTTTACCGTTTCAACTACAGGTCCCCCCTATCATCAACAAGGTTGAAATTGAAAAAACAACCCCAACACTGTTGGATGCGGTTCCAATCCAATCGCGTTCAACAGTGTTGAGTGATGCGCCCCATTTAAACATTAAACGCGATCCCTTTTATATGCAATAATTATAATGGCTGAACACGATGGTAAAATGATAGTGAATGCGCTTTATCACGCCGTGGTGATATCAGGTCTCAGTATCGGGTATGCTCGACTATCGAAGGTGGCCTTAGGAGGGAATAATAGTAGGAGCAGCGCTCGTGAACGCATTGGCGTTCAGCGGCAGCAACTTTCTATTCTCTAAACTACAAAACTCGAACGCGGATGAGGAGCGCGAGCGTCACGATTTAGCTGTAGAAAAACTCAATAGCGCAAAGGAAGCGTGGTCACAAAAACGAACCGCCCATCTCGACTGGGTCAACGAAGAGCTTCGCCGCGAGAATCACACCGCGCAAACTTTCCAGAACGTTGAAGAAGCCAACCGCGAGTACGCGCTGGCATATCCGCAGAGAAGTCTCGATCCAATGAAATTGGGACTAGATCGCGAGCCCCAACTTTCAGATTTCTATGTACCGTCAGAGGCCCAAAAAGACCGCGAGATCGCGTTCATCGTCGTGGGAATAGCTGCGACGGGTCTCGTCAGCTACTATATATTCAATCGAGATTGAAATAAGCAATTTAACTTGTTTAAATATATATATATAACGATGTTAGTTGACGATCTTTATTACGCTTTGATCGATGTAGACTACACGGCCCTTAAACACCGTATAGCTGGCACAAAGGGTATGATCAGTCTGGCCCAAGATTCTCTCCAGACGTGGCGCGAGGACGGAAAAGCGGCCACCCTTTTCGCAAAGCGGATGTTAGATTCCCCCACCAATCCTGGGGGATTGGATTCCTCCGAGTTCCTTCAGAACTTAACCTCCAAAATCAATCGCGATTGTACTTCCAGCAAAGGTTTATTATTAACGACACAGTTACCGGACGAGCTGACGAGTGCATGTTGGAGATTGTCCGATATATTAGAATACTTCGCATACGATGAACACGCGCAAACTTAATACCAAACTAACGCGCAAGCTGGCGAATACGTACAATAGCCAACGCGGCTACTGGAAGGGACTCGCGGCCATCAAGAACCTCGCGGCGGCGACCAAGGTTTCCGAAAACACTGTCACGGAATGGCTCAAGAAGCAGGCCATCTGGCAGATCTATTTACCCGCGCCTCACAATATTCCGCGCCCGAAATTCGATGTGCCGGTGCCGAACCAAGTTCACCAAGCGGATCTCCTGTTTCTCCCTCACGATCGCGTCGGTCGCAAGACGTACAAGTACGCGCTGACAATCGTTGACGTAGCGAGTCGTTATAAGGGGGCTGAGCCACTAAAGAGTCTAAGGAGGTGGCCGAGGCTCTTTCCCGAATATATAAGAGGAGTCCTCTCAAATGGCCGAATCTTCTCCAGGTCGATCCCGGCCGCGAGTTCATGGGCGCTCATCTATTGGCTAAACACAAAGTTTATGTCAGACGCGGCCGCGTCAACATCCACCGGGACCAGAGGATCATGGAACGCTTCAATCGAACCCTGGCTGAGAGACTGTTCGGACACCAATACGCTAAAGAACTTGTAGACCCTCATTCGCGATCGACCGAGTGGGTGGCCAGACTGCCCGCCGTGGTCTCCGCACTGAACGGAGAGGTGACCAGATTGATAGGTAAGAAGCCCGTAGATGCTATCAAGTTTAAAAGGGTGACGAGCAAGCCCTCTGCCGTCTCGCGCAGGCGACCCGTTGGTTTAGACGAGCAGCAATCGCCGATTGCACTTCCATCGGATATTGACGTCCGGTACCTCTATCAACCGGGAGAGCTCGAAGGTGGCAGCCGCCGCGCGACTGATCCCGTGTGGTCTCTCAATGTATATCATCTAGATCGATCTATTACCAAACCCGATGAGCCCGTGCTCTACTTTTTGGATGATGGGCCATCTCGAGGGTTTGTTCGCGAAGAACTTCTTGCGGTGCCTTCTGACACCCAGTAAACCCCCGGATCGTCAGAGTCTTTAGATTGCTAATTTTCTTAAAATTAATTAAAGAGGTTCCGTATGTATTCCGTCTGATAACACGCGTCTTTTATCGTAGGACGCCGAGAGTCCTAATTTTTCGTGACAGTACGTTTTCATAACACCGTCTTTCATTTTAAATCCTCTATTTTGTGCTACAATCTATAAATGTGTTTTCCTTCTTCTGTAGTTTCACTTAGTACTCGTTTATATCTATCCCAATACTTACTAGATAACGCTATCGCCCTATCTCCGCTAAATTCCATTTTGAAAAGTACTGGCTCTCTTTCGCTCCATTTATCCCAAGCCAACCATTTCTTTTGTTTCTTTTTCAAACTCGTCTAGTAAGTTAGGTCTAATAATCATTCCTCTATCGTTTTACCACTAACTCCTATATACATACTATCCGTGTCCATCTGTATTAATTCAAAGTCTTCTCTTTTAACGTATTTGTCTAGAAATTCATAGTAAAATTCCAACATTCTCAATTTAGCGAGTTGATAAACCGCTATTCCACAATGGAAGGGTCTCTTTACCGCACACCGGGGTTTTCTTGAAGATATTTCGTACGCATCTCCTATCTCTTCCAAATCATCAAAATACGCGGATCTTAATGCTTTGTCAACACAGGTTTCGTCTTGTGTATATGTCGTATTTAAATGTCTCTCCGTTGCGTCTATCATTTTTCCACAACACGAGTTTCCTGATAATTTCATTATGTCAGCAACCGGTTTCTTATTTGGTTCTACATCCCCCGTTCGTCTTGCGGCTGTAACTTCTTTAGCGAACCATTCGAAGGGTTTACCACTAATATAATCTATAACACGATGAACTCCGTTATTTCTAGGCCGTGTTTTAAATACCATTTCAACATGGCGCGTACAGCAATACTTTTGTGACCGACATAGATCCCACCAATTTTTCTTCCATTTCCTCTAGTTCGGCCAGTATCTTTTAAATATTTTAACATTGTGTGCGGGAACTTCATCATAACCTCTACTTCTCTGTTTATTTTATAAATATTGGGGACCATTTCAGAAAACTTATCTTTTAAGTTGTGTGGAACTTCTATATCCACCTCCGCAAACCCAAACCAGTCTCCGGATAAAACTCTTTTTACAAAACTTTTTAATAAGTTTAGGATTATGTGGGGAATCTATATGATGTATAGTTTCTTTCCCACACGGCATCTCTTTATTTAACGTAGATAAATATAACGCGTTTGCATCGTACCCCAAAACAGCCTTGCAAGGTTTGAAACCCACTCTAATATTTGAAACACCGGCTTCTGCATATCGTGTAAATACTATTGATTGACCACCAACTAGAGCGTCTTTCATCGTTTTGTATGTTTCTTCTTTTGGTGCACATAGAGCATCCTCCGGTATAATCGTTTTTGAAGATTTTTGTTCTTTAATGGTTACTCTCAATAAATATTGTATAGCCACACCCGGTAGTGTTACCGCGTCTTTGAAAATATCTACACCCCTGTGTATATAAAATTCACACATTTTTCCCACAGCTTCTAGGAACGGTGCTACATTTAAATCGTTATAATATTTCAACCAATCTCTGAAAGTTTTCATATTATTTTCTTCGAAAATTCTACGACATTTACTTAATTCTGTTTCATCTATTAACATTTTCCCAGATAGTTTGGAATACCAATTCTCTATATCCGGTAATCCTGGGTAATCCAGCTTGTCTGTAGAATCGAACCACTCGTAAGGAAAGAAAGATTTCTGTCCTTTGCAATCGTAGGCTTTTATCCAACTATCGTAACTTACACCGGGTCCTAGGTAAAGTATTACATCAAGAAATCTAAACTCCGGAGTAAATAGAAATATTGTTGCGTTCGCCCTTTTTCTAACCATTACTTTCTAATACATTTATCTCTTCTCATTGTGGATACGCGTTCTTCTTTCTTTTGCTTTGCATGAATCTCACACCCGTGCCAGTAACAGCCGTAATATTGATATACGGTATTGGTTTCTGGACAGTATCCATCTACTGGAGCTCCTAAAATCCATTTTTCACCTCCGTGTCTTCTCTGTTCGTGGTGAATGTGAATTCCCTCCCGCTTTTCCACAAAATACATCCAATCGATCGCACCATAACTGTTAGAACCTTTTGGGTAGAACGCTTTCTCGAACGACGAAACGCGGGCGCTCTAATAATTACCATCAACATATTACTTTTGTCTCACCTCTCATACATTTTGGTCCGTGTCTCTTCATATTACTCGCTTTCGTGAATTTCTGTTTGCAAATATCGCAGGCGTACATTTTAGATAGGTTTTTAAGGTTTTTTTATCAGAAATGCGTGATTATTAAACAGTCCTATTGTCATTGGTTGTTTATTACCTAGTGCATCATAGTGTGCTGGTACCTTTTTCAACCACCAAACACCACCTTGTGTCGGTTGATATACTTCTATACCGATTTTTAAAAACTCATCAACCTTTTTCAGATCTGAAAAAGGAATTGGTGTGAAACCACATTACTACCGGTATATGTTTACTAAGTTCTTTTCGCCTTGTCCGTGCATCTGTCAGGTCTGATCTTTTCATCAAGGTGCATAGCTAGGACACCTGAACAGACAAAGATCGTCATTATACTTATCTAAAGAATACATACCTTTTCTATTCCTCAACCATTCTGGAAGTTCTCCTCCTGCTACTTCTTTGGATTGTAGTCCCAAATCTATTACCCTACTGCCTGTATTAACTTTTACAAAAACCTCTACCCATCTTACAAACTTCCACTTTGTATTCGGTCTGTCTATTTTATCTGACATTATTCGTGTTTGCTCCTTATCTGACAACCATTTTTTATAACGGTTTTCATCGATGATAGTGGTTCGCTACCACCGAGATTTTTGTGAAATATTATAGTTTTAGGTTTTCCATTTTTAGTTTCTCCATATGTTCTAGCTTGTAAGAATATGAATATCTTCAATAAAAATTTGTTGTTAGATACGGAGCGATTTTATCGGACATGCGTTCAGACTCGTTAATGTCAATGTTTTTACGAAAGGATAATGTAACTACCCGTACCGTCTTCCATTTTCTACCTTTTCCAACGTTTTCATCGTGAGCCCCCAATATTTCTTCACCTTTTTCCACTATCGCGCGAACGATAGATTTTTTCTTATTATTTGGGTCGCCTGTGCGTCTAATTTGGGATGTGCTTGAAGGTTTGATTACACTGGCCCTTAGCCTCGCAATACTTTCTTTTTGAATTATGTTACCAACTTCCTCCGCTAGTGAGAGGTCTTTAAAGGCTCCTCGTTTGTGGGCGCGGGTAAACCGCTTCATAAACGCCTCATTCTTTGTGGAGTTCATAAGATTTGTCAACCCCCTAACTCCCAACCGTTTACTATAAGTAATCCCTAGAGATTCGGCTTCTCTTCTCAAACTTTCGATTTCTGACGTTATCATATTTTCTGTATATAACCTATGAAATTTATCTGTTCAATTGGATGAACATGATGTTTTTTTCTCGTCCAATTGAATATAAACATATACATATATATACATAATGGAGTGTGCGACTTGTTGTAAGACTTTTGCGTGTAAAGACTATCTACGAAGGCATCTATCGAGACGTAGAAAATTTCCTTGTGTCGCCCCACAATTTCAATGCCCCAGATGCTCTTGTAAGTTCGTTAGTGCCCAAACTCTTTGTAGACATAAGCAAATACGCTGCCCTGTGGCTAAAGGTGAACGCGGTAGACTAGAGCTGGTAGAATTAGTTGCTGATCTGCGAAATAAATTAGCTATATTGGAGGAGGAAAATATGAAATATAAACTATCACGCGCGGACGTATATAATTCTACAAAATCCAATTGAACATACATTTCCTTTTTTTTTTTTTTTTGTTTTTTTTTTTTTTTCTTTTTCGAAATGCAGTCTCCAATTGAACAAACAGTTCTTTTTTTTTTACCCTCCGGCGCATTATCGGGTGGATATTTCGTTGGGTAGCCGAAACCATTACAGATTTGCCACGGATTTTCTATTTCTGGCGTATATAACCTATGAGATTTATCTGTTCAATTGGACCTCTTTTCAACTTATGTATTTATGACACCAATTGTCACGATTTGCTGTCGGGTGACAATTTCCTCGTTAACCAATTTTGGAGTTTTTCGGGGGTGGTCGGGGTAGTATATAGGGTGGGGAAATGATACCACCGTTAGCTGGTATCATTTTGACTCCCTATATACTACTTATATCAATTAATCATTTAATATTCATATATTTAGCGAATATCATTCATCCATAAGGTTCCAAGTCGATCTGATACTACTGTTAATACGTCCTAAGGTATTGTACATTGTAAATGCTAACGAACTTGATGTCATGACCTTCACCAACCAATCAGCGTTTAGCAAACCAAGTTGTCCGCCGGAAATTCGTCCGGCAAAGAAATTGGCTCACAGGAAGTGACTGTATACTTCCGCCGGAAATGACATATATATGGTGTTCCCAAGGCATACCATTAGATAAGGTAGATTTACACCGGTGTAGATGTGTGAGGATATGTGCAATTAATTTTGCTTGGTATGAACTGCGTGCCAACCTCAGCATGGCGTTGCCAATAGATACGAAATCTGTAGCAGATGATGATGACATCATGTTGTATTTCGACCAAATTCTCGGCATTTTCTTCTGGAATTCTTGTACGAACACCGAGAAATCGAGGCTCGATTCCTTTATGTTTCAACCTGGCAAGATTTGCTCTCATAAATACAAGGTTAGTGTCTTTTTTTTAATGATGAAATCCAGCAAGCAGTTCGATGCAAAAACATTGTGAAAATCTGAACGCACGTGACATTTTGAAATTAAAACCCAGCATAAAATTCTTGATTTAGGGCTATTACTTCATTATATGACCCCCGTCCGTCCGTCCGTCCGTCCGTCCGGGCCAACATCGGGGGTTTAGGGGCTTAGGGGCGGAGTTAAGAACAAACTATTCCTTTGTATTATTCAGTTAGCTCGTAATTTTATTGAAATTTAGGAGCTATTCTTTGATCTTTTAAAGAACAAATAGCTCATAACTCCCAAATGTCCGTCCGTCCGTCCGTCCGTCCGTCCGTTCATAATTTTATTGAAAATTAAGAGCTATTCTTTGATCTTTTAAAGAACAAATAGCTCATAACTCCCAAATGTCCGTCCGTCCGTCCGTCCGTCCGTCCGTCCGGTCCGTCCGTCCGTCCGTCCGTCCGTCCGTCCGTCCGTGCGTCCGTCCGTCCGTCCGTCCGTCCGTCCGTCCGTCCGTCCGTCCGTCCGTCCGTCCGTTTTTTCTTTGCATTGAATGCTTACAACTAAGCACGCTGGATCTCAATTTACATTCTAGACATGAAGTCCCTCCCTCAAAAAGAAGCACTGGGTTGTTTCTAACATGACAAACCGCTTCTCTTATATTCCTATCGACCAAATACATGAACAGGAAAATGCCAAGGTAAAGGGCAATGGAGGTGCCATCAGATGAATCAATTGTAGAGATAATTCGGACAATTGAATCGCTAGGTAGAACGCAGTATCTAAAGTATGTGAAAGATGTGATTGAGACCAGAGACATACCAATTCAGAATCCATCAAGAAAAACTCACTTCCACTACTGAAATCCCCCAAATCAAAGACAAGTTCAAAATCGTCGCAGGCTATTAAAGTACAACTGCAAAACAGCTACCTATTTGGTCGACTATGCATTGCTAATCAACAACGTGATGGAGATCCAGAAACGTTTTTTTCCATGCAAATCAATCTAATCTGCTTTCGCTGTCTGATTTTGGTAAGATACGACATTGATAAAAGTCTAACCTTCTGGGCTGCATTAAACCTAGTGAATAACCTGATATGCCACAATATTTTGATTGCAAAATATTAGATGGAGCCCCCGTTGTGCACATGCTACCTACATCTGACGCCAGCACGTTTTCAGAGTTGCTCCCATTCATCCTCCGCGAGACATCACGACTGTATTTGGGACAGATATATTACTAGTAGCATCAAAGCATCCACTCGAGAAAGACGGTGCAAGAGGATTCTCACAAAGGTGTCGAGAAGAACCAGATTACCGCAGAAGTTGCAAGACTAACACATACTCCTCTGGGGCTGTACTGATCGAAAATTCAATAAGCTCCATTTTGTCCTGGTGAGTCGCATTTTCCTTGATAAAACAAGGTACATGTATGTGCTTTGCAGAAGATAACGTGATGATGCGAGGCAATGACAAAGTGTAACCTCGAAGAAACGGATACACGTATGGTAGTGCATATGGTGGACGCATTGAAGAAAGGCTCCATGAATGGTATGATTCGGACATTGGATACTGATGTAATTATAATCTTAATCGGACAATTTCATGACATCGTGGAAGAATATCCAGACATTCAAATCTGGGTAGTCTTTGGAACTGGTAAGAACATTCGAAATCACCACATTAATACACTGTGCCATTACCTTGGACAAATCGAGAGCATTGCCACCATTCCACGCCCTCACGGATGTGACACCACGTCAGCTTTCTTTGGAAAAGGGAAGACTCGAACTTGGAATACGTGGACAATTTGCCCAGAACTCAACGAGGCACTGCTGTTCATGGTGAACAACACGTACAATATGAACAAAATAACAAAAATAAACAGTTTTCATGAGCGAAAACTGACATCTCTACATAGTAACATTATCATACAAATACCAATGTGTGTAATGTTCAAATACTTTTCACAATGCCCTCCTGCAACATTCAAGGCAGGTCTAGTGCCGGCCTATTGACATTTGGTTGCCATATTGGATTTATTTAGCTGAAATATTCACACAGTCCCACTTCAAAGTGACAAATTAGTAGGCAAGTAACAACACCAAATTATAATAAAATATTGATATTTGGCGGCCATCTTGGTTATGGCAATTACAAAATAATCAAATTTTACATGATAGCCATCTGAATTAATTATTGTGTGAATGTGTGTCATTATAGCATACTAATTGTGCTAAATATAACACAGGTTTTCACTTGCATATAAACATATTTATATTTGGCGGCCATTTTGAAGGTATTGAGGTGGCATTTTTAGGTGGCACAGTGGGTAGATTTTTTGGAGCCACTTATTTTTTTAATTGTGCATCATCATATCTTGATTCAGTGAAAAAATGGCACTTTTGGCAGGCAGGTATAGTTACTTTTGTTAAGGGACCGCACTATTATTTGCTTTGTGTTAGTAGCTATAAACAACACAACAGTGCCAAACTCTAGCAAACAGATTTTTACGGACTACACGCTACAACCATGCAGCGTCCGCGACGGTTCTGCTAAGTTCATCAGCTCTCTAACTTTAAGGGACAAATGCGAAACTGCCAAAGTTCGTGAAAACCTGGCGCTAAACCGGGGTAAAACAGAAAATGGGCGTCAAAAAGCATGCGGGGCAGAGGTCAAGGTTTACATTATTCGACGACACAACCAACATAAAGTTCCCGCCGTGACCTTGTTAAGCGAGCTTGTTTATTTTATGAATACCGAAAAACTATATCCTGAGCGGCCGTCCCGGGCGGCTTACCCCACCTCTTTTAGGTTGAACCAGGATTATCGAGATATAAAATCATGAGGGAGACACACGGACAGGTCATGCAAAATATATAGGCGGGCAGTCAATGTCGTCGAGGGGATGAACACCACGCTAGCCTCAGCTTCCGTTGTGATCGGGATGGGGAGTGTGTCTTTTTTTGTCAACAGTCGTTGCCGCTCAGATTTCAGTGGCCTTGAGTGCAGTCGCACCAGGAACAGGCCTGCTTTTCATGACGAGCAGACAGGTGGCCCGCTAGCTCGAGGCCAAGAGTCACAAACACGACCGAAGAAAAACAGTATCGAAGTTATCGTGTCGAAAGTAATAGCCCACAACGATATATCAGATAGTGAGTCAAAACTGTCCGTCGAAGAGATGGCCAGGTTCCAGGAGTTAAAGGGCGCGATCCGATCCAAGGCTCATCCGCAGGTTTTGGGAGATGACGACGTAACAATACTCGTCATTGAGGGGCGGGCCGACGAGAGAGGACTCTCATCGCCCCGACTCGGGACTTGGATATGCTTGTTTGCGTGTCTAATCAGTCGGGACGACGAGGGGGGGGGGGGGGGGGGGGGGAGGGGGGGGGGGGGTCCCGCTGCCATACTGCCCGAGCGATATAATTCCGTCGCGCCCCCATTCTTCGATTGAAGCGCTACCTAGGATTTATTTTCCGACTGCACCACCTTGTGTCAGTGTCTCGATTCCTGCTGTGTCCACCACTGACAACCATACGTTTTTAGTGGTTCAATTGTTGGCGGCGTAGTATAGCTTTCCTTTACACTCACTTCCTGGTTAACAAAGTGTATATCGGCGAAATTAAAAAGACCGCCCACCAGGGCGCGAACTGGGTCACCATCGCTTAGCTTGCTGTATTATTTACAGCATATTAACGTTCTATTGAAAATCTGTACTTTGCTATATCCGATGTGCCAAAAATTGGGTACATGTGGCCATACTACTACAGTAATAATTATATTATTTATTCTACGTACTGGTGTTTAAAGGCCTGTTAACAGCTGAAAGTATAATTATATGTATCAGACAACATAGTAATCATGGTAATTAAAATGATGCTGCATAAATAGAAATGGACATATAGAGAGACTAACAGACATGATCATAGAACCTTTCATATGTATTTGGGCAGCGAATAAAGTAAGAAAAAGTATTACATTTAAAATGGTCATAGTGAACTCAGTGAGTAGTATATAGGGAGTCAAAATGATACCACCTACGTGGTATCATTTCCACCCCCCATATACTCTCCCCACCACCCCCCTAAAAATCAAAAATTGGTTTAACGAGAAAATGGAAATTGTCTCCCACCAACCACGAAAAATCTAAAATTGTGTCATAAATACATCATGTTGTTTTCACGTCCAATTGAACAGATAAATTTAATAGTTATAATAAAATATATAACAAAATGGATAATAAAATACACAACGAATTGGACGTTTGTAATGTCTTGGATGAAGAATTTACGCTGTTGTTTCTACAGTATTAAAACACGGTAAAATGACAATACTATTGTGATCTCGAATACATGAAATTAAATCAGCGTAATTTATTACGCTGCGATAAAAACGTTGCATTTACAATATTAAACCGCAATTATGTCGCCGGTATAAGTATCAAATTTATGTAATGAAGCGACTAAATAGGGATCGAGAAACACTACCGAAACATTATCAAACTAATTTTATAAAACAGTTTTAAAATTCAAAGATCGTTTACAGATATGCGTTATTTCTACGATATCACTTTTTTAAAACGAAGAAATTGGGAAAATTATTATTTAAGAAAATTGGAAATTGAACAGAAAAAAAAACAACTATTAGAGAAAATGGATAATACAATACAATTGGAATTGAAAATTATTTTTTAATGCCTGTGTTGAAGAAATTTACGAAGCTTACTGGGGTTATAATCCTATATATAAATTCTATAAAATGAGAACACTAGGCGATATCGAATACAATAAGAAAATACCAGCGTAATTTATTACGCTCCGATAAAAAACGTTGCATTTACAATATTATACCGGCAATTATGGTCAACTAGACAAGAGGCAAATACGAACATTAAGACGATAATGCGTATCGGATATGAAACTAAGGTGTATTAATATAAAATTGTTAAAACCCAACGATTCGTTTACGAATATTACAATTTCTACGAATATCGCTTATAAAGAAATTGAAAAAAATTATTATTGAAACAGCAATGTTGATGCTAAGACAAATAAACCACTCCTGAAACCGCGTGTCCATTTATCCCCATGAACCTGCTAAGTCAAAGATCGAGTCATGACAAACGGCCGGAGTTGTCTGCCCATTTCAAGCGGTCGGACTCCGAACGCCGTTGTCATGCAGTTGTTTACCCATAGTGACCACATTTGTAGGGATAGAAATAAATAAATAAAAATGTTTACTCCAACCGCGGGGCGCGAACCCACGACCCTCCGTCTCTATAGAGGTAGTCTCCTTAACCCACACGACCACGTAGGCTGTTATGATAAACATTACCTAGTGTTGTACTATTATCAATTATGACAAATGTTTCAATTACACGGGTTATGAAACCATGCGTAAATTGATAGCCAAAGGTAAACAGAGCCGAGTGTATCAATTACACAGACGTGTGTACAGTGTAATCCTCGACTGAATTGTAATTCTCAGTGAAAAACACCTGTTGTACAAGGTATGTAAATTTGTTAAGTGCACCAATATAATTAATAATTTGAAAAAAATTAGGAAAATTATAAAATTAAGAGAATTAGAAAATTAAATTTTTTTTTTATTAATTTATAATGGTGCTGTAACATTTCCTCCGACATTTTATTTCCAAGTTTTTTTTTTTTTACCCGTAAATTTATCCCAATCAGTACACTCAATTTTTGGGGCATGGTGGCGCGCGCCTTGATTCTTATATCATTTTTTAATTCTTCATATCTCCCCATTTTCTTCCACCACGGATTCAAACTCTAAATTTGATATTTTCTTATCGCCACGCTTTGGACACCATAACGTCGATGCTATTTTTCTTAGACCTAGCGAGAACGGATATTCTATCATGTTTTCTACATTTTTTTCTCGAGTTTTCCACCAGCCCCCGCCCTAATTTACCATACAAAGTATTCCAGATAAAACGGTAATTCCACTCAAAAACCCCTGCAAGTGGAACCGTTACAATTGTAGATAGCGTTGCAGCAGTCCCCGCACCACTCATTAACAGATAAACAATTGCCAGAACCGTACTAGATGCTTTCAGCTATGTTCGCCGCGCTTATATTTTTAGCGTGTCTTTTTCTATTAGCACATTCTCTAACTAAAAATATCCTGCATAAGCGACGATATTTATTCAACCTAAAAAAATCTGAACTTCTTTTTTCGTTAATTGATATATGTTGGTGAGTGGTATTGAGAGTTGGATACAGTGTTGGTGGAGTGGTATTGAGAAGTTGAATATGGTGATTCGTTCATATTTAAAATTTTACAAATTTAGTTCAATATATTAGTAATTTTACAAATTAAGTTCAATTTAACAAGAACATATGGAAGAACTCTCTGAGGTCACCGATTTTCGTAACAAAGTTAAATAACACTACTTTGGAAAGTCTAATTCGATCATCACCGGCCAACGAAACAATCGTCGAACTATCTCCAGAGATTTTAGTGACTCCCAACCCCCCGTTTCTTCCCCATCTACTACAATATTTATCGCGACCCGCGTCCCACAGGTTTACCATTAGCATTAACCGAGCAGACGCCATTTGGATAACTTCACCTGCAGCTGTCATAAGTGTATCCCCCATATTATTACTCGCTTTGGCACCGAACGAATATTCATATGCCCCTCAACCATGGGCCCCGCCTTCTCAGCCCAAACTGTTTATGACACGTTTTTGGTGTTTTTTCATTGTTTTCACTATTCCGGCAAGCGCCCCTGTTTGCGTTATATGCCTCATTACGAATATTATAAAGAGGCCTCCCATCAAGAGCTTTGTCGCGGCTATACGATCATGTTTCAGTTTATCGAAACTTCGGTTTATTTCTTTCCGTCTAGTTTTCGGTAAGTGCCGCTCTCTGGATGAGAGAGTCCATCTGAGCGCAACACCTCATAACTTCGTAAGGTCCGCCTGGCGGTCTGCTCGGAACTTTATGAATACCCAACCGGGCCTCCTTTCGAAATTCGGTTATTTTTTCGTATATGTCAGTATGTGCCGCTTCTCTGTTGAGAGAGTCCTCTGAGCGTAGCGCCCCTTAAGCCCTCCGCAATGGCCTCCTTGTGGTCTTCTCGGACCCCCACTCAAACCCCCGACCTGGTCTCTTCAGAAATTCGGCTATTTTTTTCCGTCTAGTTCGTAAGTGTCGCTTCTCTACTGAGAGGAGCCCTCTAAGCGCAACGCATCATAAGCCTCCCGCCAATGGCCTCCGCAAAAGGTTCGACTGGTGGTCTTCTCGGACTTTATCAATACCCGACCGGTCTCTTTTTCGAAATTTGGTTATTTTTTTTATCTAGTTCAGTAAGTGCCCCGCTTCTCTGATGAGAGAGTCCTCTGAGCGCAACACCTCATAAGCCTTCGTAAGGTCCGCCTGGTGGTCTTCTCGTGCTTTCACAATACCCGACGTGGCCTCTTTTTGAATTTGGTTATTTTTACCTAGTTCGGTAAATGCCGCATCTCTATTGAGAGAGGTCCTCTAAAGCGCAACGTAAGGGCCGCCTGGCGGTCTGCCCGGACTTTATCAATATCCGACCTGCTCTCTTTTCGAAATTTGGTTATTTTTTACCTAGTTCGTTTAGTTCCGTTTCTCTGATGAGAGATCCTCTGAGCACAACACCTTATAACCGCCTGATCTTTTCTCAATATTCGTTCGGGTCTCCTTTCGAAAATCGATTATTTTACCGTCTAATTCAGTAAGTGTCGCTCTCTGTGAGAGAGTCCTCTAAGCGCAACGCACCATAAGCCTCCGTAAGGTCTGCCTGCTGTCTTCTCGGACTTTATCAATACCCAAGGCCGGGCCTCTTTTTTCGAATTTGGTTTATTTTTTTACCTAGTTTCGTTTAGTTCCGTATGCGTTCTTCACGACTTTGTGTATTCACAACCAGGCAGATTCTCTAAGTTGTGATAGTAGACTTTTATGAATCTCGTCCCGTGGCCATCGATATATTCTATGGGATCAAGGCCTTTTGTTTTTTTTGGGTAGTTAAAAAGTCGCCCCTCTGTCGGGATGAATCACCCTTCTGCCGGTTCCAAATTATTTGAATTTATATATGTCACCCAACAATCGGAAGAACTACCTGGTCCGTATACTCATTTTCAATAATGTTGATAATATATAAATTACGAACATGCGTTTAAATTCTAAATAATTTTCTTAATTTTATAATTTTCCTAATTTTTTTCAAAATTATTAATAATTTGAAATTTCTAGGGACGACCGAAATCGGGTAATCGTCTTCAACTCTCTCCCCCTTTATCATCAAGAATAGAATCTTCAACTCGTGGGATGTGTCCCGATTCCAAAACAATTTCATCTCGGGGTGTGGGAAGTTCTAAGGTCACAGTCTCGCCCATAGCAAAACAGTCGCTGGCGGGCACAGTTTTTCAGTAATGTGCTGGGGGATCCGTCTACCGTGTTGTACGATGTGTTCACCCGATCAAGGTGCACCCCAGAGTTTTCGTTAAGGCGAAGTTTTACTGGGTTATCGCCGCGGTGATAATCCACACAAGTGCAACGGGAAACATTCGCCCTTCATCCTCGTTGTAAGGGGTGCAAATTTAAATCCTAACATTGAGCCAACCCCGAGTGATCTTTATTTTTTTATCAACGTCCAATGGTCGCAATCCCCGTGGCTTTTGAGACTGTGAGAAGTGACATTATCATGCATATTCCTTGCGATTAAAGCTTGGACATCTCTGAAACAAACCCCAAAGGCAGGACGTAATACGACAGCTGCTTCCCGAACGCGTCCTCTCTACTTCTGCAGAACTATCGCGGTCTCTAGATCTAGACCTCTACGGAATAGATAACCTCTGGCCGTTCTATTTCAATGTTTTTTCCACCCAACCGTGAAGGTGATTGGATCTAAGGCCTACCCGGGCGTTTTTCCGCAGCAGTGTTTTATTAATTTTTTGAAGTTCACAACTCTCTTTTTTGAACATTAGTTATAGTAGCAAACATAATAATATCTTTCAATGGATACCAAAGCATTTAGCTTTAACTCTAATGCAAAGTTACGCGTCGGAGGTAAATACACACAAAAAGACGTTGTTAACCCCCTTGGTACACCCAACCGTAACGGTTAGACCGGACAGTGGCTTGCACCAACTTTCCTTATAACATCTTTGAACAATATAGGCAAGCCCCAAGATTACTACGATGGAGGCGGTAAAACGGGTGAAAGCAACACCCGATGCAGTTTTGGCAGAATCAAATAAATTTCGCTGTATGGTGCGCAACAGCCGGTGTAAGAGTCACATAAAGACCATCTAACATCCAAGAATGTCATGCTCCCGAAGTGTCTACAACTTTCACACGTATTATACTATTAGGAGGATTCTCAAAGAACTAGTATTTCACTACCTCATGACGACGCCTGGGATTCCCCATTTCCAACGCATACGACCCGTATGGCCTTTGAAAGACGGTGTAACGAAATTTAACGTTTTCAAAAGACGCGGACTGGAGGACAGAAAGCATTTCCTACCAGCACCGGCCTCGAGACGTTCTCATACGGGCCAGTTCGGGAATTGGGACGCAGACTGATTTAGACACGATACTCCGTGACCACATCGTCAGTCGGAACGCCGGGAATTTTTGACCACGCGACTATGACTTTCGGGCCCGGAAGTGTCTGGAGGTCGGCACTTGAGGCGTGTTTTCTTGTAAAATGTTACCTCCGAAACTGGCTCACGTCGATTACATACAGCAGGCTGCTGAGTTCAGAACGCGTGGGGTACATTTATGTTAAGATAAGGGTAATAGGGTTGCACGCAGGCCGGGGTTACTCGCGTCAACGACACCCATTCGCACTACGTCTGGCCATCCTCGGGCGCACAGAAGCAAACTCGCAGTTCTAAATACTGGGCACGGGAACAGCGTTTGATGCACAAAAACAATTCTTGGCACTTGTAGAGGACGCCATCTCAGCTAGGGTGGACCTGGAGAAGGCGATTCAGAATTATCAAGACGTTTTGCAGAATGCCAGCACCCAGTAGACTATGTTATTTGGAATAGTCTTTATATGGCACCGAGCAATATGATACTACGAGACGACCCGGTTGACGGTTACAATAATCAGATCGTAATCGCCGACCGCCAATCAAAAAAATCGGCCACAACGGTAACGTGAACACGGATATCATCAACGCACCCCAACATGATCGGGTTCAACAGTGGAACCGATTTCATAAAACACAAAATGGATACACCTCCCCCAATTCGTAAATTGGATACACAATTGAACCCAATTCGTAAATTGGATGCACCATCGACTTCCATCAACAAAACCAATCGCGATTGGAGAAACCCAACCAACCTCGCAAATTGGGTGAAATTGGAAGCACAACACACGAGGAGGAGAATTTAGGGCTCGTCATCGCCCTCGTGGCGATCGGATTATTTTTACGCTTTGGTTGTAGGAACTTCCAATCTCGATTGGTGGCGAAGAATAGTAGGAGACCGGCGATTGCCACGATTAAAGCCCAGGTATTTATTGGCTAGCCATCCGGCCGTTTTTTGATAATATAGATAAGCAAGTAAGGAAACGATACTTCCGATCATCCAGGTAGTGCGGCAGCCGCCTTTCCAGCTAATTTAGCTAGAAGAAATTGGCGAGGGCTTTTAGCTGTTTTTTTACCCACTCCTGGCTCCAACCGGATGGCGCGGGTGCTGGTGGTGCGCGGGTGGTGGCGCCGCACCAACAGTGAAAGCTAGAACTATGGTTTGATATAGTCATGCCGACAGCTGCAAGGATGCTTGCTATCGTGACCCCTGCCTCTCTGAACAAGAGTGCGAAGACGCTCACCGAGTCTGGTGTCCCTCGTGCAGAAACCCTTGATAATGTTTCGCGATCCGACTTATTTGAGTGCGGAGAACCTCACGTTACCGAGGTGGCCTCCAAGCGAGCTTCTCTTTCGTCCCGCAAAGACCGCATCGTTCGGCGATCCGCTCGGTAGATTCTCTATCATCACCGGCATCCTCCAGTTTTCTTTCTTCTAGCGCGATATGTTCCATCCAGCGCCGCGAGTTTGGAGAGATTAAAGGACCAGTTCGCGCCCGACCCGTTTTGTAGACCCTTATCGATCCACGGAGTTCTCGAAGAGGTAACGGTGGGTCTTACGGTTGAGTATTTTCCCCCAATTGTGATTTGCACGCTGAACGTGACTCCATCTTTTTTAATAGCGTCGGTGGCATTTGAGGGACCTCGCTGAGCTCGACCGTTTCTATCGCGGTGGCCGTCTTCGCCATAGTTTTCGTCGTAGACTGTAGGGCCTCTACAGCGCGGGCCGGTATAATTGTTTTTAACCCCTCTTCCAATCCGTGAATCCTAGTTCGTCCGTATGAATCGGCCACCGCCCGGGTTTCCGGCAAGGTGCCCAGCGCTAGGTGTTTTACCGGTCCTCGTGTTTGACTATTGCGAGCTTTTGATGCTGCTTTTAGGTTCGCAATCTACCGTTCAGATCAAATTTGAACTTTGGAGTAGTCGCGACCGACAGAGGGGGACCAGACCTTTTTCCTTTTTCTGCTGCCAAATTGTTGTAGTAGTCGTATTTACAGCTCCCCTCAAGTAATTCCTGACTTTTGACTATGGTAGCGCCACCCAATTGTGATTGATTGGAACTGGAGTCTCTATGGTGGGGGTGCCTCGAGGGAATCCTCGAAATTATCATCATCACCATCGAGGTAAATTGTCCTCTGCCGATTTCATCCATTTCAACATCGTAATCAGCCATATTAATTATGTATTAAAGACAAAACCAATACGGGTTTAATAATAGTTTCAATAATTTTTGAAAAAATTATGTCTTCGAGTCAATACGGTCGCAAACTCATCCATACCGCAGAATGCGTGAGCCCCTCGGGCAAAAGGCGTGAGACAGAGTGTCGTTATACGAACAACCCATCGAACGATCGACCAGAACCAGCAGCTCTTGGTCCGCTTCCCCAACCTCGAGCTAACGACGTCATTGTGCCGGGACTGTTCGCCTTCGCTTTCACTATTTTGCTGACGTCGACGGGACGCGGACCGAACCGTCGTTCAGAACCTGGTCGCGCCATAGTCAAGAAAAGACCATGATAAAGATTCTGGTAATGAGGTGATGTCGATCGATGACAGCGACGTCTACCATTGTTATCAGGACCTGTGGAAGACGGCGCAAGAATGCGAAAACGCCGTCTATCAGGGTATTGACACCAGCAAAAATAAGAACTAACCAAACTTAGAATCGGGGCTGGTAACAAGGTAAGATGGTAACGCGAGCGACAACGCGAGTCCGCGGCACTTACGGCAACCGCTTCTACATCCTGCTCGACTTTGAGTTTGCTAGAGAGCCACATGCCCTACTAACAGAGTGCTTGGCTGACCGCCTCGAATACGAACTAACGTCAACGACTACGGCCGATTCTCATAGCCACCCGACATGTTATCGACGTATACGATCGACAATGTTTCGCTGGAGTACGACATGGGTCACGAGCCCCCGAACTCGCGCGATTGATCAGAACCCAGTACGCCGGGCGCGTTGCCATACTTACGACCGAGTTCTTCGCCATCGCAAGATGCCGAAAGACAAAAAGCGACACATTGTGGAATATTAATGTCAACGTACCCGCCCGCTCGATGAAAGGTATACTGATGCTGTTTGAAGGATGCTTCGGTTCGCGCTCGGTTCTAGAAAAACCGACAAATTCTATAACCCCAAAATCACGAAGGTAGAGGTGACGATCGAGGGAGTCCCCAAATCAACTCTACAGCGCGGGTCTTCGCGCGCAACCAACAGTGGATGAAGTACGGAAGCAGTTTTGCTACGGCTCTAAGCGCTCTCCGGAAGTTGCAGCAGTTGCTAAAGACCTGCAGCTATCGCCGTCCCTCGCGGAGTTCCTGAATACCAAATACGCGTTATGGCTAGACATGCGAGCCAGCGACGATGACCAAATACACAGTAGCGGACGCCAATTGAGAACGCTATGAGGGTGTGACGACCAGATAACCAAAGAGGCGGACGGAGCCGGGCCATTGAACGTGTACTTATATATAATTACAGACGCACACTCACAGTCGAAGATGGTCGATACGTATCAGCGATCTACTAAATCTAACGATTTATTAATGAAAAAAATCATCTAAACGATTATTAATAAAAAAAAATCATTTAAAGAATTAATTAAGAAATCTAGCAATCAATACCAATTCACGATTAGGAGAGCTCACTCTGCCATAATATGTGGCAGACAGATGTGGAAAAACGGTTTTCATCCTCGGACTTGCTCAGGAGTCCTAAACCGCGCATGCCTTTCGTCACATTGTGATCCTGTGTCCCACTGTGCGGCACAACGATACTTATCAGCGGCGCCGTGGATATGGACCGACCCTGAGGTATACGTATTGACCCGTGATAGGCTTCACGATTGGTTTGCGTGGTTTATACCAAATATTCCAGGGTGAGCCCACCCTATACGTGATTGACGATTGCTCCGGCCAAGGCGGCGATGACCAAAAAGAAGGACATGCTCTTCCGAGCTCGCATTTACTGGCCGCCATGCGAGGCAAAGCGTATGGATATCCACTCAAAAGTACAACGCCCGTCCTCAAGGATCTGCGCGAGCAAACGAAATGGGGTCGCCCTCTTTCACTGCAAGGACCGAGACTCATTCGATGAGGGTCTTTCGAGAGAATGACGTTATCCCAACGCGCGAGGAGCGCCTGGAGGTTCGACAATGCTTTCGGAAACTAAGCACGCCAAGCTTTGCTAAGACTTTATCAACCAACTGCTTACGAATTTATCAATTAATTTTATAATTAATTAGCAATTACTTAACGCTCGTTAGTAATTGCCGAGTTAAATGCTTAACAATGCTTAGCAATTGCGAACAATGCTGAACAAATGCTTAACAAATGTTGAACAAATGCTGAACAATGGTTAACAATGTTAACAATTTGTGCTCCGCTGCGAGCTTTTGTTGCTAGCATAATGGTGATCATAAGTATCGGGTGGTGCGCTTGGCAATATGTTAAAAAGTGATGAGACTTGTTAGAATAGTTAAATTACTAATTTTGAAAAATTGAACTGCGACGAACTTCTCGATCAGCTAATAGAAAAACCTCAACTCCGACTTCCAACAATAATGATCCGACAAAGCAATCGGAATCGGGGGTTGGTATGGGTTGAGTGCAACGACTACGAATGAAGAAAATGAAAATGCGGCGCGACGAGAGCGGCTAGCTGCGCTGGTTGCTGGGACAATCGGAGCATTATCTCGGTAGGCGTCTCTCAGTTTATTTTTTCAGGTGGATAAGATGTCAGATGCGGAGATCGATAAAATGTATGCGCGATACGAATCCAAATTGGGAGCAGAGATGACAAAAACTCTTGGATCGGCCGGCTATTCATTTGTACGCTACCACCGTTAGTTTATACTTCTCCCTATACCAAACACCGAAGGTTGATTATCACGATCTAGAGACTGACCCTTTTATAGGACACACTCTTAGAACAGCCTGCTGCTCAATTATCACAAGTTTGGAATGTACTTAGCTCCGCTGACAACCGCGTTGACCACGGGTAAACACTGTCAATTTGGACATAATAGTCCCCACGAAACTATAACCTGAAAATGATGAGACACATGACACACCCACGAAGTGACGGAGTTGAACCAGATTGCTCCAACACAATCGAACCAGAGTTTACTCAACTCCGCCACTGGATGACATACCGCATATAAAAAATCCCAAAAGACAGCAGCTGGGCGGCGGCGGCTGCCACCCGAAAAGTTAAACAAGATAAAATACTCGCCGAGCTTCGAGAGGCTAAATCCAATCGAGATTGGGGTTGCAGCCAATTAGTGAATGATGGGGACGGAAGAAACAGCAAAACATCTTGAAGACAGAGTTGAGTACAACAACACCCCAAATTCATCCAATCGAGATTGGATTGGAAGCACACCCAAAATTCTTTGAATTTGTCACCCAATACCAACTCCAATTCACGAATTGGGGGTTGGAGTTGGGCTGAACCCAAATTCGTGAATTGGAGTTGGGTTTGTTGGTGGTCTGGCAGTTGTTGTGCCCTGTGCGTGTGGCAATACCCGAAAAAACAACCAGCCAGTGTACAGAAGAAACAGTTACGAAACACCAAGCATCAACAATGTTGAATTTGGATGCGCCCACATTTAAACATTGAATCGCGACCACTTTTATATGCAATCAATTATAACAATGGCTGAACAAAGATGGTAAAATGTTAGTGAATGCGCTTTATCACGCCGTGGTGATATCGGGTTTCATTATCGGGTATGCTCGACTATCAAAGATGGCCCTAGGAGAGAACCGCTCCCAAATTGGACTTATACTGTGAGAGACGTAGGGCTCGCGACCTTAGATGTAGCGGCCGCAGTTTGGACGCGAGATTATCTAGTTTAAAGCTGGAATTCTACCAGTTAATAAAATGGAAATAAATGGCTTCAATCGCAGTAATAGTAGGTGGTGCGCTTATTGTAAACGCATTGGCGTTCAGCGGTAGCAACTTTATATTCTCTAAAATGAAAAGCTCCCGAACGTGGGATGAGGAGCGTAAGCGTCATGATTTAGCTGTAGAACAACTCAAATACGCAAAGGAAGCGTGGTCGAAAAAACGAACCGCCCATCTGGACTGGGTCAATGAAGAGCTTCGCCGCGAAAATCACGCCGCTCAAACTTTTACAGAACGTTTGAAGAAGCCAACCGCAGTACGCGCTGGCATATCCGCACAAAAGTCTCGATCCAATGGATCGCGAGCCACAACTTTCAGATTTCTATGTACCGTCAGAGGCCCAAAAAGACCCGTGAGATCGCGTTCATCGTCGTGGGAATGGTGTGGTTGGGGCTCGTCGGCTACTATATTCAATCGAGATTTTAAATAATTAATTAAAAAAAATTTTTACCTTTTTATTTTTTTATATATATAGAACATGTTTTAGTTACGAACTTTATGACGCTATGATCGAATGTAGGCTACAAATGCCCAAAAAACAATCGTTTACCTGGTGCAAAGAGTATGATTCGTCTGGCCCCGAGATTGTCTCGAGACGTGGCGCGAGGACGAAAAAGCGGCCACCCTTTTCGCAAAGCGGATGTTAGATTCCTCCATCAACAATGTTGAATTAGATTACTCTCTCCTGTTCCAACCCAAACGCGATTGGGGCTGCAGCGAAACTTCCAACAAAGGTTTATTATTAAACGACGCAGTTACCGGACGAACTGGCGAGGGCATGTTGGAGATTGTCCGATATATTAGAATACTTCGCATACGATGAACACACGCAAACTTGATACCAAACCCTCGGTTCGCTTAGCGCGCAAGCTGTCGAATACATACTATAGCCCACGCGGCTACTGGAAGGGACTCGTGGCCATCAAGAACCTCGCGGCGGCGACCAAGGTTTCAGAAAACGCTGTCAAGGAATGGCTCAAGAAGCAGGCCATCTGGCAGATCTATTTACCCGCGCCTCACAATATTCCGAGCCCGAAATTCGACGTGCCGGTACCGAACCAAGTTCACCATGCGGATCTCCTGTTTCTACCTCACGATCGCGTCGGTCGCAAATCGTACAAGTACGCACTGACAAACGTTGACGTAGCGAGTCGTTATAAGGGGGCTGAGCCGTTGGGCACTAAAGAGTCTAAGGAAGTAGCCGAGGCTCTTTCCCGAATATGTAAGAGGAGTCCTCTCAAATGGCCGAATCTTCTCCAGGTCGATCCCGGCCGCGAGTTCATGGGCGCGGTCTCTCATCTATTGTCTAAGCATAAAGTTTCTATCAGACGCGGCCGCGTCAACATCCACCGGGACCAGGGGATCGTGGAACGCTTCAATCGAACCCTGGCTGAGAGACTGTTCGGACACCAATACGCCAAAGAACTTGTAGACCCTCATTCGCGATCGACCGAGTGGGTGGCCAGACTGCCCGCCGTGGTCTCCGCACTGAACGGAGAGGTGACCAGATTGATAGGTAAGAAGCCTGTAGATGCTATCAAGTTTAAAAGGGTGACGAACAAGCCCTCTGCCGTCTCGCGCAGCCGACCCGTTGGTTTAGAGGAGCAGCGGCTTCCATCAGATATTGACGTCCGGTACCTCTATCAACCGGGAGAGCTCGAAGGTGGCAGCCGCCGCGCGACTGATCCCGTGTGGTCTCTCAATGTATATCATCTAGATCGATCTATTACCAAACCTGATGAGCCCGTGCTCTACTATTTGGATGATGGGCCATCTCGAGGGTTTGTTCGCGAAGAACTTCTTATGGTGCCTTCTGACACCCAGCTACCCCCGGATCGTCAGATTATTTAGAGATGTTCTGTATGTATTCCGTCTGGTAACACGCGTATTTTATCGTAGTATGCCGAGAGTCCTAATTTTTGTTGACAGTACGTTTTCATAACGCCGTCTTTCATTTTAAATCCTCTATTTTGTGCTACATCTATAATGTGTTTTCCATCTTCTGTAGTTTCACTTAGTACTCGTTTATATCTATCCCAATTTAAATTGTTAGTTCTCTTGGACATTCCTTTCGCAGAGTTTTTATTAATTTAAATTTGTTCCACATTTGATTCAAATGACTTACTTTAGTGAAATTAATTTTTTATACGAAATAACACTTACTAGATAACGCTATCGCCCTATCCCCGCTAAATTCCATTTTGAAAAGTCCGGGCTCTCTTTCGCTCCATTTATCCCAAGCCAACCATTTATTTTTTTCTTTTTCAAACTCGTCTAGTAAGTTAGGTCTAATCAATTCCTCTATCGTTTTTCCACTAACTCCTATATACATACTATCTGTATCCATCTGTATTAATTCAAAGTCTTCTCTTTTTATGTATTTATCTAGAAATTCGTAGTAAAATTCCAACATTCTCAATTTAGCTAGTTGATAAACCGCTATTCCACAATGGAATGGTCTCTTTACCGCACACCTGGGTTTTCTTGAAGATATTTCGTACGCATCTCCTATCTCTTCCAAATCGTCAAAGAATGCCGATCTTAATGCTTTGTCAACACAGGTTTCGTTTTGTGTATATGTCGTATTTAAATGTCTCTCGCCTTGCCTCTATCATTTTTTCCACAACACGAGTTTCCTAATAATTTCATTATGTCGGCTACTGGTTTCTTATTTGGTTCTACATCGCCTGTTCGTCTTCCGGCTGTAACTTCTTTTGCGAACCATTCAAATGGTTTTCCGCTAATATAATCTATAACACGATGAACTCCAGTTATTTCTAGGCCGTGTTTTAAATACCATTTCAACAGTGGCGCATACAGCAATACTTTAGTGGCAGTCATAGATCCCACCAATTTTTTTCCATCTCCTCTTGTTCGGCCAGTATCGTTTAAATATTTTAACATGTGTGTGGGAACTCATCAACCTCTACTTCTCTGTTTATAAATATTGGGGACATTTCAGAAAACTTATCTTTTTAAGTGTGTGGAACTTCTATATCCACCTCCGCAAACCCAAACCAGTCTCCAGATAAAACTCTTTTACAAAACTTTTTAATAAATTTAGGGTTATGTGGGGTATCTATATGGTGTATAGTTTCTCTCCCACACGGCATCTCTTTATTTAACGTAGATAAATATAACGCGTTTGCATCGTACCCCAAAACAGCCTTGCAAGGTTTGTTAATTTCATTTGATCCAAATGAGGAATTAGATCTAATATTTGAAACACCAGCTTCTGCATATCGTGTAAATACTATTGATGGACTGCCAACTAGAGCGTCCTTCATCATTTCGTATGTTTCTTCTTTTGGTGCATATAGAGCATCCTCCGGTATAATCGTCTTTGAAGATTTTTGTTCTTTAATGGTTCCTCTCAATAAATATTGTATAGCTACTCCAGGTAGTGTTACCGCATCTTTGAAAATATCCACACCTCTGTGTTTATAAAATTCACACATTTTTTCCACCGCTTCTAGGAACGGTGCTACATCTAAATCGTTATAACATTTCAACCAATCTCTGAAAGTTTTCATATTATTTTCTTCGAAAATTCTACGACATTTACTTAATTCTGTTTCATCTATTAACATTTTCCCAGATAGTTTGGAATACCAATCTCTATATCCGGTAGTCCTGGGTAATCCAGTTTTGTCTGGAGAATCGAACCACTCATAAGGAAAGAAAGATTTCTGTCCTTTGCATTCGTAGGCTTTTATCCAACTATCGTAACTTACACCGGGTCCTAGATAAAGTATTACATTAAGAAATCTAAACTCTGGAGTAAATAGAAATATTGTTTGCGTTTGCACGTTTTCCGACCATTACTTTCTTTGTTGTTGATGCCAGTTCGCCTACTAGGTATTTCTTTATTAAGTTTATATCGTACTTACTGCTGTTACCTATAACCGGTACTTGCTCTATCCACTGTTCGATCTTGGCGATTTGGTTTTTACGTAAATGTTCTGTATTAAACCCATATCTTGACCACACTTCTTCTCTTATAGCTTTTTCCCCTGACTTTCAAAATCTCTACGAATTTTTCTATAAGTTTTGCGGGATCGTTATCACAAATATGAGTTACTGTTCCTGAGAAATTATCTCCTATACTAACGCTTACCGGAACGTGCTCGGCTTCGTACTCTAGATTATTACCGAGAGTTTCAAATTCTGGCTGGAGATATGCCTCAAAATCGTATACTATCTGATATGGATAAAGAGTAGTGTCGCAACCGATCTTTATGTCTTTACCAGTTCTTTGAAATTCACATTCCCACATAACTACTAGGTTGAATTCTTTGCTTTTTCTAATAAATGTATCTCTTCTCATAGTGGATGCGCGTTCTTCTTTTCTATGCTTTGCATGAATCTCACACCCGTGCCAGTAACAGCCGTGATATTGATATACGGTATTGGTTTCTGGACAGTATCCATCTACTGAGCTCCTAAAATCCATCTTCACCCCCGTGTCCACACTGTTCGTGGTGAATGTGAATTCCCTCGCGCTTTTCCACAGAGTACATCCAATCGATCGCCCCATAACTGTTAGAACTTTTTGGGTAGAACGCTTTCTCGAACGACGAACGCGGGCGCTCTAAATAATTACCATCACATATTACTTTTGTCTCACCTCTCATACATTTTGGCCCGTGTCTCTTCATATTACTCGCTTTCGTGAATTTCTGCTTGCAATTATCGCAGTCGTAAAATTTTAGATAGGTTTTTTAAGGTTTTTTATCAGAAATGCGTGATTATTAAACAGTCCTATTGTCATTGGTTTATTACCTATTGCCTTATAGTGCGCTGGTACCTTTTTCAACCACCATACATTACATTCGTGGGTTGATATACTTCTATACCGATCTTAAAAAACTCTTCAACCTTTTTCAGATCTGAAAAAGGAATTGTGAAACCACATTACTACCAAAATATTGCTTACTAAGTTCTTTCGCCTTTTCTGTACATCTGTCGGGTCTTTTATCTGTCATATGCATAGCTAGACACCTGAACAGACAAAGGTCGTCATTATACTTATCTAAAGAATACATACCTTTTTTTATTCTTCAGCCATTCTGGAAGTTCTCCTCCTGCCGCTTCTTTGGATTGTAGTCCCAAATCTATTCCCCTACTACCCTGTATTAGCTTTACGAAAACCTCTACCCATCTTACAAACTTCCACTTTGTATTCGGTCTGTCTATTTTATCGGCCATTATTCGTGTTTGCTCCTTATCTGACAGCCATTTTTCAACGGTTTTCATTGATGATAGTGGTTCGCTACCACCGAGATTTTTGTGCATTATTATAGTTACAGGTTTTCCATTTTTAATTTCCTCCATATGTTCTAGCTTGTAAGAATATGAATATCTCAAATAAAAATTGGTTGTTAGATACGGAGCGAGTCTATCGGACATGCGTTCAGACTCGTTATTGTTAATGTTTTTACGAAAGGATAATGTAACTACCCGTCTTCCATTTTCTACCTTTTCCAATGTTTCCTCGTGAGCCCCCAATATTTCTTCACCTTTTTCCACTATCGCACGAACTATAGATCTTTTATTTGGTATTTGGTCACCTGTGTGTCTAATTTGAGACAAATTGTTTTTGCTTGAAGGTAATTCTTTAGAATTAATTACACTAGCCCTTAGCTCCGCAATACTTTCTTTTTGAATTCTGTTACCAACTTCCTCCGCTATGAGAGGTCTTTAAATGCCCCTCTTTTATAGGCGCGGGTAAACCGCTTCATAAACGCCTCATTCTTTCTGGCATTTATCAGCTTTGTCAAACTAACTCTCAACCGTGTACTATTAGTAATCCCTAGCGATTCGGCTTCTCTTCTCAAACTTTCTATTTCTGGCGTTATCATATTTTCTGTAATACTTTTGTATAACCTATGAAATTTATCTGTTCAATTGGTCGTGAAAACATTAAGTTTTTTTTACGTCCGTATTGATATAAACATATACATATACATATGGATGGAGTGTGAGACTTGTTGTAAAACGTTTACGCGTAAAGACTATCTACGAAGGCATCTAGCGAGACGTAGAAAGTTTCCTTGTGCCCCCCCCACAATTTCAATGTCCCAGATGCCCTTGTAAATTCGTTAGTGCCCAAACTCTTTGTAGACATAAGCAACTACGCTGTCAGGTGGCTACAGGTGAACGTGGTAGACTAGAGCTGGTAGAATTAGTTGCTGATCTGCGAAATAAATTAGCTATATTGGAGGAGAAAAATGGGGTGTTGGAATATAAACTATCACTCGTGGGCACATCCAATCGTGAATTGGTATTGCATTAATTATTTTCTCAAAAATTCATAAATTTGCTGTCGGAAAAACATTATGTTTTTTTTTCACGACCAATTTTTTTTAGATTTTTCGTGGTTGGTGGGAGACAATTTCCTCGTTAACCAATTTTTGATTTTTAGGGGGTGGTGGGAGTAGTATATGGGGTGGAAATGATACCACCGTAGGTGGTATCATTTTGACTCCCTATATACTACTCAGTGGGTGGGGAATAGTTAAAACTACTTTGTTTTACCATAGCATCATCTGCTGTACACATTATGTATAGGTATCAGTCATATATTGCACGCACTAGTAAGTACAATTACCATTTGATACAAGTAATAGACACCGAGAGAGAGAGTTGAATGAGACACATAGCGTAGTTGTTACATTCACTAAGTAAATGCCAAGCGGACGGACGGACAGACGGACGAACAATCGGACACATTTTATCTGAAATGTGCACGCGGATAGCTATTAGTAGTGCCTAAGTAGCTACATATGCATTTAAACCATTTATAAGTAAGTGACAGTGCATAAAACAAAAGAAATTAATTACATGTAAAATTCCCATTGTAAAATTTGTTGGTGGGGAATGGTGCAAAATACTTTGTTTTTAACATTTTATCATAGATAGCAGACATCAGATACTCGGCATATATGCAATTAACATATCTAATGAACACTGCTAGGTACCATTTACACAGAGAAAATGGAACAGTACCATACCTTTATGGAGTTATTAAGGTAGATGTTTTGCTATTGAAATTCAGTGGGTGGGGAAATAAAACATGCAAAATGCTTCATCTGAATTAGAAGATATTGTTTAATTGAACTTTATTCCATTGTATAGTTATGAACACATCAGAAAAGTGACATATCAGTTGTTTCTAATGATAAACAGCAGTCGAATTTCAATTAAAAATGTGATTTTTCACAATTGCGAAAAGTCCGAGGGTGTTCTACTTCAAAATTGTGCCAAACATCATCCAGCGGGTTACAGAGCGCAGACATACGGCATAGCACTCGTAAATTAATGTTGTTTCAGAAGAAATATGTCTGCAAAAATCCCACAGGGGGGAGTTTCCATTTCTGACAGACAGTCTATTTGGGTTTGTCCTAAATTGTCTAATTTTGATAATCGTTTTGTTAAGGACGTTAACTGACTGTTCTGCGATATTACATAGTATTACAAGTAATTATATATTATTTACAATAATATAATATTTATAAATACACGTGATGACAATAATTAATGCAAGAACTATTGGTAGATTTTCCCTCAGACTTTATGTGCTTCACATCAATGTCATTAAAAGAAATGATATCACACATGCAGGCCCGTACGCAGGATTTTCAATTGGGGGGTACGTCACGTAGTGGAGCGAGTACGCTAGGAGGGTCCGGGGGCAAGCTCCCCCTGAAATTTGTTAAGCCTAGATGGCCTGAAATGCACTCTCCTGCATTTTAAGTCATTTAAATTCGGATTTCAACGGTGGTAAATTGTGACATTTTCATGCAAATTACCTGTATATTAATGTATTTCAAGATTTGTTGAGATTATACTGTTAGAAAGATAGTGGACCTCGGCGAATTTTGGGGGGTCGCACCCCTCCCCCAGTTGAGGTCAGTTGAGGTCAGCTTCATTGTGGTTTGTGGTAAGTGACATAAACACAATAATTTTAGCAATTGAAAAAAAAATTAGACTGGAAAGGGAATTAGATTGTTTTAAACATTAGCATTTCTACGTTCAATAACATCTGTATTTAACGGTACATGCCCACTCAGTAGGCACAACATGTTCTTGATCATGTTTATACGAATTAAATAAGTGTATAATTGTGTCACTATTCCACCAGTTCTAACTAGATGGTCGTTAAATCCGACAAATGCTCCCCGATGACGCCTGGATAGACATTGAAAGTCCTTGACCCTGTGTATTGATGTAATATGCTTATTAATCACAATAAATGGTGATCAATGTATATATGATGTTGATATCGCAAGCGGTCACAGAGACATAGCAATTTAAACGACTTTAACGTAAGCTTTGACCTTGTACTCCTTGGCAGCATGGGTAAGGTATACACTGAAAATATGTCTGGTGATCAATGTGTATATGAAGTTTCAATATAGCAATTTGAAAAACTTTAAGTTTCCCAAATAAAAAGGGATTTTCCCAAATAATTTCCCCAAAAATCCCTTTTTATCAGCATAAATCAACGTTTTGGATCGAACCGATTTCCATTATTGGTTGTTTTATTTAGTAATGTATGAATATTTCATACATCTTTAAAGACCATACTTTCAAATCAGTCCCAACCATGTACATGGTTTTGGATTAAACGAGTACCATTATATGAATATACATATGAGCAAGATTCACAACCGGGGTATATATGAAGGGACATAAACGCACGAATTTAGCTCCAAACGCTGTACGTGGTAGTGGGGGTGTTGGGTTTTTGATTAAACGTAGTTTGCTCGCGGTATACGATATAGTGGTGTTAGACAATGATTTCGAAGACGTTCTCTGGATCAAGCTCACACATAAAGAGGAAACTAATTATTGTATATACATTTGCTCGTGCTACCTCCCCCCTTCTGGCTCTTCACGTGGAGATTCATCACTGCAGTTTTACGACAACCTACTGTCGCATACCAATTTCATGACGATTGTCCGTTAGTTGTGCTCGGCGATTTCAATGGTCGTATAGGAGATTTATCTGATGTCAATGAAAAGATTGACTCCATCCCAACTCGCGTCCCCGTAGATCATACAAAAAACGCTCCCGGTGATGCATTGGTGGAGTTCTTGAAATACACTAGGATGTGCGTGCTAAATGGTAGATTCGACTCACACTGTGACAATTATAAATTTGTATCGCCAAGGGGTAAATCAGTGGTAGATTATATTTTGACCCCGTACTCTCAATTGTCCCACTTTTCCAATATTGAAGTTAAAACTGTATCTAAACTATTGAATGATGTCAACGTTACACCGGGTAGTGCCAAAGTGCCTGATCATTCTGTCTTGACCCGACTAAATTTATCCACGTACGAGTGTATGGCACTGGAACCGGAAGCCGACGGAAACCATATAAACGATGCATATATCGGTAATCCTGGGTCGTCGGAAGTTTTTCGCAAATACGACGTAACCAACGTACAGCATGATTTCTTGAGCAGTGAGGACTGTCAATTACGATTGAACACTTTGGTCACTAAACTAGAAAACACGCAAAATATAGAATCCGAAATAGACGGTTTATATAATGAATTGTTATTAGTGGTGCATACTGAAATGGACGCGAAATTAGTGTATAAAGACGTAAAGACCGGTGCCAAACGTCGTAAACGCCATTTCTCCAAATCATGGTGGTCTGATGAATTGAAAGATTTGTGGGAAGCGGCTCGACTGTGTGAAAATGAGTATCTCAAATGTAAATGTTCAAGATCCGAAAGACAGTTATTGCGATCAAAATATGCATACAGTCGTAAGAGTTTTCATAAAAAAACTATGTCAACTAGAGCGTCAGCACTATGCCAAGCAAAGACAAACAATTTGTAATATGCGAACTCAGAACCCCAAGGAATTCTGGGCCGAAATAAAGAAGTTGGGGCCGGATAATAAACATAAACCGATAGACTGTGTTATTCTCGACGACGGCTGTGAGTCACGTGACCAATCGGACATTCTGCATAAATGGAAACGTGATTTTAATACGCTACTGACCGCGGGTAATGGTAATTATGATGAATCTTTTCTTACACAAGTGTGCACAATGACTCAACAATGGGAACGTGAAATTGAGTTGTTTCCTAGTAGCCAGGTAACGGACAATGTATAGTTAAATGGTGCAATCACTATTGAGGAAGTTAAAAGTTCAACAATAAAGTGCCGCAGGGGCAAGGCCGTTGGTATAGACAATTTGCCAAATGAAATATTGAAACTCGAGAAGTTAACGCCAATTCTGCATAAACTATTCTATGTGTGTTTTGTAAACAATGTGATCCCATCAGAATGGTATAAAACAATCATCAGCCCAATATTAAAACCGGGAAAGGATTATAGGGACCCCATGGGCTATCGCGGTATTAGCCTGATGTCTACTGAGTCACGGGCTTCTTAAATGACCACAATTTACTATGTGAGGAACAAAATGGATTTAGAAAGCTGCGATATTGTCTTGACCACATGTATACGCTTACAACAATAATTCGAAACCGGAAAGAAGCTAAATTGCCGACTTATTTATGTTTTGTAGACTTTTCTAAGGCATTTGATTCTGTTAACAGAAACTGTCTTTGGCATAAACTGATGCACATTGGAGTGCAAGGCAAAATCTACGACATTATAAAAACAATATATAGTAATATAGAAGCGTGTGTCAGAGTTAACGGTGGCCTGACGGACTGGTTCTCGGTCACTTCCGGTGTCCGACAAGGCGATTCTTTGGCGCCGACACTTTTTGCCATCTACATGAACGACATTGCGGCAGAAATAAACGGACTGAACCTTGGGGTATCCATCGGCGACACAGAAATGATCAGTACATTATTATATGCTGATGATATCGTGTTAATTAGTGACAATCCGGAAAAGTTACAGTGTATGCTCAACCGCCTAGATCAGTGGTCAACGAAATGGCGACTAAGTATAAACATTGACAAAACTCAAGTTGTGCACTGCCGCAAACATACAACACCAATGACTGACTTTACATTCAAGTTTGGCGACTCAGTACTTTGTACCACATCCAACTACCGATACCTGGGGTTAAACATATGTGACACCCTCAACAATAGTCAAGGTGCAGACGTTCTACATGACGCGGCTAGTCGTGCACTAGGCGCCCTCACTGCGAAACATTTCAGCATTAAAGGTCTTGACTTTAAAACTTATAGTAAGTTATACGACAGCACAGTGGTCCCGATCGCAGACTACGCCGCCGGTGTATGGGGCTTCAGACCATACGATTCTATGGACAAATTGCAAAATAAAGCATTGCGTACGTATCTAGGAGTCGGGAAGCAAACCCCGTTACTGGCGATAGACGGCGATTCTTGCTGGACGTCCCCACATATCCGCAGAAAGTGCGAAATGGTACGGCTGTGGTGTAGACTTTGTAAAATGGATGAAACCAGAATTCCCCATCCGATATTAAAATGGGACATGAACTGTGGTTCACACTATAGGAACACGTGGTCCCGCAAAATTAAACATATACTAGAGGAATGTGACCTTCTACGTCTCTATGACCTTGATTTTATGAAGCATACTGGAACATCGTTTGTCATTAACATGGTCAAGGCCAGGCTCATTGACAAAGCAAAGGCACGTCGGCATCATCAGTTACAACTCTCCCCAAAGTTACGGAATTACAGACTAATTAAACATGAAGTATCGTGTGATAAATATCTGAATTGTCATTTAACATTCAAGCAACGTTCTACTATAGCTAGATTTAGAGCTGGTACTTATCAACTAGCTCTAGAACTCGGTAGATACCGTATTAAGCCAGCGATTCCAGTTGAACAGAGGATCTGCAAAGTCTGTAACATTGGAGAGGTTGAGCACGAGATACATTTTCTGGTTATATGGATATTAGGAATGTGTTTGTTAACCGATTCGATGAGTATGCTTCGTGTGCTACCCTACAAGACGACATCAGTAAATGTACATACATTATGAACTCAAACCCCAAGTTACTCGCCAATCATATAATTAACTGTTATGAACGTAGGCGCACATTGCTACAGGTGTAATCACCCCAAGTTGCGTATTCTGACGTCATAGAAATATTACTAAGTTAAACATTACCCATAGTGTATAGATGCGAGCTACGTCCCATTAACAGGTGCGCATTAGCGGTCACGTGATATGGATCGCATTACTGACATTTGGTAGGCAATGGTTCCTTAGCTATATATGTTGGTGGACAACAGTGTGATAGAACACTGTCCTTACATAAAGGTCAGTGGTGGACAAAACATACCTGTATAGTGGTTTGACCAGCATAGTACGGATCAGCATGTGCATATGGACCGTCTGTTCAGAGTCAAGTTCGCTAATTGTCTGTCCATACTTCATTGTGAGTATATAGAGTGGTTTGTCCCCCGGCCTCCCATTGTATATATACATATGTTTCAACTTGATGTCATAATGAGATTAACGTCGTTCTGCCTAGGGCATATTAGGTGATGTTCCATATTGACCACACGATCGTCGCAATTAACATTAACACTGCATTCGGCATAATAGTGCTTAATGATACATACTGAGGGCTCTAGTGCACGTCGAACGGCGTAGATCCCGAGCAGCCTGCACACATCAGTGTGACGGCTGATCTGTATCTACACTGCTTGCACACAAACTGCGTACACCTGGTCATATAATGCATACGAGTTCATCTATTTACCGTAAATGCCTGCATCTACTCGTACTATTCCATCACTGTTCTCTATATCGCTCGATAATATTAGTACATTCAGAATTACTTCCCTTTGTCAGCGTACTGTGGGTGTTGTTATGTGGCACACCACAATTGAGGTAGTGGGTATTCTGGTTGCGACTGCTCATCGGGTTATTCGATTAGCGGTACCAGCAAGAATATCCACTATAGGTGGCAACATTGTGCCGTCGGCTATAATTATGCTCTGTACTCTTGTGATATGACGCGATTCCAGACCAGACTTCATGGCTGCACGAATACGTATCTGGTATATTACTGGCATGTATCTACATACCTTTCTCGTGATGCGTCTCATAGTACCAGCACATACAGTACGCATAGGCAACGCATACTAGTTCTTAATGTATTATTGCATGTATTTTCCTTGTTCCATAAATGATCTACATGACAGTGCATCATAAGCCTCTGTAGACTGGCTGTTCTGTACTTAAACATGTGCTATTGTATTATTGTAACAGGTTGCACTTTACAAATAAATTATCTATCTATCTATACACGACAAATCATGCCAATTGTGTATGCTTTTAATAAATAATACAAATAATAAAATACAAAACATTTACGAACGTATCACATTTCATACAATCAAACTCGGTGACAGATCTTTCATTGTTGATTGTATGAAATTTCATACGATCAAAATATTACTAATAGTGGACTCTACTGCTTTAATTAAATGTATAAGAAAACAAATAATTGCGAACGTAAGAAATGGCATACAATCAAACAGACAAAAGTGACAATTTTTCCATTAGTGATTGTATAAAATTACATACGATCGAAATAAATAATACTGGATTCTAAAACTTTAAGTCAGTTAACAAGCACTTGCGAACATCAAATGTCAAGACAATGAGACATTGACAGTTTGTTACACACGTATATATATTTGAAAGTTCAGATTTGTTTTATTCTAAAGGGTTTGTACTAATATAATATGTTGAATGTCTTGCGTGAATCCATTTGCATTTATTTATAGATTAATTTGTTTATTTACGTCTCATCAACTGTACATCATAAAACACAGAACAATAATACAACACAGGCACACGTATAATTGCCATTCTAAAAGAAAATAATTACAAGAGGCACGCTAACACGTTGAGCAAACAGTAATACATTTCAACAGATACATGTACAACATTACAATCATGTACGTGTATAGTATGGAGCCGCATGCATATACAATGCGGATTATATATATACATATGCATGTTTATGCATGCACATGCATATATACTCGTGTTTTTAATAATCGCAGTCATCCCATGGTGTCACAAAACTGCTGCGCCCCAATTTCACATGATCGGTATTAACTGCGATGCCATGCTACAACAGGTTTGTGACACGGGACTCTTGTGGACATATGAATCAGGGCCCGTATTCATAAAGAATCTAAGATTTATCTTAAACTTAGACTTAAGTCCGTCTTAGTAAAGATCAAAATTAAGATTTATCTTAAATTAGTCTTAAGTATAATCTTAGACCAATCTAAGACGAATCTCAGTTAAGATTTGTCTTAAGTCTAAGACAAAGGTCACGCGCATAATTTATGAGAGTCCAATACGATTTTTAGCAACACCGGAAACGCTCTTCTACAATGAAAGTAAGTAAGGCATTGTTTATATTAGAGACAACGTGAAATAATGTCTTCTATCACGTCCGCGTCCAGCATTCGCGTCGCAAAATGTTGTATACAATTGTAGCAAACACAAGCGAATGCTTACGACGTTGTTGGATATGGCGCCGAAAACATATATGATGTATATGATATATATGATAGGAAGTTTACTGTGTGCAGCGACAAATTGATTTGAGACCGAGTGCGGTACGGCGGCGTACTGTGTATGATAAAAACGTTTCAGAGAATATTTTATTCTGATTCAATGCTGCACATTCCCTCACACACTTTTGTTTGTTGGGATTTAACAGCTACGGTCATTTAAGGCCGGGTCAATGGGTATAGTACTAAATCTCATATATTACCTGTACAAGTACATGTACATGTTCAAATATATGATATATATGATATATATGATAGGAAGTTTACTGTGTGCAGCGACAAATTGATTTGAGACCGAGTGCGGTACAAGTACATGTACATGTTCAAATACATATACAAATGGGGGAAGGGGGGGGGGGGGGGGTCCCAAAATCAGAACTGAATATTTACAATATAAAAAAACTATATATTCAACACTGAAATCAGAATAATCCTGATTTAATGCCAGGTCCTCGCCACACCAGAATCACTTGGCCCCTCCCAAAAGCAGTAGGATCAGTAATAATCTTACAACATTTATAATGGGCAATAACCCAATTAAACTCCCAGGTAACAAAAGAGCCAAAGATAAGTACCGGAGGGCCAAACCAGGCAAATCGTCATTCCTATAAGTAGGAACCCCCACCACCATCGACCACCACACACGTACAACTGATGGAAATTTAATCTTGTCCAATTAATCTTAATCCAATGGGACATACTGTAGTGTCCGGTGTGGTGGTGAGACACGATCGCCCGGTTAGCTCAGTTGGTAAGAACGACGAGCTAGTGTTACGGGGGTCGCGGGCTCAAATCCCACATCGGGCGACATTTTTTCCCCTTAGAAATACTTTAATACCCAATGGGTAAATCACTCATAGACAATAAAGAACAATACCATGTATGGAGTTTAAAGTGAATCTGACCAATAGCTTTAGAAGATTTTAGGTATTAAACAAGAGAGCTAAAGGTCGCAATATACGCCCGTCGAGGCAAGGAGGCCAGCCAACAAGGGGAGATAACTCACTCAAAACCAATAGGGTTCTTCATCTTGACATGATAAACATGTATACCGAATTTGGTTATGATCGGTCACATAGAAACCGAGTTATTGCGTGGACAAGGGTACAGAGTGCGAAAATAAAAAATGGCCGCCAAGGGTAGATTAAGTCCTCAGAATTTTTTGAAAATGCATAGGTTTCTTCATCGTGCCATGATAAACATGTAATGTATACCAAATTTGGTCACAATTTTGCAAGTAGACTCTAGTTATGCATGGACAAGCTGTGCCCGCCCACCGGACTGTACAAGGTGAATAAATAATATGTTCTGTATTTTCAAACGGGCGTATAAAAATGTTAAACCAACATAATTATACAAATAATTTTATTGACACATTTAAGTTACTTGACCATATTGGTCGACTAGAATGAACACAGGGATGATGATAAACAAGCATATGTATGCAATTTAAAGGTATATTCCCACTCAGTTGGCAAAAAAATGTTCTTTATAGGAAGTAAATAAGTGTACAAGTATGTCACTCTTCCACCAGTGCACGATGTACAGATACAATCATTTAGTAATGTTTATTTTACTGATCATGACACGAGGTGGTATCGGGCTAGTTTCATATGCAAATGAGCCAGAGGCATAATATTCTTTAATTATTTGTACTAATTAAATGCGTCACCTGAAAACACATATTTTTGACAGATTATAAATTATAATCATTGCATATCGCCCCTGACATCAGTGGAAATGTCTCTGATATAAAGTGCATTTTGTGTCTACTTAGAGCTCCAGATAAGATGCGTATTGGTGTATTTATTTTATGCAATTATTTTAGCTGAATACGCATTTGTTATCAAAATTGGGAGTACGAAATACACACAGCAATGTGAAAATACACATTGATTTTCAAATTGAGTAGTGAAAATACTGTCATAAAGTTGAAAATTCACTTAGATGAGCTGCATTGCATTGCATTGTTTTATCCTTTGTTCCCTATTTAGTAATGAAGAGAATCAATAATCTATTTGTAAAAGTAAAATACGCAATGGTTTTGAAACCAGGGGCTATAGTATGCCTTAGACACAAAGCTTATCTGGAGCTCTGTCTACGGAGTGGGCATGTACCTTTAATATGAAAGGTTTTGAATAAATCCCGACTTATGGTTGCAGAGATAATGTGTACCTGAAAATGTTAGTTACAGGCAGAAGGAACCTTAAATCAGATAATTGAACACATTAGAACTGTATATCCATCAGCATACGGTACGTACATGCAACAGGGTGTGTGATCATCTGATTTCTCAACGGCATGTTGTCATGTTTTTAGATATGGTTACAATAGGTTTCCTTTAATATCTTTCTAACAGAACGACAAAATTTGACGAAACATAGTGCAGTAAATGCAAAACTGTTGGCTCTATATCGTACTCTCAATGTAGTTTGGTTTAATCTCATGAGAAACGATTACCGTCAATGTAAATAAAAATCTAGAACATGTGTATGTACATGTAAGAAATATACGGTCAACTCGATTCTTCGTGAAAGTTAAATATAAGATTTTGTAAAGACCTTTTACGCAACATTATACATTTTTCATATTTGTTGAGCTTACCTATATATCATCAAAAGGAAGATTTTAAAGACAATCTACTGTTTAAATAACGTCAAAGATTATGTCACGTCTGAAAATGTTGGAAACCACATGATCCCATACCCTGATACAATGAGTGTAATTAATCCAAATGTTCACGCTTCAATCTAAACAATGTCCACAATACATAATCAGCTTGCTCCACACGAGTATGTCCAGAGCATGCACCAGTTTCTCTCACGTCCAGTTCCGTCCAGTGATGATTCCACAGCAGCCTGTGATACCTGAAAGAGATAGTACAGGTTTAAATCAACTGTTTGAATGTGAAAACAATAACTGTTGCAGTACCATATTCCATAACTTGACTATTGTCAGCCACAGGCAGTCGTCATGATGATAGGGTGGTGTAATATACTGTTTTAACGTAAAATATGCACTGAATTTGAAATCTGGGGTTCAATACTCTTTATATACAAAACTTATCTGGAGCCCTGATTACACCATCCTATGAACATACTGACGGCCTGTGCCCACCACCCCTAAAATGTGACACAGGCATTCGTGTCTTATGTCTGTTTAACAAGGTCATATATACACATTGGGTGGGTCACATTGGTCAGATAGAGAATGAATGTATTGATGATGACAAAGAAACACATGCATTAAAGTCAATCTAAGTAATCATGGTTATGGTAGCAGAGATTTAAATGATTTAAATTATATAAATGTAAATTAGGATAACCTGAAGTAGTATATAGGGAGTCAAAATGATACCACCAACGATTGTGTGGTTATTGAGCTGTATTGTACCTCCCACCACCAACAAAAAGTTGGTGGTGGTATTGAATGATAAAAAGTGGTATTGTAGTCCCAATTATATTGGAAATTGAACAAAAAAAACAATACCAATTATACCACTATTATTAGAGAAAATGGATAATGCAATACAATGGGAATTGAAATCTTATAATGACTGTGTTGAAGAAGTTTACGAAGATTACGGGGGTTATACTCCTATATTTAAATTCTATGTGTTGAAAACACTAGGCGATATCGAATACATGAAATATCAGCGTAATTTATTACGCTCCGATAAAAGCGTTGCATTTACAATATTATACCGGCAATTATGCGAACTATACAAGGGGCAAATACAAATATTAAGACGGATAATGCGTATCGGATATAAAACTAAGGTGTATTATATACAATTGTTAAAACCCAACGATTCGTTTACGAATATACATTTCTACGATATCGCTTTTAAAGAAACTGAAAAAATTATAAAATATCACAATTCCCTGCAGGTGGTGTAACGTACATTACCACCCACTTTAACTCCAAGTTTTAAACTAAATTTATCCTAATTAGTATTCTACATTTTTGGATGGGTGGCACGCGCCTTAATTCTAATAGTATTTTTTAAATCCTCATATCGGGACATCTCCTCCACCACCGATTCGAACTCGACATCAGATATATTGTTATCGGCCAACGCTTTGGACACGATAACGTCGATGCTATTTTTCTTAGACCTCGCGAGAACCGATATTATGTCGTGCTTTCTACTTTTATTTTCGATTTTTTTTCCCGCTGCTCTAAACGCCATACATAACAACCTCGCTCCAGCGGATACCCCGCTCAAACCCCCTGCAACAGGAATTGCCACGACTGTAGACAACAACGCGGCGGTTCCAGCCCCACCCATTAAATAATTTTTTGCCAGCACGGTGCACACCCCCTCCACCATATTTGCAGCTCGTCTATATTTTTTAGCATTTATTTTCCTATTTTCTCCCTCTCGGTTCAGAATATCCTGCATCGCGACGATATTGTCCAACCTAAAATCTGAACTTCTTACGCCAAAACCAATATCATCCAATTCGCGATTTGGATACAGTGTTGATGGATTGGGGTCCAACATTGTTGGTATTGGAAGCGTGCTCGGAAGTGGTGATTCGTTCATATTATCCAATATATTGGTATTTTACAAATCAAGTTCAATTAACAATGTAACAATAGTGTAAGAACTCACTGGGTTAGCGATTTTCGTAACAATGTTAATAACACTACCTTCGGAAAGTCTAATTTGATCATCACCGGCGAACAAAACCACCGATGAACTATCTCCAGCGAGTTTATTGACTCCAATCGCCCGTACTTCCCCCCCCCCCCCCCCCCCCCCCCCCCCCCCCCCCCCCCCCCATCCAGTACGAGATTCACGGCGACCACGCCCGCAGATTTTTACCATTAGAATTAACCGAGCAGACCGACATTCGGAGAAGTGTACCTGGAGCTGTCATGGCGTATCCCCCATATGTATTGCTCGCTTTGGCACCGAACGAATACTCATAGAGCCCCTCATTCAATGGGCCCCGCTTCTCGGCCCAAACTGTGATGTCACGTTTTTGTGTTTGCAATAACTTAAACTGCTCAACAGATGCGTCCAACAATGTGGCAAGCTGTGCAATAGCGGTATGAGCCTCAGCACGAACCTTTTCAGGGGTCTCCTCTAGTGCTTTCTTTGCGGTTCTACGAACACGTTTCAGTTTATCGGAAACTTCTATAAACTCTGTATGGGCCTCTTCCCGAAATTCGTTTATTTTCCCTCCTAGTTCAGTAAGTGCTGCATGATCCTCTTCCCCAACTTGGATTATTTATTCGCCGAGATCCTTAAGTCCTGTATGTGCCTCTTCACGAAGCTGTGTTATACTCCTGCGAATTGCGCTTGTGGCCTCCGATATAGTCGTATTGATCAAGGCCTTTGTTTTTCCGGTAGTTAAAAAGTCGCTCTCTGTCGGGATGAATCCCCCTTCTGCCGGTTCCAAATTCTTTGAATTTATATCTGTCACCCAATCGCGATTGGAATTGGAAGAACTACCTGTCCGTATACTCATAATGTTGGTTGTTATAAATATATATATATATATATATAAATTACGAACATGCGTTTAATTCTAATTTTCTTAAAATTAATTAATTTGAGATTTCTAGGACGACCGAAATCGGGTAATAGTTATTCAACTTTCTCGCTTGATCATCGAAAATAGAGACCGTAAATTCGTGAATATGTCCCGATTCCAAAACTTTCATCTCGGGGTGTGGGAAGTCTACGGTCACAGTCTCCCCAAAGAAACAATCATTGACTTGCCCGGTTTTCAATAACTTTCTGGGGGATCCGTTTACCGTGTTGTACGATGTGTTCACCCGATCCAGGTTCACACCGAGAGTTTTCGTGAAGGCAAAGTCCACCGGGTTATCACCGACGTACTCATCCGGGGCAAACAAACCTTTTTTCGTGGAGTATGTCTCTCTAAAACGGAGTCGAATACCCAACGTCGGGGAGATCCTTACCCGGCTCTCTGAGCCGATGGTCATTGTTGCGAGCCCGGTAGCCTTCGATACTGTGAGGTTGGCTTTACCGTCAAGCTCTGAGGTGACACAATCTTTGACCTGTCTAAAACTCCACAGTCCGGGAGGCAGCTTTACACCTACTGAGCGTCCATCCTTCACATAGCCAAACCCTTCACTCTTCCCCACAGTCTCCCACCCAACCGTGAAGGTTATTGATCGGAGGCCTGACCTGCGTTTTCCGCAGCAGTTGTCGATTGACTTTTGAAGTTCACAACTCTCTTTTTGAACATTAGTGGTGGTAGCAAACATAATAATATCTTTCAATGGATACCAAAGCATTTAGCTTTAATTCTAATGCAAAGTACCTGGTCGGAGGTGTATACACACAAAAAGACGTTGTTAACCCCCTTGTACACCCAACTGTAACAGTTAGACCGGACAGTGGATTTACCACCAATTTCCCTGACATGTTTGAGAAATATGTAGTTCCAAAGACTACTAGTCAAGATGTAATACTAAGCTGGGATTTTTCCCATATGAACTTCTAGCAGAACCAGCTAAATTTCGCTGTATGGTGCGCAACAGCCGGATGTGGAGTTTCACATAAAGACCATCTGACATCTAAGAATGTCATGCTCCGAAGTGTCTACAACTTTCATGTGTATTATACTATTAGGAGGATTTTCAAAGAACTAGATATTCCACTACCTCAAGACGACGGCTGGGATCCCATTTCCAGCACATACGACCGTAAGGCGTTCGAAAGATTGTGTAACGAATTTGGGGTACCAAAAGACGCGGACTGGAGACAGAAAGTATACACCCCAACAAACAGTTTAGGGTTAGTTCACCTTAAAGGCTTAGTTAGTGGTGGGCATCTTTATAAAGTCCCTGTATATTTCTCAGGGTTGTGGAAAAATAGAGTTAGAAAACTGGCAACATGGACTAAATATAATTATAAGTTGAATACGATGACGTTCGGTGATGAAATGCTTGGAGGGCTTGCGTGTAAAGACGGTTATTGTCATTGGCTACCTACTAAAATAGCCCACGTGGAATACCTAGACCAGGGTGATACTCCACAGATGCGAAATGCGTGGACCACATTTATGTTAGATAAAAGCACTGGATGTACACAGGGCGGGGTTATTCGCCTCAACGACTCCATTCGCGTATACGTCTCACAGAAACAAACGCGCAGTGCTATGCTGGGCACGGGAACGGCGTTTGACGCGCACAAACAATTATTGGCACTTGTCGAGGAAGCCATCTCAGCAAAGGTGGACCTCCAGAAGGCGATTCAGAATTATCAAGACGTTTTGCAGACTGCCCGCACCCCAGTAGACTACGCATTTGGAATAGGTCTTTATAATGCGCCGAGCAATATGATACTACGAGACGACCCGGTTGACGGTTACAATAATCAGATCGTAGTCGCCACCACCAATCAAAGAATAGGTCACAACGGGAACGTGAACACGGGTATCATCAAACTCCCCCCCCCCCTCACCCCCCCCCCTCCCCAAGAGGCCCTGGTTCATCCAATCTCGATTGGGAGTTGAGGTTGGAGGTTGGAAATTCAAATTTGAAATTTGAATAAGATTTCATAAAACCGCAAGCACACCCACCCCAGTACCCTCAATCCGATCGCGATTGGAAGAATTGGACGCACATCAAGTTCCACCAATCCAATCATCAACACCAATCGCAGATTGGGTGAAATTGGAAGAATTGGAACAGGAGCGGGAACTCACGGCAAGCCGATGCAGCCTCTAAGCGAGCTTCTCTTTCATACCGCAAAGACCGCAGTCGTTCGGTGATCCGCTCGGTAGATTCTCTGTCGCCACGGGCTTCCTCCAGTATCCTTTCTTCTAGCGCGATATGTTGATCCAGCGCCGTGAGCGTGGCGAGGTTATGGACCAATTCGCCCCGGACTGTTTGCATAGCCTTATCGAGTCCCCGGAGTTCGCGAAGAGGTAACGGTGGGTCATCCATCGTGATGAGTATTCCGTCTATCTCGCTTTCGCTGAGCTCCATTGTGCGAATAGCGTCGGTGGCTACACGAGGGACCTCGTTGATCTCGACAGTTTCTATCGCGGCGGCTGTCTTCGCCATCGTTTCGTCGGTATACTGTAGGGCCTCTACAGCGCGGGTGGGCATAATTGTTTTACCCCTCTTCCAATCTACGAATCCTAGTTCGTTCTTTATGATTTCGCCACCGCCCCGGTTTCCGACAACGGTGTTCAGCGCTAGCGGTTTTCCGGTCCTCATGTTGACGATCGGGACATTTGATGCTTTTAACCGCAACCTACCACGTAGATGCAATTCGAACTTGGAGTAGTCGCGGCCGACAGATGGGACCATACCTTTTTCTGCAAAACTGTTGTAGTAGTCGTCTACAGCTGACTCGAGTAATTCCCGACTTAGACTAATGGTGTTGGTAGCGCCACCTATTTCCTCGGCGGCTGCAGTCTCTATGAAGGGTGTTTTCGTCGAAGGTTGCGAGGGAATCCTCGAAGTCTTCATCATCACCATCGATCTAATCGTCTCTGCCGATTTCATCCATGTCAACATCGTAATCAGCCATCTTTATAATTATATAATTATTATGTATTAAAGACAAAACCATACGGGTTAATAGAGATATTTAGTTTCACTGAAAATATGTCTTCGAGTCAATACGGTCGCAAACTCAATCCATACCGCAGACTGCGTGAGCCCCTCGGGGCAAAAGGCGTGAGACAGAGTGTCGTTATTACGAACAACCCATCGACGATCGACCAGAACCAGCAGCTCTTAGTCCGCTTCCCCAACCTCGGAGCTAACGACGTCATTGTGCCGGGGACTGTTCGCCTCGCTTTCACTATTTCGCTGACGTCGACCGACGCGGACCGAACCGTCGTTCAGAACCTGGGTCGCGCCATCGTCAAGAAGACCATGATAAAGATTTCTGGTAACGAGGTGATGTCGATCGACGACAGCGACGTCTACCATTGCTATCAGGACCTGTGGAAGACGGCGCAAGAGCGCGAAAACGCGGGCTATCAGGGTATTGACACCAGCCGAAATAGTAACGTAACCAGACTTAGAATCGGGGCTGGTAACAAGGCAGATAACAACGCGAGTGACAACGCGATCGTTGCCACTTACGGCAACCGCTTCTACATCCCGCTCGACTTTGAGTTGCTGGAGAGTCACATGCCCTACTATCAGAGTGCTTTGGCGGACCGCCTCGAATATGAACTAACGTTCAACGACTACGGCCGAGTTCTCATAGCCACTGACATGGCATCGACGTATACGATCGACAATGTTTCGCTGGAGTACGACATGGTCACGATGCCCGAACTCGCGCGATTGATCAGATCCCAGTACGCCGGGCGCGTTGCCATACTTTACGACCGAGTTCTTCGCCACCGCAAGATGACGAAAGACAAAAGCGAAACATTGTGGAATATTAACGTCAACGTACCCGCCCGCTCGATGAAAGGTATACTGATGCTGTTCGAGGAGGCTCGGTTAGCGCTCGGGGTTAGAAAAACCGACAAATTCTAATAACCCCAAAATCACACAAAGGTCGAGGTGACGATCGAGGGAGTCCCCAATCAACTCTACAGCCAGGGCCTTCGCGCGCACCAGCAGTGGGACGAAGTCAGAAAGCAGTTTGCTGCCGGCTCTAAGCGCTCCCCGGAGGATGCAGCGGTTGCCAAAGACCTGCAGCTCTCGGACGTCTCCCTCGCGGAGTTCCTGACTACCAAATACGCGTTATGGCTAGACATGCTAGTCAGCGACGACGACCAAATGCACGGTAGTGGACGCCAAGTTGAGAACGCTAGTGAGGGTGTGACGATCCAGATAACCAAAGAGGCGGATGGAGATGGGCCATTGAACGTGTATCTATATATAATTACAGACGCACAACTCAACATCGAAGATGGCCGATACGTCTCAGCACTCTACTGATTTAATAAAAAATCATCTAACGATTTGTTAATAAATAATCAACATCAATTCACGATTGGAGATTTAACTCTACCGAAAGATGCCCACTCTGCCATAATATGTGGGCAGACAGGATGTGGAAAAACGGTTTTCATCCTCGACTTGCTCGAGGGGTCCTATCGCAATGCCTTTCGACACATTGTCATCCTGTGTCCCACTGTGCGGCACAACAATACTTATCAGCTGTGCCCGTGGATATGGGCCGACCCTGAGATATACGTCATTGACCCCGGCGACAGGCTTCACGATTGGTTGCGTGTCTTCTACCAAATATTTCAGAGCGAGCCCATCCTATGTGATTGACGACTGCTCGGCCAAGGCGGCGATGACCAAAAAGAAGGACATGCTCTCTGAACTCGCATTTTCTGGCCGCCATGCGGGGCAAAGTGTATGGATCTCCACTCAGAAGTACAACGCCGTCCTCAAGGATCTGCGAGAGCAAACTAAATGGGTCGCCCTCTTTCACTGCAAGGGCCGAGACTCATCGATGACTGTCTACGAGAGAACGATGCTATCCCAACGCGCGAGGAGCGCCTGGAGGTTCGACAGATGCTTTCGGAAACTAAGCACGCCAAGTTTCTGCTAAAGACTGATCAACCCACAAATTATGAATTTATCAATTAATTACTGAGCAATTGCTGAACAATGCTTAACAAATGCTTAACAATGCTTAACAAATGCTGAGCAAATGCTGAACAATGGTTAACACAATGCTGAACAATGCTTAACAATGATGAACAAATGTTGAACAAATGCTGAACAATGGTTAACAATGTGGGAATCAATTTGTTGCTCCACTGTGAGCTTTGTTGTGAGCATAACGGTGATCATATGTATCGGGTGGTGCGGTTGGCAATATGTTAGACTTATGAGACTAGTCAGATTAAATAAAATAATGAACTGCGACGAACTTCTCGATCAGCTAATGGAAGAAACACTCGTGCCGACTGCCGACACGACTGAAACTTCTTTCCTGAAAGAGCAATCGTGGATTGCAACACCTGTCAGCACGATTGCCGACACGGCTGCCGATACGGTCCTGAAATAAAATGAAAACGCGGCGCGACGCGAGCGGCTAGGTGCGCTGGTTGCTGGGGGACAATCGGAGCATTATCTCGGTAGGCGTCTCTCAGTTTGTCAGGTGGATAAGATGTCAGATGCGGAGATTGACAAAATGTATGCGCGATACGAATCTAGGTTAGGTGCAGAGATGACAAAAACTCTTGGATCGGCGGCTATTCATTTGTACGCTACCGCTGTTAGTATACTTCTCCCTATACCAAACACCGCGGGGTTGATTCGTGATCTAGAGACTGACCGTTTTATAGGACACACTCTTAGAACAGCCTGCTGCTCAATTTATCACAAGCACTTAGCTCCGCTGACAACCGCGTTGACCACGGGTAAACACTGTCAATTTGGACATATATGCCCACGAACTATACGCTCAGAAAATGATGACACAAGACGCACCTGCGAGAGTGACGGAACCACAATATCCAACGGCGTTGGGGATTGCTCCAACCCAATCTAAATTGGAGTTGAACCCGATTGCATCACTTCCAACTCCGATTGATCCTCCAACGGCGTTGGGGGTTTCACGACATAAAAACCCAAAAAGACAGGCAGCTGGGCGGGCAGCGGCTGCCACCCGAAAAGTTAAACAAAATAAAATACTCGCCGAGCTTCGAGAGGCCAAACGGTCGTTGCAATCCCCGATTGCTGTTCCTGCTGTTGAAACAGCAAAACATCCGGTGGTTCCACATCCGAAGGCAGCTGTTTCTCCCCCAATCCACGAATTGGAACAGGAGAGGCAGCAATCCCGGATTGCTGTAGCTCTTACCCCCTATTGCTGATATCATCCCGGGGTTGCTGGTGGTGGTCTGGCAGCTGTGGGCACCCTGTGTGTGCTGAACTACCTTTCGCAAACAACCCCAACTCCAATTTCGATTGGAGCTCCTGTGCAGTTGGAGGCGGTTCCGAAGAAAGTTATGAAACCGATTGCGCCCCATTTAAACATTGATCGCGATCCCTTTTATATGCAATTATTATAGTTATCAACAATGGCTGAAAACGATGGTAAAATGATAGTGAATGCGCTTTATCACGCCGTCGTGATATCAGGTCTCAGTATCGGGTTTGCTCGACTATCAAAGATGGCCTTAGGAGGGCCCGCTCCCAAATTGGACATGACTGTGAGAGACGTAGGGCTCGTGACCTTAGATGTAGCGGCCGCAGTTGGGACTCGAGATTATCAAATTAAAGCTGGAATTCTACCCTCTAATATATGAAAATGATGGCTTCGATCGCAGTAATAGTAGGTGGTGCAGTCGTGAGCGCATTGGCGTTCAACGGTAGCAACTATTTATTATCTTTAATTCCTAAAAACTCTGACGCGGATGAGGAGCTCAAGCGTCACGATTTAGCTGAATAACAACTCAAGAGCGCAGACGCAGCATGGTCTAAAAAACGAACCGCCCATCTGGACTGAGTCAACGAAGAGCTTCGCCGCGAGAATCACGCCGCACAAACTTTCCAGAACGTTGAAGAAGCCAACCGCGAGTACGCTGGCATATCCACAGAGAAGTCTCAATCCAATGAAATTGGGGCTGGATCCCGAGCCCCAACTTTCAGATTTGTATGTACCGTCAGAGGCTCAAAATGACCGCGAGATCGCGTTCATCGTCGTAGGGATGGTTGCAACGGGTCTCGTCAGCTACTATATTGCAATAAAAGCAATAAGCAAAAGCAATAAGCAAAAGCAATAATTATTTAAAAAAAATTTTTAAATAATATATATATATATATCATTGTATATAGAACGATGTTAGTTGACGAGCTTTATTTTGCTCTGATCGATCACGGCTACACGGCCCTTAAACACCGTTTAGCGGGCGCAAAGGGTCTGATCCGTCTGGCCCGAGATTCTCTCGAGACGTGGCGCGAGGACGAAAAAGCGGCCACCCTTTTCGCAAAGCGGATGTTAGATTCCTCCATCAACACTGTTGAATTAGATTCCTCCGAGTTCCTTCAGAACTTAACCTCCAATTGTGATTGGGGTTGCAGCGAAACTTCCAACAAAGGTTTATTATTAACGACGCAGTTACCGGACGATCTGGTGAGGGCATGTTGGAGATTGTCCGATCTATTAGAATACCTCGCATACGATGGACACACGCAAACTTGATACCAAACTATCGGTTCGCCTAGCGCGCAAGCTAACAAACACATACGACAGCCCCGCCGGCTACTGGAAGGGACTCGCGGCCATCAAGAACCTCGCGGCGGCGACCAAGGTTTCCGAAAACGCCACCAAGGAATGGCTCAAGAAGCAGGCCCTCTGGCAGATCTATTTACCAGCGCCTCACAATATTCCGCGCCCGAAATTCGACGTGCCGGTCCCGAACCAAGTTCACCAAGCAGATCTCATGTTTCTCCCTCACGATCGCGTCGGTCGCAAAACGTACAAGTACGCACGACAGTCGTTGACGTAGCGAGTCGCTATAAGGGGACTGAGCCGCTGGCTACGAAATAGTCTAAGGAGGTGGCCGAGGCTCTTTCCCGAATATATAAGAAGAGTCCTCTCAATTGGCCGAATCTTCTCCAGGTCGATCCCGGCCGCGAGTTCATGGGCACGGTCTCTCATCTATTGACTAAACACGACGTTTATATCAGACGCGGCCGCGTCAACATCCACCGAGACCAGGGGATCGTGGAGCGGTTCAATCGAACCCTGGCTAAGAGACTGTTCGGTAACCAATAATCCAAAGAGCTTGTAGACCCTCATTCGCGATCGACCGAGTGGGTGACCAGGCTGTCCTCCGTGGTCTCTGCACTGAACGGCGAGGTGACCAGATTGATCGGTAAGAAACCCGAAGATGCTATCAAGGCAAAAACGGTGTCGCACAAACCATCCGCCGTCTCGAGCGGGCGCCCCGTTGGTTTAACGGAGAAACGACTTCAATCGGATGTTGCCGTCCGGTACCTCTATCAACCGGGAGAACTCGAAGGTGGTCGCCGCCGTGCGACTGATCCCGTGTGGTCTCTCAATGTATATCATCTAGATCGATCTATTACCAAACCCGATGAGCCCGTGCTCTACTATTTGGATGATGGTCCATCTCGCGGGTTTGTTCGCGAAGAAGTTCTCGCGGCGCCTTCTGACACCCCAGCTACCCCCGGATCATCAGAGTCTTTAGTATTCATAGAGAGGTTCTGCATGTATTCCGTCTGGTAGCACGCGTCTTTTATCGTAGTACGCCGAGAGTCCTAATGTTTGTTGACAGTACGTTTTCATAACGCCGTCTCTCATTTTGAATCCTCTATTTTGTGCTACATATTTAATGTGTTTTCCATCTTCCGTAGTTTCACTGAGTACTCGTTTATATCTATCCCAATTTAAATTGTTAGTTCTCTTGGACATTCCTTTCGCAGAGTTTTTATTTATGGAATTAAATTTTTCTACAAAATAACACTTACTAGATAATGCTATCGCCCTATCTCCGCTAAATTCCATTTTGAAAAGTCCTGGCTCTCTTTCACTCCACTTATTCCAAGCCAACCATTTATTTTTTTATTTTTCAAACTCGTCTAGTAATTTAGGTCTAATCAATTCCTCTATTGTTTTTCCACTAACTCCTATATACATACTATCCGTGTCCATCTGTATTAACTCATTCCACCCTAGCCCCTGCTAGCCAGTTCCACCCTACAGGTATCTGCTAGGCTAACTCCTAGCAGCAGCAGTGGGCTTATCAGCCCTGTCTCCCTGGGACAAATTTCATAAAATGATCCAAGTCAGAAAGACAGCTAGTTGTGTATTAAATCAATAGCTGATAACTTCTATGAATAATGAACAATAAAGATGAAATTTCATACAACTATTCAGCATAAATTTTGCTACAAAATGGTATAAGTTTTGCCATAAATAAATTGTTAATATTTGTAGAAATGTGAGATATACCATACATTTTTTTCTATTTCTCAATAAACTATACAAGTTTTAGGTTCTGTAGAATCATCTGAGTGAAATGATTATAAAGAACTGGTAGCTTGTATATTTTTTCAGATAAATAGGAAGAACTATTGGGCACGATCTGACAAAACCGGGCTTATTCATTCCTAAACAATGCGGGTAGTGATCAGCATGTTCAATGATGTGGCTGTCAATGATGTACAGATATGTGCTTAGATAATCTCAGCTCTACGGATGTCTTTTACTATTTCACCTGTCTTGTATATTTCTGTATCTGATCTCAACGATGGCTTTTACTACTTCATCTGTCTTTTATATTTCTGTATCAGGGGTGTAAAATTATTTGAAATATCACTTGCCCTTAAGGTCTACTAGATGCAAAATCTTACTCGCCCTTACTGGTTTGCCACTCGCCCTTATATTTTATACAGATATTCACTATGTTCGCCTTTAGTAGCCTATATATTCTACTGTACATGTATGTTATTTATAGCAATATTTACAAACAGTGTAAATCCGCGAGCCGTCTCATCAGGATCTGCACTGTTTGCAAGTATGTTCATATTTGTCAAAGAAAAACATCCCATTTTTATAATTGGACTGGTCTGAAAATCATTTTCTAACGAAAATCAAGCGATCCGTCTCATCGGAATGCTGTGTAGTTTAGAGAAAATGATACTTTCGGAGATTTTGCGTACATGTGTATTTCCCATTTATATCGTAAATCGGTAAGTATTGATAAAATTTCAATTCACGCCACTTGAGCCGCGATTTAAACTTGTCCTTAATTATAATTGTTCCGGTTGGCGCAAACGCTTTTATTCAATTCAGAGCGTTATGAAATTATCAATGGTATTTGATAAATAAACGGAGAACGGTGCATAACTATATTTTTTTTTATTCACGATCAATCATGGATGATCCAAAATTCACTCGACCCGTCGGACGACCGTCTACACAAAGCTACTCGACCGAGACGATGACAAAGCCGCCATGGCGAGCGGTTGAGTGGAATTATACACCCCTGTGTATCCGATATATAAAAGACAGATGAAATAGTAAAACACATCCGTAGAGCTGAGAATATCTAACCTAGATGATTCCTTGACCAAATGGTGAACAATGAAGTCCCTGATCAGACTATGCGGATGCGCAGGCTGATCTGGGTCTTCAATGGTCGGAAAGGTCATAGGCCAGGTTTTGTAAGATCATGATACACAAGCTGTACAAGCAAAAAGTGACTTAGTATTTGTGACCAGTATAGTGTAGGGTACAGGAATGTAATTGTTAGGCATGCAGGAAGTTGGGCAAGACAACATCATCACTCACCGCGTCCAAACTAGTGTTTACCATGTTTACCGGTACTAATCCATTTCACTGCACACTATAATCCAGTTTGGAAATTTTTCACACACTTATTCACACAGATTGTTTGATAAAATACTACATTGTAGTATGCTTTATGTACACGTCCGTTGATGGAATAAAGTACATACCTACCGTACGACCTACCACAAGAAAAATGGGTTATTGAATTTTGACACGTGCAGCTCCTGATCAACCAGTCTGGATCTTACTGCGATGACTGATCAAGGGACACACTGGTCGCATATCCAATAAACCTGTTTTCTCTTGGTGGATCATAACAGTACAGTTTTGCGACCAGTGTAGATCCAGATCAGCCTGTGCATCCACACAGTCTGATCAGGATCTGCACTGATCGCCATTGTATGTACATACTGTATACATGGCTGGAACAATCATTTGTTTTTCACAAGATCCCGGTGCCACAGCTCAAAACAACCAATACACAGATGAACGTTGCACTGTGAACACATGTTCAAAATTTCCCGTCGATGTTTTTCTTTGCTGCATTGTCTGCAGCGACCGCGCTTCTCGGATTTCTTCGGGAAATGACCAATGATTTATCGTCGCAAGAACGGCCCTTTCATTTTCGACATAGTCCCCAATTAGTTGTTTGGCCAGGGCCATCTTGTATTCAACCATGACGAGTTTCTTGTTTCGGCCCGTCTTTGTTTGGCGTTGGTGGTTGACCGATTCCTTCATTATAATGAACCCGTTTGTGATGGCTACGTCGAACGCAAACCAGAAGAGTACTGCCACCATTTTCGTGATGAGCGGTATGTACTATATTGAGTACGCAGCTGATCTGCATAATCCACCCCATTCATGTTGGTGTTGTATGCCGGAATGATGGATGGTGCGGGGATTTGTTGTTCAATTCACCATTTTTCAGTTTTCGATTCACAACACTCGTCAATTCTGGCTGGATTTTCTGCCGTGGAGAGGACGTACACATGTTTTTTCTCTTTTCCACAGGCAGGCGGTCATCTCTCCCTTTTGGGCCGTTTTGAATTGACCCTTTCCTTTAAATCCTTGGGTCGCAGCTGTGTCGGCAGCCTTTTCTGTTGGAGCGCACAGTTCCACGGGCATATGTGCCATTTTCTAGTAGAGTTTCAAAGAGAGCCGGGCTGGTGAAATAGTTGTCCATGTTGACCGTGTGGTTTGTGCCATATCTTGTGTGTCATGTCCCGAACTACACGTGCTGCCAGCCCAACTTCCACTCTACCTTGTTCTCTGCCAGTGTAGACCTGAAACTCATTGGTGTACCCGTTGGTTGGGTCCGCTCTCAACCAAACTTTTATCCCGTATTTGGATGGCTTAGCGGAAGATACTGCCTGAATGAGAGACGACCACGAAACTTAACCTAGCTTCATCGACGCTGGTCTCCTCGTGTGGGTTGTAGCGGCGCAGACAGTTCTGTAGAACTTCATTAAGTACAGGCCTAATGTGATGAAGTTTGTCATGTCCCGGCTGGCCTTTGGCAGGGTTCCGCGTACGATCATTTGCATGGAGATACTGCCTGATCTTGTCAAATCGGTCGCGCTTCATGATTTTCCGGACATCATTCAAATTTCCAAACAGTGAATCTTTCGACCAATACATAGCTGTCGATGGAAGCTGAAACAAATAAACAATACATAATTACACAAATATATTGCTCTGATTGAATCTGTGCTGTCTTATCGGTCGAAGCTATTTTATAAATAATTTAGCAGTAACTAGAGCAAGGATACACCACCCGCCTGAACACACAAACAAAAACTTTAACGTAAATCTTACGGACGGACGCATGAAAATACGAAAACAATATACTTATTGACACAATTCTTATTATTCATTATGTATCAAATGCTCAAAATGTACCAAATACTGAAATAGTTTTCTAAATTAAGTGGCTGGTTATAGTACATTTCAACAGACCTCACAGTGAACGCGTATCGACAGGAATCAAATTTGCTCAAAGTGAGGTCTGTTGAAATGTACTATTACCTCAATGGTATATAATTACCTCCAAAATGCTCATGTAAACCTTAATGCCGAGCCACGCCTTCATCTCGTCCTCGGTCACCTCTCGCCACTGTGGATCGGGCTTCTCAATCCGTCGTTGTTCGGCATACAAATTTGTTTTGCGTAACCAGCGATACAGTCAGGAGTAGAGGAAAGAAAAGCTCGAAGAAATCAAATTCTGTCGCATCTGGATCCAAGTCTACAGTAGCTCCAGGGTCTGGCCCAGTAAATGCTGCCTTTGGCATATTTGTTCTATCATTTATGCGCCAGTGATTACCCTCAGGAACATTGGGGCGGTCATCATCATTGTGGTGATCATCATTGGGGTGGTCATCATCATTGCCACTTTCAGAATGTTCACTTTCTGTCTCATTGTCACTCCCATTATCGATGCTGACATCGCTCGTCGAGTCGTCTGCCCATCTTCCGTGACTAACGCTACCACTTGATCAAGCCCAAGTCGGCGAATTGACATTATAATTGCGGGTTTTCAGACACAAATTTAGCAACTTTCTTCTTGTGAAATTGTTTTGAAAATTTTACCACGCCAAAATTAGACTTTCTTTATCATATATAACGAGAAATCTGATTGGTTGGTTGCTTCTCATTCAATAGATATGTGTTTGAAACAACCAATGAAACACGACGACATAACGTGGCACGCGGCATAGAAAGCTAGCTTTATGCAGCCACCAATTCGGGGCACGCGGGACAGGTGAAAGGTTTACTACGACGCGTATACGCGGCACGCGGGATACAACAGCAGATAAGGACGACGCGTTATCGTGGCGCTAGGGTCGAATGAGTTAATTCAAAGTCTTCTCTTTTTACGTATTTGTCTAGAAATTCGTAGTAAAATTCCAACATTCTCAATTTAGCTAGTTAATAAACCGCTATTCCACAGTGGAAGGGTCTCTTTACTGCACACCGGGGTTTTCGGGAAGATATTTCGTACGCATCTCCAATCTCTTCCAAATCGTCAAAGAATGCATTTCTTTTGATGCTTTGTGAACACAGGTTTCGTCTTGTGTATATGTCGTATTTAAATGTCTCTCTGTTGCCTCTATCATTTTTCCACAACACGAGTTTCCTAACAATTTCATTATATCCGCTACTGGTTTCTTATTTGGTTCTACATCGCCTGTTCGTCTTGCGGCTGTAGCTTCTTTTGCGAACCATTCGTATGGTTTTCCACTAATGTAATATATAACACGATGAACTCCAGTTATTTCTAGGCCGTGTTTTAAATACCATTTCAATAGTGGTGCGTACAGCAATACTTTAGTGGCGGTCATATATCCCACCAATTTTCTTCCATCTCCTCTTGTTCGGCCAGTATCTTTTAAATATTTTAACATGTGTGCGGGAACTTCATCAACCTCTACAGCACGATTTATAAAAAGTGGAGATATTTCAGAAAACTTATCTTTTAAGTTATTGGGAACCTCTATATCCATCTCTGCAAACCCAAACCAGTCTCCAGATAAAACTCTTTTACAAAACTTTGTAATAAATTTAGGGTTATGTGAAGTATCTATATGGTGTATAGTTTCTCTCCCACACTGCATCTCTTTATTTAACGTAGATAAATATAATGCGTTTGCATTTTACCCCAAAACGGCCTGGCATGTTTTACCCACACCTGTGCTAACACTGTTGGAACCTGTTCCAATTCGTGGGTTGGGGGTGCTTGATGTTCTAATCTTTGAAACACCTGCTTCGGCATATCTTGTAAATACGATCGATGGGCCTCTGACTAGAGCACCTTTCATCATTTCGTATGTTTCTTTCTGTAGCGCGTATAGTGCATCCCGCGCATGTGCATGCACATCTGCCGCACTGGTGGTAGGTGGTTTAATGGTTCCTCTCAATAAATATTGTATAGCTACTCCAGGTAGTGTTACCGCATCTTATTTGAAAATATCCACACCTCTGTGTTTATAAAATTCACACATTTCCCACGGAACGGAGCTACATCTAAATCGTTGTAATATTTCAACCAATCTCTGAAAGTTTTCATATTCTTTTCTTTGAAAATCTACGACATTTACTTAATTCTGTTTCATCTATTAACATTTTCCCAGATAGTTTGGAATACCAATTCTCTATATGGTAGTCCTGGGTAATCCATTTGTCTGGAGAATCAAACCACTCGTAAGGAAAGAAAGATTTCTGTCCTTTGCAGTCGTAGGCTTTTATCCAACTATCGTAATTTACACCAGGTCCTAGATAAAGTATTACATCAATAAATCTAAACTCTGGAGTAAATAGAAATAGTGTTGCGTTTGCACGTTTTCCGACCATTACTTTCTTTGTTGTTGATGCCAGTTCGCCTACTAGATATTTCTTTATTAAGTTTATATCGTACTTACTGCTGTTAAAACCTATAACCGGTACTTGATATATCCACTGTTCGATCTTGGCGATTTGGTTTTTACGTAAATGTTCTGTATTAAACCCATATCTTAACCATACTTCTTCTCTTATAGCTTTTCCCCTGACTTTCAAATCTTCTACGAATTTGATGGTAAGTTTTGCAGGATCTTTATCACAAATATGAGTTACTGTTCCTGAGAAATTATCTCCTATACTAACGCTTACCGGAACGTGCTCAGCTTCGTACTCTAGATTATTACCGAGAGTTTCAAATTCTCGGTTGAGATATGCCTCAAAATCGTATACTATCTGATATGGATAAAGAGTAGTGTCGCAACCGATCTTTATGTCTTTACCCGTTTTTTGGAATTCGCAATCCCACATAACTACTAGGTTGAATTCTTTGCTTCTAATAAATGTATCTCTCTCATAGTGGATGCGCGTTCTTCTTTTCTATGCTTTGCATGAATCTCACACCTGTGCCAGTAACAGCCGTGATATTGATATACGGTATTGGTTTCTGTACAGTATCCATCTACTGGAGCTCCTAAAATCCATCTTTCACCCCCGTGTCCGCACTGTTCGTGGTGAATGTGAATTCCCTCCTGCTTTTCCACAGAGTACATCCAATCGATCGCCCCATAACTGTTAGAACTTTTTGGGCAGAACGCTTTCTCGAACGACGAACGCGAGCGCTCTAAATAATTACCATCACATATTACTTTTGTCTCACCTTTCATACATTAAGGATTTTTATCAGAAATGTGTGATTATTAAACAGTCCTATTGTCATTGGTTCATTACCTATTGCCTTATAGTGCGCTAGTACCTTTTTCAACCACCATACGTCACATTCGGTGGGTTGATATACTTCTATACCGATTTTAAAAAACTGTTCAACCTTTTTCAGATCTGAAAAAGGAATTGGTGAAACCACATTACTACCGGTATATTGTTTACTAAGTTATTGTGCCTTGTCCGTGCATCTGTCAGGTATTGCACCTGTTATATGCATAGCTAGACACCTGAACAGACAAAGGTCGTCATTATACTTATCTAAAGAATACATACCTTTTTTATTCTTCAACCATTCTGGAAGTTCTCCACCTGCTGCTTCTTTGGATTGTAGTCCCAAATCTATTCCCCTATTGCCCTGTATTAGCTTTACAAAAACCTCTACCCATCTTACAAACTTCCACTTTGTATTTGGTCTGTCTATTTTATCAGACATTATTCGTGTTTGCTCCTTATCTGACAACCAATTTGTAACTGTTTTCATTGATGATAGTGGTTCGCTACCACCGAGATTTTTGTGAAATATTATAGTTATAGGTTTTCCATTTTTACTTTCCTCCATATGGTCTAACTTGTAAGAATATGAATATCTCAAATAGAAATTGGTTGTTAGATACGGAGCGAGTTTATCGGACATGCGTTCATACTCGTTAATGTCAATGTTTTTACGAAAGGATAATGCAACTACACGTCTTCCCTTTTCTACCTTTTCCAGCATTTCATCGTGAGCCCCCCATCTTTCACCATCTTCCACTATCGCGCGAACGATAGCTGCAGATTTTTTCTCAACTCTCTTTTTTTGGTTTTATTACGCTAGCCCTTAGCTCTGCAATACTTTATTTTTGAATTATACTACTAACTGCATCAGCTACAACGGAGTTGGATATATCATTAAATGCCCCTCTTTTATAGGCGCGGGTAAACCGCTTCATAAACGCCTCATTCTTTGTGGCATTTATCAGCTTTGTCAACCCCCTAACTCTCAACTGTTTACTATAAGTAATCCCTAGAGATTCGGCTTCTCTTCTCAAACTTTCGATTTCTGCTCTAGTTTCCGGCGTTATCATATTTTATGTATATACTTTTGCTATAACCTATGAAATTTATTTGTTCAATTGGTCCCCCTTTTAACTTATGTATTTATGACACCAATTGAACATTTATATCTCATAGTAAAAATGGAGTGTGTTACATGTTGTAAAACTTTTGCACGACCGGTCAACCTGCGAAGGCATCTAGCAAAGAAATATCCTTGTGTCGCCACACAATTTCAATGCCCTAGATGCCCTTGTAAATTCGTTAGTGCCCAAACTCTTTGTAGACATAAGCAACTGCGCTGTCAGGTGGCTAAAGGTGAACGTGGTAGACTAGAGCTGGTAGAATTAGTTGCTGATCTGCGAAATAAATTAGCTATATTGGAGGAGAAAAATGGGGTGTTGGAAAAAAAAGGGGTAAATTTTATAAACTATCACGCGCGGACGCATTGAAATTGCATTAATGATTTCGATTTTTTTTTCAAAAGTCAATTTCCAATATAATTTGGACTACAATACCACTTTTTATCATTCAATACCAACACCAACTTTTTGTTGGTGGTGGGAGCTACAATACAGCTCAATAACGACACAATCGTTGGTGGTATCATTTTGACTCCCTATATACTACTCCTGATCTGGTGCAAGGTCCTCACCACACCAGAGTTACTTAGCCCCACTCCTAAAAAGTAATAGGATTACTACTTTTAAAATGGGTAAAACCGGATTACATTCTCAAGTTACAACTTTATAAGGAAGCCAAAACTGTAACCAATGGCCAAACCAGGGATATCGCAATTTCATTGCTTTAAGGATGAAATCCATCATTTAATTTTGCATGTTCGAACCAATCGCCGAACCATATAAAGTTAATTTACTGAATATCATGAATAATTAGTGTAAACAATATTGAAAAATGTAATGATTTTCCTTCAAATACATATAATTATATATATATATACTGATTTAATATAGAAAAATAAAAAATTAATCTGGCATTATTTTTAAACGTAAATCTCAGAATATGCCATATGAAGTTAATTAACTTAATTTTTTAATAAAATTTGTTAAAATTAGTGTTAAAAGAAAAATTATCGCTCTTAGTGATTTTTCTTCAAAGAAAATAATCTGGCATTATTGTTTGGTGACGGGCAGGGATGGAGGCTATTTTAAAGACTAAGTTCATTCAAAATGGAAGAACCTAACCCAAATTGTCTTGCTGTCATGCAGAGAAATTTACAGCCAGCTCACAGGTTCTTTTTATGTCAACACATTCAGTTCAGTGAGATACATGTATGACTTTAAAAATCAACTAAATAATTCAAATATCACAATTATATTCACCGAGACATTTATCTTTTTAAAACTTCAAAAGACAACTCTCTTAAACTGTACGTATTCACATTATTCCAACATCATGTCAGAAGAAAGAAGAAAGTGTTCTATTTTAGTGACATTAACATAATTACTCCCCTTAATTTAGTATTATTTACATCGTAGTAATTACCATTATTCATTACGGATTAAAGAGAATTAAAACATATTATTGGTGTTTTTATTATTAGTGTACGACTTGCTGCATAATAATATATAATGTTTTGTTTACCAGAGAAATAATTTATACCTGCATTACAAATGCCATTAGTGATTACTGTTATCATTAACTGAATTCTTCAGCCAAGTTGGCAAGTATAAAATACGCTGAAAATTTTGTCAACTTTTGACGCCATTTATGAAAAATATTGCAAACTTATTTAACGAAATTACGCAGATGTCTGAAGGTACAAAATCATATGGCGTGTCCATGGACCATACTTACAATTCTTCGTACCAGGCATGTCTCATGTCAGTCATGATACAAGTATATGATTTACATACAGAATACCGTTTCATTTTGACAGTGTCAGAGTAAATACTTTTGTGCATTCTTGCTGTAAGTCGCCATGCGTGACAGCCAAACATCCGGGTAAGGGAGAATCGTACTTTGCTTATGACGTGGGAGTACATCATCAGTCAATCACCTAAAAATATGCTGGCTCTTTTGCGGACATGATAAAAAAAAACTACGATATTGGTTTTTTTGAGGTAGCGGACGAATTGACCGAAATGGCAGACAATTTGACAGCGGAGGATTTGACCCGATACCAAAAAAAAACAGCTTACTTTTACACAGTTTAAGTTCAACTGTCAGTTGTGGTTTTATTCATATCCGTGTCGTCTGCCAAACCATTTTGATACCACCATATACGACCTCTGTAATTTATTTTAAATTATGTTGTATGAGAGTTGCCATTCCGGCCAATGTGTTGTGTTTCAATGCCATATATCTGTGTATTAGAAATGTTTGATGAGCCGAGGCCGAAACGGAATGGGGACGAAGTGAAAAGAAGTTACGAGCGGCCAGCAAAAGGTGTCCGATAAATCGGACGCACAGCTTTTAATTACGTACCGTACAAAACCAGGAGATACGTGGATTCGTTCGTCATTATGTCAACTAAATAATAGGCATAATCCCCGATTGAATGACGATAGAATTTATACGCAAAATTACATTTTACTATTGGACATTCGTGAAACGAAATTTGTTTTTCACGGCGAAACACCAATATATACCCCGCAATGTTACCCGCAGTCAGCTTTATTTTCAAAGGTCAGTATCTGTTACGGAGTAAAATCGAAGGTCTGCATCCACTAAATGCGCAAGTTATGAGTTCAGTTTTAGAATTACCTTGTAAAATGGATTTTATAAAGTTCAAGCGGGGCTCGATACTTGGTGGACGCCATATTTTTTTCAAATTTTAACTTTTTCTTAAAGTTAAGATTGCTTTAAGACTACCCATGAAGTGTCTTAAGTTTTACTTACATTTAACAGTGTTTAAGACAATTCTTAGTCGAACTTACCTTTATGAATTGGACTTAAGATTTTCTTAAAATTTAAGACGACCGTAAGTCGAAAACTAAGTTGAAGAAGGAAGTTAAGATCAACTTTAAGTTTAAGACGTGACTAAGATTCTTTATGAATACGGGCCCAGCCCCATACTGTCATCATATGAATATTTTTCGATTTTTGTTTACTAAAAAGAACTCCGCGCAAATCAGCAATAAAACAATAAGCCATTGAAGTTGTCATTGCCACTTCGTTTAACCTGGTTAAAACAATCAGAGTCAACGAAAACCGCTGGTGGCTTATTTCTTTCCAGTGTCCCGTTTTGTATAGCTACCGCCCATCGTGATAGCGCAAATAAATCATTATATATGTTATTCACCTTTCTAAATGTGTTAAAACATATTGAAATAAACCACAAACGAGTGTCTATATACAAAGGCGTCTTACTAGGAAAAGGCATAATACATCAAGTTACACCGCAACCATTGATCCATGTAACATAATAAAGGGGTTGAATAAATGTTGTTTATATCTGAAGTAACCTAATATACCTGAAGTAGCCTAGTATACATGAAGTGCCGTTTCTGCCTTTATTTATTCACCTTTGACCCCTAATCGTGGCCTCTGATTGGTCAGTCTCAATAGCAAATTCAAGATGGCGGCGAACGTTAAAATTGAAATCGCTGTCGGTGCAGCTGAATTCTGTCCATTTTTACAGTATATGCGACGTAACCAACGACACGGACATGTCCATTATGATTTAAATACTTATTATGACAACTGTGTAGACTAAGTCGAGCCAATATTGAAGCGCATCGTAAACAAATCGGAGAGTTAATTAGATACAATACCGAATCTACCTAGCGTGAACGCCGCCATTTTGCTTTGAATGACGTCGCTGGATTTGCGACGTATGGCGAGGGAATGACGTCAAAACATAACGTCACGCACGATAAAAGCAATCAAGTTTAGTATGCGGTATAAATTAAATACATGATTAGTGCCGTCGAATATAAAATATATTCGGTTTCGCCCCGACAACTTTATAGGGGCTCGCTAAAGCTCGCCCCAATACAGTTGTCTAAGGCTCAGCCGAATATATTTTATATTCGACGGCACTAACTATGTATTTACTACATCATCTCACATAATATTTGAAATGAGCTGATTAGCAGTGGATACACAACCGAGCTTAAGAGGGAAGTACACGGTATGTGTAATACAAATATTTGTATTATTTACACATAAACACATATCTTCACAGTGTCACATGATGCAAACATGATACTATAGTATAAAACAATAATTTGTACAACAATGGAGATCTTCTATTCAGAATGAAATGAAGGAGTTTTGCACAAAATCGTAACATGTTCTAATTTGAGAACGGACAAATGAATTTAGCATCATTCGTCATATTTTTAAAGGCAGGTTCGATCTAAAAGCGTGTTCAAATTAGTAAAGTTCTTAAATCATCTGGACATGTATTGATAACATGGTACATGTATTCACCTTCAACTTGATTACTACAGAATGGACATAATCTATCTCGGATTGGATGTTGTTCGTACCTACCAGTTTTAATACGCAAGGGAGCCACACCGCATCTGAATTTAGCAAGCAATTACAGACATATGAGACCGCGGTAGAATATGTTTACAGTATGTTCCGACCCCACCCCCACCCCGTTACCACGAACACTAACAACCTGATTGAAAGCTGGACGTCATTCTGACTCAATTAATGTTTGTATCTGTGATATCGCATACCATACTACATCTATTTATATTCGTACCGTCTAAATAATCGGAAAATAAATAAACATCAGACGATAACATTTAATTCAGCATTAACCTCCCTACAACAGCCACCTCTCTATAACAGCCAATTTTGCGTCTTCCCATGGGTGGCTGTTGTAGAGAGGTTGCAATGTATATGTAATACGGTAAAGGGAAGATATTTATCCAAAAGTATACATGGTTTTGTACTGAACGATAAAATATATTAATTAGAAGTTTTTGTCAGCCATATTGGAGGCCATACTGAATTACATGGATCTTACGTACTATGTTATATTTCAATATGCTTTATGTTATAAGAATTACAGCTACTGTTAATAATTCAATGCATAAGAAAGACATATGCTAATGTAATTGTTTGACGAGCCCACTTGTGTAAACTAGTCAAGGTGATCATAATGACATGTGTACGTCCGTGAGAGAATCTAAGTTAACGTTTTCAAATCACTTATATCTCTCCAATCATAATTATATTGCGTTTTTGTATTTTCACAACATTATCTAGCTAAGTCGCGCCTATGGAAGCGTCCTGGTGCCAATGCTGAAATCTTTTTATCTCCTAATTAGGAGTTACTAATTCCTAATTAGGACTTATTATCTCCTAATTAGGAGTTAGTATCTCCTAATTATGAGATAATAAGTCCTAATTAGGATATATTAAGTCCTAATTAGGAGATATACGTCCTAATTATGAGATACTAAATCCTAATTAGGAGTTATTAAGTCCTAATTAGGAGATACTAAGTCCTAATTAGGAGATACTAAGTCCTAATTAGGAGATAGCTCAGCCAATCAGAAAACACGACGCTTCCTTAACATGTGTTTAGAAACAACAACGGGCTGCACGATTTACCCAAATCTAGATAATTACCTAAATCTTGCCCAAATATACATGTTCTGGCTATATATACCATACAATAACTGTATATATATATATTATTATTGATGCTAAGCAGCTAATATATCAATATCGGGCATGTACCTGTCCATTTCATGGCTCATTTTATTGTTTTAGTGTATATAAAAAAGTCCTCTATATAATATAGCCAGGGGAGATAACTACTACTGGAGCAGTATATCATTAAATCGAAGGGAGATAATCAACTAATATTGCAAGCAGACCAGTGTTGTTATATATTATTATTTATGTTAGACCCGGATAGCATCCGCATAGTCCGATCAAGGTATGTGGGCCTACGGCTGAGAAAATAGACCTTACAACATTCAAAGGACAAGTGGCACACATTGGAGATGCAATTCAAATTGCACTCTCACAGTAGTGTTAGATATTATTTTCTGATATTAATGCTACTCCTTGACCGGAATATGGATATGGAATATTGTACATTCTGATCAGTCTGTAGTGAGATTCAGACTGATCGATCAATATGTGACTACGCTGATCGCATATGTTATAAGGTTCCCTTTCTCAGCCGGGGGCCTGTATAGCCTGTGTTACAGAACAGAACACATCTTTTATTTTGTTTCAAAGTTTCAGTCCACACGCAGTTGGAATAAGAAACATTAAGCAACACATATATAGATAAATGACGTCTATAAGTCGGTGTGCCTTGACAAAACGGGGTACATACATTACATGCACTACCAGGGCTACATATATATAATTATATAATTGATCCCAATCAATGAATAATATTCATACCGCAATTCTGGCATTTGTAGTGGGTGGTTGTTTGGGAGTGGGATTTATTGATCGGACGCCAAACACCAATAATCAGTTAATCAATCAGTCAATCTGCCATTCATTGTATGGTATTTGTTGGTAGGGCTAAAGTGACAAGAAGTAGCCCGCGTTTCAATTCTGTCATGTGTCGTGGTGGTTGGTTTGGAGTATGAGCTATTGATCGGACGTCAAACACCAATAACCAATTAATCAATTAATCAATCAATCCATATGCCATTCATTGTATGGTATTTGTTGGTATGGCTAAGTGACAATAAGTAGCCCGCGTTTTAATTCTGCCATTTGTCGTGGTGGTTGATTTTGAGTGTCAGCTATTGATCGGGCGTTACTCCAAATACGGTATAACAAACAGTGTTGTACTTTATCAGACTGTGTGGATGCAAGGCACTCCAAATACGGTATAACAAACAGTGTTGTACTTTATCAGACTGCGTGGATGCAAGGCACTCCAAATACGGTATAACAAACAGTGTTGTCCTTTATCAGGCTGAATGGATGCAATGTGATCAGGGAGTACGCTGGTGTTACACATGTACTCAATTAATTACCCCCCCCACCGGACATAATTCCCCCATGACATGTCGTCTTGCATATTTCCTTAACACAAAACTACGGGATAACGAATAGTGTTGTACTTGATCAGACAGCGTGTTTAATTACAACGTGCACAGTATATGCTAATATGCTATTATCTTGCATATTTCATTAATGTTCAGACTCCAATTGCACAATCGGTTCAGGGACTATGCTTTTCAACTTGTATAATTAGGACTTAGTATCTCCTAATTAGGACTTAGTATAGTATATCCTAATTAGGACTTAATATATCCTAATTAGGACGTATTAACTCATAATTAGGACGTATTAACTCCTAATTAGGACTTAATATCTCCTAATTAGGACTTATTAACTCCTATTTAGGACTTATTATCTCCTAATTAGGTAATTTCAACTTGTATAATTAGGACTTAGTATCTCCTAATTAGGACTTAGTATATCCTAATTAGGACTTATTAACTCCTATTTAGGACTTATTATCTCCTAATTAGGTAATTTCAACTTGTATAATTAGGACTTAGTATCTCCTAATTAGGACTTAGTATATCCTAATTAGGACTTATATCTCCTAATTAGGACGTATTAACTCATAATTAGGACGTATTAACTCCTAATTAGGACTTAATATCTCCTAATTAGGACTTATTAACTCCTATTTATGACTTAGTATCTCCTAATTAGGACTTATTATCTCCTAATTAGGACTTACTAACTCCTAATTAGGACTTAGTATCTCCTAATTAGGACTTACTAACTCCTACTTAGGAGTTAGTATCTACTAATTAGGACTTATTAACTCCTAATTAGGACTTACTATCTCCTAATTAGGACATAATAATTCCCAATTAGGACTTTTAGTATCTCCTTATTAGGACTTAGTATCTCATAATTAGGACTTAGTATCTCCTAATTAGGACTTAGTGTCTCCTAATTAGGACTTACTAACTCCTAATTAGGACTTAGTATCTCCTAATTAGGAGACAAAAATATTTCAGCATTGGCACCAGGACGCTTCCATACGCGCCTACTTGAAATCTCAAACGTTTTGTTTTTGTCACCTCCCATACTTTCATTCTGTAGCTCATCCAATTGGCCTACCTACCCAATGCCAAGGTCAAATTAAATTACGTTTTATATTTTATGAATGTATTTGAATTAAACGTTTGAAGTACCGTATATATCTAACCACTTGCATACACCCTGGTATGATCTCTACACATTAGGACCATCAATAAGCCCTACTATCAAAAGCCTCCGCGAACTCAACATGCGGGTTGCGGTCATCTGTTATGCACATTGGACAACGTATTGTAACATGTTTCGGCCGCCATGTTTGACATAGAGGCTATTCAAACATGTACGATGGAATATCCTATTCATTACATTTCCACGGCGGACATATACACATTTAGTCTATTTTTGAGATTATAATCAATGCATTGCGATGTGCGCATAAGTAGTTATACAATGACGTGTTTTCCCGCGCTTTGATGTTACGTTGTGTGACGTCACATGTGACGTCATGTAAAATTTTTGAAATCCAAATTACGCAGCTGTTCCTATGAGCCAGATATATTTGAGTGCATGTTTGGAATGTGTTCCATCACATTAACAATCTAGATTAGCCGAGACCGTTCCCAAATTTTCAAATAACTTTATTTTGACTGTGACATCGATAAGAAAGGTAACGTCAGCGGCGGGGCTGGAGGCCGGGTCGGCGTTAGCGGTATCGAGGTGGGCGCCAATATGGCCGTCGACAATTGCGGGCGGGTATCGGGCGGGGGCAGCGTCGGCTTGGGGATACCCATGGTCGGGGTGGACATACACGTGCAAGCCGGGCCCGACGGCGCGAGCGCTGGCGTCGGAGCACGTGCCAACCTCGGACTAGTGTCAGGGGAAACATCAGGTAACGAGGTGAACATTGGCTAGTTGCGGGAAGTAACTCTGCAGAATAGTCTGCAGAGTTACTTCCCGCAACTAAACATAGGCCTAAAAAAGTGGAAACAGCTAGACAGCTTGGAACTTATGTAACTCAGAAAACAAAGGTTACATTTTGAAAAAAACGGTCCACAAATTCCAAATTCTATTTTTAGCCTCTATGTTAAATTCCCATAGGAAACTGTTTTTGCTCGCAATTAAATATTTGATGAAATTTCATCAACTTGTTTTTTTTTATTTATGAAAACAGTACTTGTGTTTACACATTTTTATGCCAAAAATATGTCTGCCGCAAAACGAAAGTGAGAGATCCTCAAACATTTTTGAAAATAAATCTATGAAAACATGTCACCCGTCGAGAGAAAAGGAACCAGTTGGGTGGTGGCCATATTATGCTGGAAACGTACAAATGTGGCCTCCGGTAAAAAAAACACCATAATTTGCGATGTTTCCAAGTCACATCTGAATGCTATTTAATTAGAAGAAACTGTCAAGTCAGTATTTGGTTTACTTTTGAAGATACAGTGGAAGTTCTCTAAACTAGACACAAAGAAAACACCTATGCTCTTATATTTGATGAGTTTCTTGGTCATTTATCTCGGATGTTAATGTCTGTTCGTGATGACACGTTTCGCTACGTTTTACTACGATTCAGTACGTTTTTACTAGGGATTGTTAGGTAGTGACAGCGATTACAACGAGGTCGAAAACCGTAAATAAACGCGGCCACATTGGCAGGAAAATAAAAACGTAGTAATATACGTATTAAACGTATTAATATACGTAGTAAAACGTAATAAAACATATCACCATTACGTATATAGTCGTATCTAATACGTTTTAATACGTATAATGCAGTTTTACTTCGTATTAAAAGCGTAGTAATATATAGCCCTCAATACCTGACAGGGGGTCTTAAATTTGATATCAAACGTCACTAGTCCGGGCCTCGTTGCTCAAAACCTATGTTTTAATAGCTTAACAGATTGATAAATCCTTAACACTGTTAAGGATTTAACAGTCTGTTAAGCTAACCGACGTGTAGAGCAACCTGGCTCTGGTATTCTCTATGTATCAGGGGGCCGTTTCACTAAACTTCGTACGACTAAAATGTTCGTAAGTGCAAAATTATGAACTCTGTAAATTTCATATTGACAGTGTTTTCTTGAAAACAATTATTGGATTTACATTTATTGAACATAGGTTGCATGCAGCCTATGTTCAATAAATGTAAATACATCAATTGAAATTTCAATACGATCTTAAATTTGCATTTACGAACTTTTATTTTTATTCGCACGAAGTTTAGTGAAACGGCTCCCATGTTTCTTTAAATGGCTGATTAACTTGATATCAAACGTCACTAGACTGGTTTCCTTTCTCTATGCATTAGTTGATATCAACGACGAGGGCGTGGTCAGCGCTAATTTACGAGGCGGTGCCGACGTCGGGCCTGTGTCGTTACAGGGCAAGTTGTACGTGGATTCAAGCGGCGACGTGCGTAGAAACGCGGGCGTCGGAGCACGTGTCTACTACGGACCATTGTCGGTGCGAGCATTAGGTAACGAGGTGAACATTGGCAGGTTGCGGGAAGTAACTCTGTAGAATATTCTGCACAGTTACTTCCCGCAACTAAACATTGGCCTACTGTCTGTTCCATGTTTTGCTGCCGACGAACTTTTGGCTGTTAAACGCATTACATTTACAAAATATTTAAATGTAAATACATTTTCATTAATAACGAAAAGTCAACCTTTATTTGTTGAAATTCCATCAAATATTTGTTTCTATGGGAATTTAACATGGGGAGGGGGGGGGGGTAAATAAATGAGCTGAAGGAGTTTGGATTGAGGAGTAAAACATATGGAAACCTGGCTAGATAGCTTGGAACTGATGTAACTCAGAAGACAAAGGTTATATTTTGAAAAAACGGTCGACAAATTCCAAATTCTATTTTAACCTCTATGTTAAATTCCCATAGGAAAACTGTTGTTTTTTTCGCAATTAAATCAATATTTTGTTTTTATGTATGAAAACATTACTTGTGCTTACACATTTGTATGCCAAAAATACGTCGGCCGCAAAACGAAAGAGAGATCCTCAAATATTTTGAAAATAAATCTATGAAAACATGTCACACGTCGAGAGAAAAGGAACGAGGTGGATTGTGGCCATTTTATGCTGGAAACGTACAAATGTGGCCTCTGGTAAAAAATATACCATAATTTGCGATGTTTCCAAGTCCGATCTTAATGGTGTTTAATTAGAAACTGTCAAGTCAGTATTTGGTTTAGTTTTGAAGATACAGTGGAAGTTCTCTAAACTAGACAAAGAAAACACCTATGATCTTATTTTTGATGAGTTTCTTGGTCATTTATCTCAGGTGTTAATGTCTGTTCGTGATGACACGTTTCGCTACGTTTTACTACGATTCAGTACGTTTTTACTAGGGATTGTTACATGTAGGTAGTGACAGCGATTACAACGACGTCGGAAAACCGTAAATAAACGCGGCCACTTTGGCAGGAAAATAAAAACGTAGTAATATACGTATTAAACGTATTAATATATGTAGTAAAACATATCACCATTACGTATATAGTCGTATCTAATACGTTTTAATACGTATAATGCAGTTTTACTTCGTATTAAAAGCGTAGTAATATCTAGCCCTCAATACCTGACAGAGGGACTTAAATTTGATATCAAACGTCACTAGTCCGGGCCTCGTTGCTCAAAACCTATGTTTTAATATATTAACAGACTGATAAATCCTAACAGTGTTAAGGATTTAACAGTCTGTGCCAGTTGTTCAAAACACCAGTTAGCTTAACGGACTGTTAAATCCTTAACGGACTGTTAAATCCTTAACTGAATGGTTAAAATCTCTGTTACGGACTGTTAAATCCTTAACTGAATGGTTAAAATCTCTGTAACAGAGATTTTAACCATTCAGTTAAGGATTTAACAGTCCGTTAAGCTAACGGATGTTTTTGAGCAACCGGGCCCTGTTAAGCTAACCGACGTGTAGAGCAACCTTTCTCTGGTATTCTCTATGTATCAGGGGGGGGGGGGGGTCACTAAACTTCGTACGACTAAAATGTTCGTAAGTGCAAATTTATGATAGTCTGTAAATTTCATATTAACAGTGTTTTCTTGTAAACATTTATTGGATTTACATTTATTGAATTCAAGGGGCGACGTGCGTGGAAACGCGGGCGTATAGGCAGGGCGGGAACTGGAGCAGGGCCGTGATGGAAGAGTGAGGATGGGTAGCAACAGGGACCGTGGGCGCAACTAGAGAATGCAGGGGTCCGCTAATGTGTTATATGACAGCAATTCTGGATGGACGTCGGCTTTTGTGGCTAGGTGTTCGACGGCGAAGCGCCCGTAATGATACGCTTTGTGCAAGTTGTCTCTTATAATGCCTATCAAAACAAAAGATGTGGTGCTGGGACCCGTTTCACTAAACTTCGTACGACTAAACTGTTCGTAAGTGAAAATTTAGGATCGTCTGGAAATTTCAATTGATGTATTTACATTTATTGAGCATAGGCTGCATATGCATAATTACCAATAATTGTTTACAAGAAAACATTGTTTTAACAATGTGAAATTTACAGACGATCATAATTTTTCACTTACGAACATTTTAGCCAGCAGGCAACGGTCCAAAAACAAACTACCGTCTGTTCCACGTTTTCCTGCCGACGCACTTTTGGCTATTACATTTCAAAAGTATTTAAATGTAAGTACTTTTTCATCAATAACAAAAAAGTCACCCTCCCATTTTTGTATTTGATCAAATATTTTATTGCTAAAAAATGACTTTCATATGGGAATTTAACATGGGGGGAAAAGGAGGTGGAGGAGCTGGGGGAGGTGCCAAAAAAAAGAAAAAAAAAGTGATTGAAAATGATAACAAAGGATTATATTTTGAAAATCGGTCCACAAACAAAACAACAAATAAAAATGTTAGCCCCCATTTTAAATTCACATTGGAAAATCGCTTTTTTCGCAATATGGAAAGTCAGCAAATATTTTTTTAGGAGGATGACTGTTTTGTTATGATGAAAGAGTACTTACATTTCAATAATTTTTAGATTGAATGTGTGTAATAGCTGAAAGTTCGTCGGAAGCAAAATGAGGAATAGACAGTAGGTAGGGCAGGATAGGTGTTGTTGTTTTGTTTTGTTTGTTAAATACTACTAGACAGCTGTATGTGCCATATGGTGGAATAACTATTCACTATTTGTACTTAGTGTTGTTGTTATAGGTTTAACCACACAACATCATCGGATATTCATGCGCTGACGAACATTTTTAGTCGTACAAAGTTTAGTGAAACGGCCCAGGCCAAAAAGGTCATTCTCCCCAAAATAAGCCAGCTTTCTTAATCCATAGACACTCGTTCATTACAGAAAATAGTAAATTGATGCACTAATCTACTTCACAGGCACGTTATTGTATCATTTACATCAGTTTTATTTTGTAAGTCGGAGCATGTTTGTCAGTGAAGTTGTTTCAATTCCAGCCGCTAAAATTATTTTAATTATTGAATATCCAGAGCATAATTGCTGAATGCTATGGGAAAATAGATCCCACAACATACATGCGAAAAATAAAGTTGCAGAGAATAGCAAAATGTGTGGTTGTTGGTTCAATTAGTTTATATAGGAAATATTTTACGGAAGACAAACGCCTAAAGTACGCAAAGGTGTCTTAAGCACACATATGATCGAAAATGAATTTTTTTTTTAAACGGTCAAACCGTGTACTGTCTGTTTCACGAAAGCTGCCCAAATTGTACGGCTATATAGACAATTCAAAAACAATATTTTTTTGATAATATTAAATTAAAGGAAAATCTAAGAATGAGCCTTTTTATTTCGTGAAATTCGGTCAAATATTGATTTTATTACGAAAAATTGATTTGTCTATGGGAATTTAACATGGGGGGAAAAAGTGGTAAGGAAGTGTGGGAGGAGTCAAAAAACGATAACATTTGGAAATTGACTCCGAAACCTGACTAGATAGCTTGGATATGATCTAACTAAGAAAACAAAAGTTAAAAATTTTACAAATCGGTCCAGTATTTCTGAAATTCCAAAAAAAAAAATGTCCCCATGTTAAATCCCCATAGACATCTTCACTCCGTGAAGATGTCTATGGGGATTTAACATGGGGAAATTGTTTTTGCGCAATAAAATCAATATTTGATAAAATTTCACGAAATAAAACGAAAGCTCATTCTTAAATTTTCCTTTAATTTAATATTATCGAAAACAATATTGTTTTTGAATTGTCTATACAGCCGTAAAATTTAGGCAGCTTTCGTGAAATAGACAGTAGCTATCTTTCGTTAAACAGACAGTAGGGTCGGCGGCATTTTCATAGGTACATGTAGGGTTGCCTTGCCCGCACCACAATTGTTTTGTTTAGGCCTAATTGTAGAGAGAATGTCACGTATGAATTGTATCTGTAATAATAATGCGTATGTATACATATGCAAGGTGTATGATCACGTAGTTACAACAACAACAACAACAAGTACTGAAACTTCCAGAAGCGCTCCGATTCAAAGTACGTATTCTTTTATTTTGTCCTTCTCGTGTAACGGATTTTGATGAAATATGGCGCAGCAGACGCGTCTTGTTAAGCTGCATTTGGTGGTCTCGGTACATTTGCCCAAAGATCTGTCGTTTTTGCGACGAATCGATTTTAGTGTCTACTGACACGGAAATCGATTCTTTGCAAAAACGACATAAGTATGTGCCGAACTCCCGGGACCACGAACTGCAGCTAATGAAGACGCGTTTGCTGCGCCATAATTGATCAAAATCCGTTGCCTATTATGGAAAATATCAAATAATACTTACTTTGGAGTCGGCGCGCTTTCAACACTTTCGGCCATTGTTGTTGTTGTTGTAACCACGTGATCATGCACCTTGATATGATGAGACGTAATTAAACTACTCATATCAGGGTTAATATTTATATTGTTGTTCGCCATCGATGTAACAGGGACAGGGACAAGTTGAGTCATATATGATTAACAAAATATACAGAACACACACGTGGCTGTGACTGGAGAAATAGGGCTTATGCGATTTGTGACCAGTGTAGCTCCGTATCAAATAGCACACCTGTGTAGCCTGATAACGATCCATATTGCTTGTTCGAAACGTGATAGGTGCTTCAGTGATGGAATGACGAAATGTGCAGATCCTGATCACTACGATATACTATAATATATATGACGATACTAGCACAGCTGGGTTGTTTCTATGTTCACCCATATAGGTACATACATATCGGATTTTCTAGTCCGTTGCGTTCAACAAGATAGAAAATCTGATACTTATGTATACCGATATCGGTGAAAATTGAAACAACCCAGCGGTCCTAGTGTCGTTATACATCATCTTCAATTAAACCACTTTTCACACACCATGATAAAAACACATTTTTATTTTTCATAATATTTTTTTTCTTCAAAAAATCCGGATATACCCCTTTAAAATAGTTAATAATTAATAAACGGCTATCTAGCTGTATGACAAATACACAAGTGTGGTAAATATATATCAACCATAATTAGTGTTTAACCTAGTTTCTCGACCAAGATAGAATATCGGTATACTTATGTATACCGATATCGGTGAAAATTGAAACAACCCAGCAATCATCCTAGTATCGGTAATAAGTCACTTATACATTATCTTCAATTAACCCTTTCCCTGATAGAGACGACTTTTCACGCCTCTGCAGAAGATGTCTTTTGAAAACATTGTGGGAAAAGGAGAAATTGCTTGTAACAAGCAATTTCTCCTTTTCCCACAATGTTTTCTACTCTATCAGATAATTTAACCATCATTTGACCCAGCATTTCATTCTTTTATTCAGATGTTTTTGATTTGGATGAGTCGAAATATCGCAAAATAGGGAAAGGGTTAAACCACTTTTCACACGACCATGACAAAAACACATATTTTTAATGTTTTATATTATTTTTTTTTCTTCAAAAAATCCTGATATGCACCTGTAAAATAATTAATAATGAAAAGTTATGCAGAGTATGATGTTATTAGCCGATCAAATCAGGGTTCAATATATGTCCGCATTTTAGTAGTTACTGAGTCTCGGGTGGGGGGGGAATGAATGAGCGAATGAGTATTGGTGTTTAACGGCCTATCAACAGCTAAGGTCATTTAAGGCCGGGCCAACGGGTTGTACTATCCCGCATTAAACGGGTCCACGATGAGGAAAATTCCCAAAATCAGAACTCAATATTTCCATGACACACCAGTCATTTTAGTAGCTCGACCCCAAAGTAATATGATTTGCCATAAGCTTATTACTTCTTAATGGAGCATAAGAGGTTAACCCTTATCATGCCCCAGCCTAAATGGCTTATCTACACAGCCACTGCCAGGCTATTTACACTGGGGATATGATTACTGCAGTAAATGTGTTACTGTCCTGCTTAATCATGTAATTACTATCATGTATTGCTATTTTACCTCTTGGTAGCCTGCATATCATTTGAAGAAAATTGAACAAGCTTTCTTTTGGTATAATTTTTATTGGTGAAATCCAATTACATTCACATTCATTCTTCTTTCCGTATTTTCCGCCATTTTATTGGAAATTCCAAGCCAACAAAAGAATGGATTTCTACACGGCTATTTTGATGCACAGACGCATCTATTCACACTGATTGGTCAATATTATTAGACAGAATGACATCATAATCATTTAGTCTGAGGATATTTTGAGCAGAGGTCGATTATAAATTAGCAGAATAAACATATTTTACGCGATTATACGTGGCTGAAACTTGTTCTGTTTAATAAATAAAAGCTTTAAATTAGCCCAATAATCGGCGTATGTTGGCGTATATGGCCATTAGAGCCAACTATGGACTTCAACAACAACAACTTCCGGGTTCAATTTCTTCCGGCGTTCAGCTCATTACGTATTCAAAATTGTGTTATTTGGCTATATTTAAAGTTTTAAACGGAGATAATAGCCAAAAATGCAAACTTTATCGGTTGATGCAATTTGGAAGTGATACAGCAAAATTCGCGTTCGTAGATTACCGAATAGCGGAGTAAAGGGTTGCTACAAACTTTTTCAGAATTCGATGGATGACCAATATATTAGCCGATCTATAAATAGATCGGCTAATAATTAGCAACGGCTATCTAGCTGTATGACAAATACACAAGTGTGGTAAATATATATTAACCTTAATTCATTATCGACCAATAAAAGAACAGCATTTCGTCTCAATTAATCGCATATTGCGACGCTTTCGCCAGATATCTATTATTAAATTAATCATTAAAATGTTCAGCGCTATATTTAGAACTGATTTTACACCTTGTTGTCGTCATCAGTTCACCAGACGCAAAGCATATTACCGCCCACACATACGCTCACTTCGTGTCACACCGCCAATGATGAATCACATGCTAGTATAGCGATTCGAAATCATTGTTAGAGGCAGAGCTTCGCGAGTGGACTGGTAAACAATAAGTACGTTATTGTTCACATATTTAATTTTAACAAATTAATTGCTCTCTCGCAAGCGCTCGCTATTCAATATATGAACTATAACTATTATTGTATCAACTCCAATGACGTGTATACATGTATCGACATGTAAGTACACAACACCGCCTACGTTAATCTTTCAATTTATTTTTTATTTCAAAATATGTAAATATTTTTGCGCTTGAAATCAAGCAGCTTTATTGACAGAGCCTGAGCTGTGATACAGCTCAGGCTCAGTCAATCAAACTACTTGACTGCGAGTTGAGCTTGCCAATACGTGTTCAGAAACGTTGACATCTTGGCAAGATTGGCGCAGGCGGCTGTGTATATTATCAGCCTGGGGCCCGTTTCACTAAACTTCTTACGACTAAAATGTTCGTAAGTGCAAACTTATGATAGTCTGTAAATTTCACGTTGACAATGTTTTCTTGTAAACAATTACTGGATTTACATTTATTGAGCATAGGCTGCATATGCAGCCTATGCTCAATAAATGTAAATCCATCAATTGATATTTCCAGATGATCCTAAATTTGCACTTACGAACATTTTAGTCGTAAGAAGTTTAGTGAAACGGCCCCCAGGTATACCCGCCTACAGTGAGAGTAGATACGGTGTACCTGTGGCAACGTGTAATGAAGTAGTTAGACCTTAGACCTTAGACCGCTACACACAACAATTGGTGTAATGTTATGATGTATGTGGTGTAGGACTTCATAGAATGACAAATGGTATTCTAACTATACACTAGTTTAATACATCTAACATCTATGACTGCTTAGGTTGAGTGTTATACTAAGAGTGGTTGCTATACCAAATGGGGCTGTATTTATATGACAGTAGCAGGGGAACTAACTCTGTAGAGCATGTAACAGTGCTGGCTAATTGGAACACAGACTGATGTAATACTATATGGTACATAATACAACATCTCCCTGTTTTTAAAATAAAAAAAATATGAATTGCCCTTACTGTGAGGATACCTTTAAACATGGTATAAACATGTAACATCAGTGCAAATCTCACAAGTGTGGGATTGACAGATTAATCTATGTTTACTAGGTTAATTGTGATTAATGTGAAGGTGTGGGACATATATCCGTTCCCCAATACTGTTTAATCTCGTGGGTAAAACATGGGTCACATTACGTAAATGTGGTTTATTGTTTTATGTCAACTTAACAGTGATACATCCGTTGTAATCAACACTAACTGTGTGGTCCCATATCAGTACTTGTACCCTTATCACGAGAAAACGACAATGTGTGTTTCTGTAGTTCTGGATAATCCCATTGTCCAGTATTGAGTTTATGTCATTTGCTCTAATGTATAATGTAGCATAAACTATATTGATGACTGTAATACTAAACACTATACAATACTATTCTACATTAGTATGCACATTGTATCTGCAGTACGCACATTGTATCTGAATGTAGTCATATCTACACTGATTAACTTGCCAGATCGTAGAATCATTTCTGGGGCTGTTGGAGTGGAATGTCAGATTTCGCTGGCGAAGCAGGTTGGATGTCGTGGTTAGGCAAATTATAATCAATGTCACATTGACTGTTATTGGAGCTTTGTGGTTTCGAGTTAACTGATGGTAATTGAAAATACATATTTTGAGAATTCCCATTTGATTTTAAGAGGTGTCGGCGATTTCGCCGTAAATGGCACCGTTAGACGTGCTAACAATATATGATCTTTGGTCGTGCTTTTTGGTAACAATAGCAGGCTGCCAACGTTTGTTGTCATTTTGAATTCGCACAGAGTCACCAACATTCAAGGGTACCAACGACTTTGCTGTCTTGTCATGATCTTTCTTACTCTGTTTGTGAGCCAGAGTGATTTTTCTCACGTACTATGTCATAGGGGGAATTTGTGATTTTAATTGCTCTGACATTGTTGGAAGATATGACCGGAGACGGCGACCCATTAGCAATTGAGCCGGGGAATAATTCATTTCTGTCAGAGGGGTAGTGCGGTATTCTAGTAACCCACGATATGGATCAATACCAGCGACCTTGGCCTTAGTGAAAATGCTTTTCACTATGCCGACAGTTCTCTCAGCCAAACCATTTGACCTTGGGTATTTCGGGCTAGAGGTAACATGGCTGAAATCCCAGCTTTTTGCAAAGTTTGCGAATTCCTGAGATGAGAACTGAGGACCGTTGTCGGATTTCACCTGACCTGGAATTCCATGTCTACTGAATACAGATTTCAGCTTAGCAATGACAGCCTTATAACTGGTTCTGTACAGCTGCTGGACTTCAAAGTAACGACTATAATAGTCCACGGTTACAAGGAAGTTTTTGTCATCCCATGTGAATATGTCTGTAGCAACAGTTTGCCATGGATAATCAGGTGTTTCATGTGAGATCAGCGGTTCTTTAGCATTCGATGCTCTATGCTCTTGGCAAACAGAACATTGCTGAATCATGTTTGAAATATCTGAGCTGATGTTTGGCCAAAACATCACATTACGAGCACATTTCTGGGTTTTGATAATACCCATATGACCTGTGTGCAGTATTTCTAGCATTTTAGATCTGAGTGATGTTCGGATCACAAGTTTCTGACCTTTTAAGATTAAAGTGTCAGCAATTGTGAGCTCGTCTCTGTAGTTCCAGAAACTGAGAATTTCTGGTGGACATTGTTTTCTCGTGTTATGCCATCCTTGCATGATAACCTGTTTGAGAATTGTCATGTGTGCATCCTGTTCAGTAGCAGTTGCAATTTCTTGCATTTTGCGATCACTGACGGGTAAACTGGATAGGACTGTATGAACATGTGCATCCATGCCTGTAATTAGGCTGGGGAAAGTATCAGGTACAGCTTTCCGTGATAGTGTATCAGCGACTGGTATGTTTTTACCAGGAACGTGTTTGACCTGCAGGTCATATTGTTTCAGCTGTAGTAAAATACGCTATAACCTTGCAGGGCATGAATGAAGTGGTTTACTCATAATTGCTATGAGTGGTGCTATGACCATAGACATACTGGTGAAACCGTTTTGCACCAAATAATATGCCTAGCAATTCTAGCTCGATCATGGCATATTTGGTTTCTGCAGGTGTGAGTGATTTGGATGCAAATGCAACTGGCTTGCCTTCTTGTATAAGAACACAGCCTAGTCCCGAGTGAGATGCATCTGTCTGCAATGTGAGTGGCTTCTTACTGTCATAGTAAGATAGGACTGGACTCTGAGTAATGAGGTCTTTGACCTTTCGGAAAGCTGTGTCTTGCGGTTTGTCCCAGGAGAAAATCACGTCCTTGACAAGCAGCTTGCGCATAGGGCTGGTGATTTCTGCCAAGTTTGGGGCAAATTTGGACAAGTAATTTATCATGCCCAAGACTGTTTCCAACTACGCACGGTTGCACGGCGGGTTCATGTCTCTGATAGCAGACACTTTTGCAGGGTCAGGTTTGAGACCATCTGAGGTCAGGAGATGTCCAAAGTAATGGACTTCACTGACTCCTACATCTAATTTGTCTTCATTCAATTTGATACCACTCTCAGACATGCGACGCAAAACTTCATGCAAATTATGGTCATGTTCATGACGTGTACGAGCATGTACAATGACGTCATCAACTATGGACACAACGCCGTTTAGACCCTCAAGGCACTCATCTAATTTCCGTTGGAACACATCTTGTGATGATTTCAGACCGTACGGTAGCCGTAAATAGCGGTACCGGCCGTAAGGAGAATTAAATGTTGTGAGGAACGAGCTTTCGTCCGACAGCCTGCATGTCCAGTAAGCTGACCGTGTGTCAAGCTTTGTATAGTACTGAGAACCGGCAAGTTCAGGCAGTATATCCTCGAGACTTCGCATAGGATAATACGGTCTGAGAATTGCTTTGTTTAGATCATGGGGATCAAGGCATATGCGAAGTTTGCCTGTTTGTGGTTTTTCAACAATAACCATTGAATTTACCCAGTCGGTATGCTCTGTGACCTTGGTAATAATGGATTGTTCTTGCATACGGTCGAGCTCTTGCTTGAGTCGATCACGTAGTGCGACAGGGACACGCCTCGGTGGATGGACCACTGGCTCGGCGCTAGGATCAATTTGAATGGTGCACTGGCCAGAAAACGTGCCTATACCTTTGAATACGTCGTTGTACTGAGATAAGACAGTTTTCTTGTCAAGGGGTTTGTCATCCGTATGTGTAGCCTCTACAGAGTATGTCAGTTTGACAAGGTTAAGATCACGACATGTATTGAGACCCAATATCGGCGATGACTCAGTGTGAATTACATGGAAATCAATTGTCATGTCATTGTTATCACGTCTGCATGGCAAATTACAAAATTCGATGCTTTGAAGTATGCCACCATTGTAAGCGAAGAGTGGACCTGGTGGTTTCTGTAAAACATGTTTGATGCCTAATTTATGGTATATGCGTTCAGGAAAATTTTGTACTTGTGAACCTGTGTCAATCTTGAATGTGCCTTTAGATAATTTAGGGCCTACCTCGAGATCCACGTATGCTTGACCATTTCTTACTGATTTCGTATCAACACTATCAACAAAGAAATCTGATATTCCATCTTCAGAATCACTATTTGGTGCACAATTGACAACATTGACGGATTTCCTAGATTTATCATGCTTCTTTTTACGGCACATAGAAGCAAAATGATTCCATTTGTGACAGTAATCACACTGTTTGCCCTTGGCTCTGCACGTTTCCGCTTTAGAGTGTTTGTATCCGCAATTCACGCACGATGATGTCGTCGGATTGTTCCCGCACGATGATGTCGTCGGTCTGTTACGGTTGTACTCCGGTTTCCTCGTCATTCTCGGGTTGTTAGACGGGTAATGACTGGGGTTATGCGATGGGTAACGGCTGGCCTCCCTCGGCTGAGGTTGTTGTTTGTAGCGTACGGCATGTACTTCCGGACCGCTCATGCTCTGGAGTTGCTCCTGAGAGCATTGGTAACTCTGGGCGATTTGGACTGCCTTGTCCAATGTTAGGTCTGCACCCTCGTTGATGAGTCTTTCACGAACTTTTGACGAGTTCGTCGCAAACACAATCCTGTCACAGATCATGTCGTCTGGATCTGTAAATTCGCGCCCCTCGGACAGGTGGATACGGGACACGACCCCGTTGACCCGTCTGCGTGTAGACTCCCTGAGGCTTGTACCTCTATGTCAGAAAAGCGGACGTTAAACCCTATTCACTCACTCACTCACTCACTGTAAATTCGCATTCTCTCGCTGCGAGTTTCAAGCGAGTCAGAAAGTTCTACACGGTGTCGGATCCCTGTACTTCATTATACAATTTGTATTGTCCAAACACCGGGTTCATCTTGGGACGAACATGAGTTTTGTATTTGTCACAGATGACGCTTAATTTCTTGGCGTCATCCGCATCCAGGTTCCACGTTTTCCGGATGTCCCTGCCTCGATTGCCAACCCATAAAAGTAGATAAGTAACTTTTTCTTCATCCGACTTTCCCTTTAATGGGCCCTGGAATATGAGCTGAAGGTGGTCCTCGAACTTCTCCCACGCTTCCGGCAGGTTGGGTGAATCCCAGTCCATTTTCGGAGTTGGAACGCCAGATAATTCCATTGTTGTTCACTTGTGTATTGTCCCGTTATTTAGTTTAATCCAAGTCGATTAATTATTTTTTACATAAATAATGCTTGGTAACTTTTAACTTCTTTTACTTCTGACACCATGTAATGTTATGATGTATGTGGTGTAGGACTTCATAGAATGACAAATGGTATTCTAACTATACACTAGTTTAACACATCTAACATCTATGACTGCTTAGGTTGAGTGTTATACTAAGAGTGGTTGCTATACCAAATGGGGCTGTATTTATATGACAGTAGCAGGGGAACTAACTCTGTATAGCATGTAACAGTGCTGGCTAATTGGAACACAGACTGATGTAATACTATATGGTACATAATACAACAATTGGGATCTGCTGTTCCTTCTTTATCTTGCCTTATTTCTCAATAAAAACATGTTTT
>CM055273.1:21302210-21416970 GCA_029237695.1 Conchocele bisecta | reverse complement strand
GAGAATAAATAGTAATGTCCGTTAACATTTTAAGGAAACACTGTTATCGCCCGTGATATCAGTGTAGAAATTTACGTCAGATATAAAATGTATGTTTGTTTGTTTGTTTGTTTGTTGGTTGGTTGGTTGGTTTATTGATTGGTTGGTTGATTGATTGATTAATTTATTGGTTTCTTGGTTGGTTGATTGATTGAATGATTGCATGGCTGGTTGGTTGGTTTGTTGGTTGGTTCATTGATTGATTGAATGATTGCATGATTGATTTGTTGGTTGGTTGGCTGGTTGGTTAATTGATTGGTGTTGGTTGGTTGAATGATTGCATGATTGGTTTATTGGTTGGTTGGTTTGCTGGTTGATTGATTGATTTGTTGGTTGGTTTGTTGGTTGATTGATTGAATGATTGCATGATTGGTGTGTTGGCGTGTTGGTATGTTGGTGTGTTGGTGTGTTGGTGTGTTGGTTGGTGTGTTGGTTGGTTGGTTGGTGTGTTGTGTGTGTGTGTGGTGTGTTGTGTGTGGTTGGTTGGTGGTGTGGGTGGTGTTGGTGTGTTGGTTGGTGGTTGGTTGTGTTGTTGTTGGTGTGTTGGTTGGTTGGTGGTTGGTTGGTTGGTTGGTTGGTTGTTGGTTGGTTGGTTGTTTGGTTGGTTTGGTTTGTAGATTGATTGATTGATTGATTGATTGTTTTTTTGCTTGGTTGATTGATTGCATGATTTTCCGAATGTTGATAAATACAGATTCCGGTTGTTTCCGAATATATCCGACAATCATCGAGTACCTGTCGGGTTGGCGATCCGGAAAACACCTTTATCCCGGTTCTCCCAGCATACAGAGGCGCTGAACTTCCGGTTCAACAGCAGATGGTAGATGAATTCCCAAAGCAGACGACAATCTGAAATACAGCGGTGTATTTCGTTGTAAATTCCGGCTAGCATCTCCGGTAACCCGAGTGTCATTGTAGGAAGCGTATATTGTAGGAAGTAGAGTCCAGTTACTTTGAGAATACAAGGCTGATTAATGTCTTTATATACCAAGTTTATCAGGCAAGGCAAGGAAACGCGTATGAATTCCAAGGTTTTCCAACCGAACCAACCGTTTCCGAGCCGAGCCTGATAAATTTGATATCAAAATACACCAGTATGGTATTCTATTTATCATGAAAATTTGTTGGCTACATAATGAGCTATTATGACGTTGTTTTCGTTGAAAAGAACGTGGACTTCTTTCCGTGACATCGGTCACCAAGTGACAGCAGACGAATCCAGTTTGTGCAGTATCAAATTTCACCAGTCAAACGACAGGCTTTTTCTTTAGTCTAAAGGACACGACTATTACTCACAGTTAGTACTACATCGATTATCTCCCTTATACAGTAATTGAGTCCTTGAATTAAAATCGGTGGATGCCATTATGAACATTAATAATTAAATAATGAAACTTTTATCTCGTTTGGTCTGCTCTAAACTGCCAACCGGGGTTTAGTTGGTAACCTACCAATACGTCACAGATTACTTAGTGCCTGTGACCTGGGACGAAAATGTATGTATGGTCCCTGCTGTGACGTATCGCTAGGTCATGCGTTGTTCGCGTGATTGCTAATGTCCCTAGTTAACCACTATAGTACCTGCCGATCTGTACTGCATAAACTCAGCCATGACGTCATCGCACGGTGTCGTTTCCCTCGGCTCCCCGCCAGACGTGTCCGAATGTAGACGAAATTCACCTGTCAAAAGTAGTTCGTAAATCTAATCCAGATATGTTTAGATGGTAGTAACGATCTCAGGTTCTTGAATAACGGTTCATATGTCGGTGTTTTATGGGTTATTTCTGTATCTTTCGATTTGGGTGCATTGTTACCAACATACAATTTACGTAACCTCCAGCGAATAACACGTATACGTATAAATGGGGCCCTAAAGTTCGGAACGGTGAATGTGTAGATAATTGTTGGTTATTTCTGTCGTGTGTAATGTTTGAGCATTAGTAGTTGCACAAAACTTTGTAAATTACTCAAATCCAATCCACCCAAATCCACCAAAATACTCATATGACACCGACATAATGACCATCTGTTCAAACACCCGGGGGCTGTTTCACAAAACTTCGTACGACTAAAATGTTCGTAATTGCAAAATTAAAATAGTCTGTAAATTTCACATTAACAATGTTTTCTTGTAAACAATTATGGGATTTACATTTATTGAGCAAAGGCTGCATATGCATATGTAAATCCGTCAATTGAAACCAGACGATCCTAAATTTGCACTTACGAACATTTAAGTCGTGCGAAGTTTAGTGAAACGGCCCCCTGTCGTAACGAGCTGAAATTGCTTGTTAGAAATTAACCCGAATGTTCTGTAGTCTCGCTCTTCGTTACAGACAGAAAACTCTGGTTAGTTAGAAATATGACGGATATTTCATTGATGGGATTGCGAACAGTGCAGATCCTGATCAGTCTGTGCTGGTGCACAGGCTGATCTGGATCTATGCTGGTCGCAAGACACATATATAGGCCCCATTACTCCAGTCACAACCACAAATAATCTGGATGTGTTTAGGCCGTAAGAACTGTTTGTTTACATAATCTGGTCAAGTGGTGTGCGTGTACTTCACAGGTATTTTAATTTATTTTTGACATTTATTATCAACCATTTTATTTTATAATTCTGAATATTTGTCATTTGAAGTGTCAAATATCAAGAAATGTAGTGGCGTGAAAGGCAACAGAAATCACCCCAAATGTTAAGTTTTCAGATTGTTGACGATGGACGAACGCCTTTGGAAGGCGCGTTAAAAGGGAAATCAGCAGGGAAATGGCCAAATTTAGTGACTGGGTAAATGGTTTGATAATGGCAAGTATTGTTCTAGTTTCTCGACCAATGAAAGCAGAGCAGTTCGTCTCAATTAGTCGCATATTGCGACGCTTTCCCCAGTATCCATTAAATTGATCATTAATTGTTGCAATAACTCAGCAGTTATATTTAATACCACAGGCCCCGCAGTGTTGACGTAATTTCCTGTGAAGTGCACCATGTGTACGACCGGTTCAGTGTCACACCGCTAATCACGTAACAGTATCGTTGCTGAAAACAAGTTTATGGGCAGCGCTCCATTCTAATAGACAGGTGCCCGCGATGGGGTTGGGTAAGCAATAAGTTAGTTATAGTTCACATATTTAATTTTTAATAAACTAATCGGACGGAATCGAACGTTTTTTTTAAACTTGGTCCGATTCAATTTCTCTGCAGAATGTTCAGACTAACTACACATGCAATTCTGCTAAACTTGGTATTGGCGGACACGTAGTGTTAACGTTTGGAACATGGTCATCATTAAAAAGAAGAAACCGCAGTCGTATTTATGAAAAATAAGATCTGCCTCACATCTCATGCCTAACACGGCACGAGTGAAATATGGACATTTCACACAACGAGATGAACATATATGTCATATTCGTTGCAAAAATATGAATATCCTCTATATAATTATTTTTTTCTCACTTATTGATGTTTTTAGATATAAATTATATATATTTATTTACCTTGGTCCGTTATTTCAATATGTGTTTCTCATATTTTCAAATACGTGTAACAAGAAACCCATTTTTTTTATTTTTAGCAAAAATTGAGACATGATAACATGCCAGAGCATTGAAATACATATACTTTATTAGTCCATATTTTTAAAAAAATAAAATTTGATACAAAACATGGGCGGATTCAGGGGAGGGGGGGGGGGGCGGACCCGGCGCGCGCCCCCTCCCCCTAAAAATTCGCCGAGTAAAGATATTTTTCGCTCCGCTCCGCTCGGTCGACTATTTTTGCAATACTTGACTATATTACGAACGAGCTTAGCTCGTTCGATAATATAGTCAAGTATTGCAGAATAGTTACGCCACCCCTAACCCGAAATCCTGGATCCGCGCCTGCAAAAGGAAGTCAAATGACAACATGCCAGAGTATTGAGATACATCAGTCGCTCCTTCAACATGCATGTATTCCAGTCGCCCTTTGTTTTGTTTTTTTGCAACTGTTCTCTTTTTTGTTTTTCTTTTTTTGATTTTTCCTTTTTTTTTGGTGGTTTTATATTTTTTTTGTTGCTGTTTTCCTAGGGTATTTACTCTTGACATAACCGGACCTCCAATTATAACAACTTGCTTGCCACTTTATAAAGTGGTCTAAATTGATAGTATATGCAACTCGATGAAGTAAATTTAAATATTTTCATATACTATTAATATATTCATTTATAGTTGGTAGTCACTATTTTCTATTTACTGATATAGCTAGTGATATTTACAGTTAATGTCTATTTGCTCTAAATAAGTATCACTTGACAATAAAACTCATGCTTTTTAATAGTATTTTAGATATTAGTTTAAATGTAGATTTTATAAACACACCATGAATGGGCGATAATTCAGATTGATGTATCAACAGGATCAAGAGTATGAACTACAACTGTATGCTCACTGGGGGTAAGGTGATATCCGTAACTGCAGTTACGGACATCCCAAGATGGCGGACGTGAAACGAGGTAAATTGAAATATCGCGATTTTCGACTGTTTACGCTTCGTGCATTTAATGGCATTCGATGGTTAGCTCAATATGTGTATATTCTATGATTGTAATGCCTATGTATTCCCCAAATGTTGTTTATTCCGCTTTTATAGACATTTGAAATTTCACCGATGATACGGGTAACGGAGCGCAGAGAAAATTACTGAGATAGGTAACTAGAGGCAATGAGATGGGTAACTGTCACACGATCTCAGTAACTGAGCTGTCGTTAATAAACGTACACTGTGTTATTTGCTGTTTCTTGAGAGGATTTTATTGCTCTCTATATTGTTAGTAGACACAAATGCCTGATACAGTTACTTATTATCATTTACGAAACATAATAAATAATTTTCCACCAAATAATGTGCTATTGAATAACGTGCATAAACATGCTTTCCGAAGTTTTCTTTTTCAATAAATGTTCTGTGTTCATGTCAGTACCATGTTTGTCTTACTGTCTCAACCCACCTGTACTCTGGACCAACAATATTGTTTTTCGTATTTCTCTTTCGCTCCATAATCATTCAAAATACTGTATGATTAGGGTCTAGGATTGATTAGGGTCTAGGAACAGTCCCGGGCGAACAGTCCCGAGGTGAACAGTCATTGTCACGAACAGTCTCAGGGACGAACAGTCATTGGGACGAACAGGCCCGTAGCCCCAGACGGCATCCGGTATGGAAAACAATCGTAAAATCAGATATGCTAACCAAACGTGCGAGATGCAATTTTGTACAATAACAACAACACCACTTACACAGTACAAACTTATAAACAGCTGAAATTATAACGTGAATTTGAAGGTAGATAACCAGGAAGGACATGTTCCTGGATTATAATTAGTCGAGGCACTGGTCTAGGGGGGTGCCAACGGGGAGGTCCATTCAATGACATCAGCACCGAGCATTCATCGTAAGTAATAATTCATTCCAAATATAAAATATATATTTCTGGTGGGCATGTCATTGTAAAAAACAACAACAATCTTGCATTTTGTTAGTTGTGTGATGAACGGTTGGACGAGATATTAGCCAGATTAATTCTCTTCTTTTATTCACAAGACATTTCTAAAACCGGAAATCAGACAATCGAAGGCATACAATACAGAATGGACAAGACACAAATTACGGGACTAGATTACGGCAGTCATAAGTTCAGCCGCTGACTTTTCGGCGCGACTACATTACATCTTCCCCCTCTGCCTTAATCAATCCCCCCAGTTCATACAAAAGTCGTCAACTCTTTTAGGCTGGTTGCGGTTTCTAATTGGCCGGCCTTGAGTGTCACTGAGATTGTCATGGACTTCTGGCGACCTTTGGGCACGTCCATTTACACCAGCTTCTGGCGGACTTCGGGCGCGATCATGAACATCGGCATCTGGCGGTCTGTTGTCGCGCCCACCCCCATTAACATCAACTTCTGGCGGCCTGTGGGCACGCCCATTGACATCTGCTTCTGGCGGCCTGTGGGCACGCCAATTTACGTCAGCTTCTGGCGGCCTATGGGCACGCCCATTGACATCGGCTTCTGGCGGCCTGTGGGCACGCCCATTGACATCTGCTTCTGGCGGCCTTTGGGCACGCCCATTGACATCAGCTTCTGGCGGCCTGTGGGCACGCCCATTAACATCAGCTTCTGGCGGCCTGTGGACACGCCCATTGACATCTGCTTCTGGCGGCCTGTGGGCACGCCCATTAACATCTGCTTCTGGCGGCCTGTGGACACGCCCATTTACGTCTGTTTCTGGCGGCCTTTGGGCACGCCCATTGACATCAGCTTCTGGCGGCCTGTGGGCACGCCCATTAACATCAGCTTCTGGCGCCCTGTGGACACGCCCATTGACATCTGCTTCTGGCGGCCTGTGGGCACGCCCATTAACATCTGCTTCTGGCGGCCTGTGGACACGCCCATTTACGTCTGTTTCTGGCGGCCTGTGGGCACGCCCATTGGCATCGGCTTCTGGCGGCCTGTGGGCACGCCCATTGACATCTGCTTCTGGCGGCCTGTGGGCATGCCCATTGACATCTGCTTCTGGCGGCCTGTGGGCACGCCCATTGACATCTGCTTCTGGCAGCCTGTGGGCACGCCCATTGACATCTGCTTCTGGCGGCCTGTGGGCACGCTCATTGACATTTGCTTCTGGCGGCCTGTGGGCACGCCCATTGACATCAGCTTCTGGCGGACTGTGGGCACGCCCATTAACATCTGCTTCTGGCGGCCTGTGGGCACGCCCATTGTCGTCTGATAGGTCATCTGGCCACTCTATGAACAGGTGTTGACCTACCGATTGCTGAGCAGGGTTGCCTTGGCTGTGATCCACTGGTTGCCTTTCCGGTGCAGCACATGCATTATTACCTTCATTCCTGACCTCTTCCTTTGGGAAATACTTTTTCAAGTGATTGAAATGTACGACTTTTCTGAACCGACGTCTGCGCGCCCTGTTAGCTCCGACATACACGATTCTGTAATCCACGTCGGTTATTAGCTTTATTATTTTCCACGGGCCTGACCATCGTTCAAAGAACTTTTTGTGAACACCACGTGGGATGGCGGAATTGTAAAGCATGACCATGTCATTTACATCAAATCGTTTTCCGGACGTTTTAAGATCATAATGGTCCTTTTGGTGCTTTTGTCTACTTGTAAGTGATCTCTCGCCATTTGTTCAGTGGTCTGGATTCGCTCTCTTTGGTCGGCGACATACTGTGGCCAGGGTTTTGCTCTCATCTCTGGAGGGTCGCCCAAAACTGCATCAATGGGTAGGCGCATCTCACGTCCAAACATCAGGCGATATGGCATGAAGCCAGTAGATGCGTGCACAGCCGATCGATAGTGCATCAGTGCTTTGGGAAGCAGTTGATCCCAGCTGTTTGGGTGGCCTTCAACCATTGCTTTCAGCATGTTTACCAAGCTTTTATTCAGACGCTCTGTCTCACCATTTCCCCAAGGTGTGAATGGCGACGTTCTGGTTTTTGCGGCTTCTACCATTTCACAAAGTGACCGGAATACCGAGCTCTCAAAGTTGGAGCCCTGATCGGAGTGTATGCACACCGGCACCCCAAACACACAAATGATGTGATCCATTATGACATCTGCTACACTCTCCGCCGTTGTATTTTGTAATGGAAATGCAAATGAAAACTTTGTGAAGTAGTCCACGCCTACAATCATATACATATTCCCTTGTGTTGTCTTTGGCAGAGGTCCCACTATATCGATTCCAATCCGCTCAAGGGGATACCCGGATTTAATGTTCACTAATGGCGCCTTAGCATTCTTGGTCGGGCACTTTGACTTTTGACATGTCTCGCATTGCTGAATATACAGCTCTGTATCATTTCTCAAGTTAAACCAATGGAATCTTTGTCTTAGTGTGTCTACTGTTTTTGCCTGGCCTAAATGTCCGGCACAAGTGTGCAAGCTGAACAGAGCCAAGGGTGTGAGTTTCCGTGGTAACCATAATTGTAGTCTGGTATCGGGCTCCTCATACCGGATTCTGTACAATAAGCCATTCTTTAGTGTTAATCTTGGATACTGCGTCCACAATGACCAAAGTTCCCGACTAGCCCCCTGCATTTCATCCTTTGGCGGCCGTTCATTTTTCCTCAGCCATTTCATAGTGACCGCCAAGACTGTGTCTTCCTCTTGCGCCCTCTGTATTTCATTCCGCGACCACCCATCTAACGGCCCCAGATTCAGATTGTGTGAGAAAGCACTTTCATTCGTATTTTCTTCCACTGCGGCCTTCTGTGTAATTGAATTACATACTATGTCAGGTGTGCTACTCCTGGGTCTTACGTTTACTACGTCGGTGTAGGATTTTAGAATAGTACCCTCATCTTCACATTCTATCATGGTACTGCCCCATGGACGGCGTGACAGCCCATTGGCATTTGAATGCTCTTTTCCTGAACGATGTTGAATTTCGAACGGCATGAAATCCTTTATTCTCTCCAACCAGCGTGCAGCGGGGCCACGCATGTTTTTGGTCGTTTTCAGCCACGACAGCCCCCGATTGTCTGTTCGTACCAGACATGTTTGCTCATAAATATATGGCTCAAAATAGTCCAAGGCCCATGCCAATGCTAACATTTCTTTCTGGTATACAGTATACGTTGTTCTTTGTGCCCCATGTAGTGCCTTTGCGGCGAATGCAATTGGTTTTTCTATACCATCTTGGATTTGTGATAATGTGGCACCAATCCCCTCTTCACTAGCATCCGTATCAACTATAAATTTGGCGTTGTAGTTGGGGAACGCAAGTAAAGGTGCTGAACACAGCAACCTTTTTAGTTCATTGACAGCATCCTCTGCTTCTTGTGTCCAGTTGCCTTAGCGGTGCTGTTATATCGGCATAATTTGGAATAAATCTCTGGTGATAACCAACATGACACAGGAATGATCGCAATTCAGAAAGGTTATTGGGTGCTGGCCATGACTTAATCACATCGACTTTCTCAGGGTCTACCCGTACGCCGTCTTTAGACACCACGTGACCAAGCAATTTCATCTCTACTGGCAGTAATTCACACTTCTCGGGTTTAATTTTAAGACCCGCTTGCTCAAATCGCGACAATACTTCCCCCAATATACGCCTGTGCTCCGACAACGATCGTGCGAAAATTACCACATTATCTAAGTAAACTACACAATCCTTCCAGGACAGTCCTTTCAAGATCAAGTCCATAGCTCGCTGAAACGTTGCCGGTGCGTTAGTTAGTCCGAATGGCATTTTCTTGAACTGTTAGTGACCATCCGGCGTGGAGAATGCTGTTTTTTCGCGGTCCTCGTCCTCCACCAAGAACTGCCAGTAGCCTCTAACAAGATCAAAGTGACTAAAGTAAAGTGCTCCTGTTAATGAATCCAGGATGTCATCTGGCCGTGGTAGCGGGTAGGCATCTTTCTTAGTAATTAAGTTAAGCGCTCTGTAGTCAATACAAAACCTACGCCCTCCATCATTCTTTCGTACTAAGACGACTGATGCCGCCACCATGGTGAATTTGATGGTTCTATCACGTCGTTCTCCAACATGGCTTCAACTTCTTCTCGAATCTCACTCCTTTTAGTAGGTGCCATACGACGAATACCCACTCTACTGGGTTGAGCTTGCCCTGGTGTCGATTGAGTGCTTTACCGACGTGGCCGTACCTATGTCATGTGAACCCCTCGAAATTGCGCCGGAATGTTTGGCTAGGGTTGCATAGTGCAGGGACTTTTTCTTCCTCAGATACATCCGGGTGTTTAATTGGAAATAAAGTTTTCATTTCATCCTGTAGTTTGTGAAGTTCGCTAGCAGTAACGTGGTTTACAAATACTGGCTGGTCAAGCTGTCCCTCACCTTTTGTCTGAACAAAGTAACAGCATTTTGGGATGTCTGACTCTGAAATGCACTTTTCATCTAGCAATGGGTGTAAGTGTCCCACTGTACTGCCTCTCCAAATGCGCACTGAGGTTTCGGATGAATTAAAAATTCTTACTGGAATTTCTCCTTGTTTAACCACAGTAGCCACTTTAATTATCCCACCTTGTACTTATCCTCGAATGTAGCCCCCGGTTCTAGGACACCTTGCATGTTCTCTTTCGACTTTCCGCCAGCGACATGGCAGTTCAAATTAAACATTGTCCGTGGCGGCAAGTCTTACTGTGTCAGATACACTCACACGACAAGTCTCAAGTGCTTGCTGGCAGAACATTTGAGTTGACACATTCCCGAATGACAATGCATTAGTCGCGTAATCCACGGCAGCCTTTTCATTGCGCATAAAATCTGCACCCAAAAGCATTGACTGGGAAACATTCTCACAAACATATACAGGCCAATTCCTTAGAGCACCACCTACAACCAGGTCAACATTGACTACACCACATACTCCCAAGGATTCAGAGTTTGGTCCATTAATGTTTAATTTTGTTTTAACTAGTCCTGGTTTATTTTTATTTTGTCATATACCTCCTTATTTATAAGGGTGACCTGAGCGCCGGTGTCAACAAGTGCACACACTTGTAGCCCTCCGATTTCGCAACTGATATACTCAGCGGTAACAGGCGCTGAATTCGAATCAAGAGGTGGGGAATGGCTAATATGTTGTTTTGACTGGGGTGGGGGAGTGGCCATAGTAGCCCCACCCCTTATTCGTTTCCCTGGTTTTCGTTTCCGCCCCGTTTAAACATGGGTGATTTCGGACAAACTGCATCCTTCCAAAAGTGACCTTGCTGTCCGCAAGCATGGCAAGCTCCTCGTGATGACTGCCCTCGACCACGTCCCCTTCTGGAATTCCTGTAGCCTGTTGATGGGTTGCCCCTGTAACCTCCGCTATTATCTCTGTGTGGATATGAACCACCTAGCCCCCGCTTTTCAAGGGCCGTTGCTATGGCATCTGCCAAAGCTATAGTGTCGGACACTTGGGCTGCACCGACATTGGCTGTTGCTGAAGGTTTCTTTGCAGCATACGGTGTTCTCTGTAGATTCGCATTGGAGCGTAGGGCTGCCTGTAAAGCGTCATCTGCAGTTTCGGGTTTGTCTGTAGAACCCATATCCTCAAATGTTTCATCAATCCCATCAATAAAATATTTCGTAACTAATTTGTCCCTGATACTTACCCTCCCAGTCCGGGTACGCCTTCTTCGATAAGGTTTTCAGTTCCAACATATTATATCCAGGGACTCGTCTGGCATGTTTTGCCCTTGTTTCAAATGCGGCTTCAAATGATGGACTCTGTTGCTTTCCGGAGAAAACTTTGTTCTTAGTGCTGGGTATAAGCAATTTCCACGCCCCCCTTTCACTATCTGTGCAATCCCAATAGCACTTGTTTGCTTCATCTTGCAGCACAGTCGATATATGCTTCAACCGAAATTCTACTGACCAGTGATTAATCTCAACGACTCGCTCGTAGTTTCTCAGCCAAACCGTGAAGTCTTCTATTTCTGTACCCCTAAATACTGGTGCTTTAACCTCTGGTATGCGGGTGTGCCCCATTGTACTCGGATGTGGAATGATGGTTGGCTCTTCATCACATTCCGAAGTCACCTCCCACCAACCAACTTTAGCCGCCTCTAACTCGTCCGTCAACATTTCTATACGGGTCTCCAATTGCTTTATTTTCTTTCTACTCTTTGACATAGATGATTTGTGAAGTGAATTTCAAACACTATGTAACTATTTAAGTGAACTGACTTGGCCTGTGGGCTCAACTTCAGTTTTATCCAGTCTATACTACTATATAGGATTGCAGATATTATTACCCATCCCTTCACACAGCACCACATAACTGTAAATGTGCAAATCATATTAGATTACCTCGGTAAAATGTAAAAGGTAAAAATGTTGCACTTCTGGCGGCCATCTTGAATATCAACGACATCTCACTAGTAAGTGTATAGTATTCAATATTGTTCTTCTTATGTGTCGTAGTCAATTAGAGTGCAATCAACTGCACCTGTGCACCGCCGGCTATTTACTACTACTTTGGATAAATTCCATAAAGTTCATTGCAATATGCTTTGAGTACAGTGAAGAATCTTCCCGTACCAAATGGATTTCAGTTCTTTGGATGGATGAAGTCCATCTGTGAATTTATCATACGTAAATTTGCTATTTCTCCGACCCCTGTGAATCCGCAGGTTAGTATGGAATGCTAGATGTTTCCCAGTGTGCTGCGAGTTGAAATTGTCTATAAAATTGTTAATCCTGCACACAAACCTCTCAAATGCCTGCTGGTGACTTTCAGTAATGTCATATTCGCTCAGAGTCGATTTTGTTGGATACTTCCTTACAGACTGAAGCAAATTTTTCGGAGGAATTGTCGCAATTATTATGTGGGCATCCGGAGTGATTTTCCTTATTTGTTTACAGAGTGATCGGAACTTATGGGTTATTTTGGTAAACAATTTGTCAACACTCTTGTTAGACTTATCTGCAATGTCTTCGGGTATATCGTTTATTCCAACTGAAATTACAAATAACTGATGTGACGGACTTTTTCTCTGATTTTTCACGAATAAGTTGTGGTCTTTTATACGAGAGCCTGATTTGACATTGAATGTGAACAAAGAATGGGGAAATTGTGGGTCCGTTTCAATCCCTTTCAAACGGGAGTCTGCTAATATAACCGTGGACATTTATTGGTCATTTGTTTGTAAACAAAATCCTGACGACGACGCCACATGTGATGAACGGTTGGACGAGATATTAGCCAGATTAATTCTCTTCTTTTATTCACAACAAGACATTTCTAAAACCGGAAATCAGACAATCGAAGGCATACAATACAGAATGGACAAGACACAAATTACGGGACTAGATTACGGTAGTCATAAGTTCAGCCGCTGACTTTTCGGCGCGACTACATTACAGTTGTGACACGTACACGTACCGTTAATATATATATATATGTGGATATGGACAGTATGGTAGTAATATGGTAGTTTGGCCTTGATGATATTTGTAATTGAGATTCTAATCTGATTATTACCATTCTAAGAATAGTGTGATTAGTACTAATATATTACCATTAGGGGAAGTGACTCTGGTGTGGTTATGCATCTGAATATAGGATGGTTTTCCTAGTTTCCCACGGTCAAGGTGAAACTTGAACAGCTTCAGAACCTATGTCTCACTTTTGGCTTCCGCAGGCAAGACATTTGATTCATCGGTATTTTGTTTTCGTTTACCAGTATTTGGTAAGCATGAATATTCACAGATGGGTCATCAGTGATAAATAATGGCATAGTTCTTGTTTAATTTTATTGATTTTGTTGTTGTTTCAAATGCTGTATTGTTAAATGCATATGTGCAGACTTTAGATGCATAACAATAAGTTTGAAATATGTCTATTTGTATATATAAAATATATTGCTTGGGCTGTGTGTGCGTGCATCTCTGAATCCGTCCAGCTGGCTATCATAGTTTGTCCAATATTCCGCCATGGGGTATACAAAAATGCAATATTGATTTCATGTCAAAACATATTATTATTTTCAAGTAGTTTGTTATGCATACACTGCACATATGTATTTGACAGTTTGCTGTATAATTATGTTTTATGCATCATATGAATCGTTCAACCTGACTGTCTTGTAGATTTCAAACAAAGTTATGAAGGAGACAATTACTCATAATTATATCACAGCAGTTATTCTAGTGATTTTCATATGTACGCTTATAAACTTTAATTATTAACGGACGCTTTCGATGTTGGAAACATGTGCAATGATTACATAATTAGGTTTCCGTTCAATTTCCGTAAAAATATATATTTTTGCATAATCTAAGGGCGTGTACCTATAAGTAACAAGTCACGTGTATTGATATGTTAGGACCATCAATAATTGGAGATGTCGATGGGTCACTATTGGACGAGTCCCATCGCCCTTTACCATTGGCACACAGCACACCCCAAAAGGTTGAGGGTGCGTATATTATTTGACAAAAGTTTCATATATTTAATTACAGCACATGTGGTTTCTCTATTCGATTTATTTAGTTGATACTGAAGCAGAATATAAAATCATACATTGATCTCTCGGGTTTAAGCATTGCTAACAGAACCATTAGCTATCATTGTTTCTGATTGAGTGTAAGCCGTTTGGATTTCTGTATTACATATACCTTTATTATACCCCCACAAACAAAGATTGAGGGGGTATATAGGAGTCAGCCTGTCGGTCAATCGGTCGGTCTGTTGCAAATTCGTTTCCGCTCTATATATTCAAAAGTTTAAAAATTGATGAACTACGTCCAAGGTCACAGTTACAGGTCCAACTATGGTTTGGCCCTCATGTACCATTTTGTCCCCCTGATGATTGAGAGTTAACTCCTGTTATGCCGCATTAAAATGTAATAAGATCGGTACTAATCATATTACTTTCGGGGCTGGATAGTTACTCTGTATTATCTTATATTAGTCCACTTTAAATAACAAATTGTATATATTACAGGTCATTGCAGGTTGGTGTGTGAGGAATGTGGGAAGGTCTATAGATCGTGACAAGGGCTCATGGACCACATTGGCTGATTCACAAGGAACCCAAGCACAAGTGCGGACAGTGCGATAAGGGATTCGCGTCCAGGACACACTTCTTGGCGCATATCCTATACCATGCCAAGGTAACATTAGTAATGCATTCATACGTTTTCCATATCAGTGCGTGGTGAGTCTCAAAATACACCTGTCGATGCATGACTATCTATTACGACAATGTCAAATCCGTTCACTATATATATAATATTATGAAGAAAAAGTGTAGAATATTGGCCAAGTTGAAAATGCGATGTTTTTTTGTTTGTTTGGTGTTTTTCAACAAAAAATAAACGTTCTACATAAAACGTGGGTGGTTGATCGGGAGTATATGATGGGTAAATCACCGATTTGCGTTCATCCTGACCGGAATGCCGACTTACATGGTTTGGCCTTCCTGTATATTTCGGCTGATTGCAGCAGACAGCTTCACATAAAGTACAACCTCTACAACAGCCAACCATGGGAAGACTGGAAACTGACTGTTGTAGAGAGGTGACTGTTGTAGGGAGGTAAATCATATAGTAATCAGAGCTACAGTCAAGGTTCGTAATTGGATTAACTTTTTTTTCTTCACCCAAACTGGCAAGTTGGGAGTGCCTTAGAATTGTCTCAAATAGACGATTCTAAAGCACTCTCTCACCTTGCAAGTTTTAGTGAAGAATAAACAAAATCCCCCACAATGTTGATCAAATTACGCACACTAACTGTAGCTCTGGTAATTCATCACATTGGGTCTTAGAATTGTGGCAGTTAAATACATGCAGGTGGCTGTTGTAGAGGGGTGGCTGTTCATGGAGGTTCGACTTTACATTTTGATCTAACATTTTGCACCAAAATCAATATGTATACGTGTATTTGATGCATTATCTAATATTTACTTTCAGGAGAAATCTCACAAGTGCAAGACATGTGAGAAGACGTTTGTGCACAAAAAGGACATGAAAGCACATGTCCAGGCTCGACACGAAAGTGTCACCCACAAATGTGAGCAGTGTGAGAAGACGTACCATTACCAGAAGTCTCTCGCCAAACATGTGTCCTCGGTGCACAATGGCACGGTTTTTATGTGTAGACAATGTAACTCGCGATTTGGTTATCGGAGTAATTTGTTACGTCATTGCAAAAGCTTTAATCATCGGGCATAAGTCATGTATATGTAGATCTCTGAAATTAGTTTGTTTATTGTTTTAATAAAAATAAAGGAATAATAGCGTTCACAAAATGTGTTCGTTTACTGTGCTATCTCCAGTAATCACTGTCATGTATAATAACGTGACATGGTTACTACACAAAAACATCCCTTTGCCCCAACCACAGAGTATGTACAGACGTATGTATTTGAAGTAATGATATTACCAATTCGACTTCAAATCAAAATATAGGTGATATCATCTATTCGAATATGTGATGTCATCGATTCAAATAGGTGATATCATATATTTGAAGTGATGATATCACAAAGTTCTATTTAGGTCCATAACGGCACCCCATACATATAAATGACACACACATGTCAATTGTTATTGTCTTATGGATCAACGTCTTTGTATGTCAGTCCAAAGCGTTTGTGTGGAAGTATCTTTTCCTCGTTAAGCCTGTGGTACGCTCTAACACCCTCCGCCCCTCTAGACGGCGCCCCAAAATCCGATATTTTATCACTTTTCCTTCTAGGCGTTTTGGACCGTCTTGCTGGTGTATCAAAATGATGTGGCCTGTAAACAAATATGAGTATGTGTCGTTAAACAGAGATATAAACACTAAGGGGGGCAATGAGCAAGGATAAACTGAACTAAAAATACAACCATAGTGAACTATGGCACGTTACAACGTTGCCTGTTCATATTTATCGATAAAGAAATTGACCGCAATAAGTTTAGTGGAACATGACGAAAATTATTATTCAAAGAACTGACACTATGAGCCGATAGCTTTCAAATTGTGACATTTATGTTCATACCTCATGATAATGTGATTTGGTCGCAAGTCTGTAACTGTAACCGCTTCATCCCCCTGAGCTGATGGTGTAAGCGGGTGCTGAGGATACACCCTTTGTTTCTTGTGTGTTTTCATGTAGTACCGCCTGGGAAATATAATATTATAATCAATTAAGTCAGTGACCTACCGTTTGGTGCGAGAGAGGCGGAGATGGGTTTGGTGTGGAAATGGATGTATCAGTTGTAACAGAAACGTCATGTACGAGCGTATTTACAGGAAAACGGCACATCATGTAACAGTAACCAATGCTCAACTGTCAGCGCAGCTATATGTATATATATATGTGTCGGTCAAAGTCATATCTGAGCCATAAAGAGACTACAATTAAATATATTAGAATGATAAAATCGTTTAACAACTGGAGGTTTTTGATTGATGGTCAGACAGACAAACCAATCCAAGTATGTATAAATGAAGCTCTGAATAAAGAAATGTGTATGCTACAAACCAATATATTACATGTACCTTGTCGAGTCCATTCGTTGATTAAAAAGTGATACAGCTGCTCCGATAGCTGTTGGGATGTCATCTGGTCTCAGAATACCGGTACCTTTCGGATCATAGTCCTGTAATAGATAATGGATAGAATAGATATACATAATGTCAAATAAAGATATAAACCCTAAGGGGGCCAATGCGTAAAGAAAAGTTAACCATATGGCACAGGTACAACGGTGGTTGGAGAGTCTTCAACAAGGCAAAACTGTACTCCACAACCATCGGTGTACGGTTCCTAACAAAACCAATGACAACATTAAATAGAAAAAACATACACAATACCACAAAAGCTCCCCACAAAAGCACCCCCCCCCCCCCCCCCCCTCAAAGATTGACTAAGAAAATAATAACGGTCCTAGTAGATAACATTAAGAAACAACAAGATACGTTACAAGAAAACATCACAGCAAGGCTTCCACATTGGATGTTTCTATTAAGCGTGTGCTCGTAGAATGCGTTTGCGAAATTGACTTTGACAAAATAATCACGGCTCATTACACCAAATAAGTGAAGTGCAATTGAACCGCAATTGGTGGTCGTGATCGGCGATTATCACGGATAATGTACTTTGTCTTGTTAATTGTTCTTGTTGAATATTGTGATTACTGCTGTCAGAGACATATACTACATAAGGTATGATATGTATCTGCTGTTGTATACACTTTCGACTATTACGTAAACTGGGACGAACCTGGAATGCCGAGAAGAACGTTTCCGAATCTAGGCTTGTAACTGCACGCTGGTTGTAGGCACCCTGACTCGTCATGGAATAAAGCTGTAGTCGTCTATCCACATTCGTGAGTGTACCCTCATATTGGGCCATTGGTAAACCAGCCACGAAGCCGCCAGGTGGTGGAAAGTGTCCCACATAAAGGAAACACAAGAGATATTTCCTTATTTCAAGCATCCATTCCACCCTCTGGTTTGTGTCAACGGCAGCCTCGTCGATTGATCTGTACCAATTCCGTATCAGGTGACACCATTGGGCTTCGTGTAGATCGCCATTGTTTTCCATTGCATCCTCCACTTTCTCGCTAAAGGTGATATGTGCAAATGAATTTCTCTGTCTATCTCGGATTTCTTTAATTTCCAGAGACAGACCTGTACCATTAACTGCAGACTCTTCGGCTACATTCCACCATGCTTTATTATTAATCTTCATACCTGCCATACCTTTGGAACAGCATCGAGCTCGATTGTTCACAAATATGTGATGCGGATCAATGATGGTTTGAACCAACCGGCCATCTACATGGGCTGGTTAGGCGTACCATCTTGGAATAGTATATGTGGTTCCGCCGTCAGCTTCAATAGTCCATTCTCCTACAAATTCGTTGTCGTTCTCCCATTCAATCAACGCATCTGGAAAACATAACTGTGCGTATGCTACATTTATACCATCGATATTCCATTTTTTAATTGCATTCGTTGAGATAATTCAGTGATTTTGGTGTCTGTTTCCGGTCCATAGTAGATCCATCACCATGGAGGGAGGAGACTAGATTCACCAATTGTGGTTTTAGCAATTTTGTGTACACATGTTTAGCTTGAGTGACGCTTGCAATTGCCCTCAATTCGGACACTACAAATGTTTTTTGAATAGTTGCTGCATCGCTGAATAGGCGCTGAAAGTCTTCTAGTGAAATTGTCACCCACTTTGAGTTCGGGTCTTCCGTAGATGCAATGAGCGTTATCAATAGTACTTCAAAATCTGTGCTTCCCGACGATTGGGTTCGGTGAGCATCGTGAATGCTGTTCTGATCATCTTGAACCTCGGCTGGGATGTCCGGTCCTAATACGCTTTCTTTCGTATTTCGCAGCAACAGGAGTAGTTCATCATCGAGATTGTCTATTATATCCTGTGGTAGATATGCTATGATATCTAGGTCGTTAGACGGTCTACCCAGATCTTCCGTTGATTCATCGTCCTGAAAGACCGCTTGGTTATCCTTATTGTCCCTCTTTGAAATGCACTTCGATATGGTCTTGGCGATGTTACCCGGAGACAAAACTATGTTCATTCCTGATTTGGATGAAATCTGAAGTATGCGTCCTTCCTTATTGACATTGAAATGCCTTGTTAGATCATCATGGTTCTGTATGGAAGGCAGATTGTTAGTCTGCAACAGGGTTGTCAACTTTTTTGCCTTTTCCATCTTCTGCACCATCATCCAGAAATATTTCATGAAGCGGCAAACGGTCAATGGACGACCAGACTCTTCTGCGACGGCGAGTTCTAGGAACTGTCCATCAAATGCAATCACTCGTAGATGCATGTTCATGTTTGTGATTTCATTAAGTAATTCCTTAAGAATGCACCTGACTGGTAACATGGGAAGGCTGTATCCAGACATCGCATAATGGACAGGTACTGCATGAAAAGACATATCATTGGAAGTTATGGTCCGATCCAAATCTGATATTATAGAGACCAAAATTTCCTTTGCTGGTCTTCGGAGAATTTCATATGCCACCTTCAATGCCGAACCTGACGACTGTATCATTGCGGCAACTGTTTCGAGTGATTGGCTGTTGCTATCAACATTGGAATGGCTGAAATGACACCCATGCATATTCAAATGGTCATCTGTTGGTCCACAAGAGCACGGTATACCAATTAGCGGCTGGAATTCTCCGACCAATGCGCATTTTTTTCCATAGTCCTTAAGTTTTTGGAGGAGTTCTCGCTGGTATGGCTGATTGCGTTTCAGCCGTTGGGCATCTACTGCTCCATACAGTTCATTTGCAATTTGAAATATTTCGTTCCAAATGCACCTGTTTTGCTTACCGGCAATATATGTTGCACTCTCTGTACTATAGCAGACGTAACCAAATGAGTCGCATGTCTTGGCAGCCATCTGGGATAAGATTTGCGTAGTATAGTATACTAGAATCGTGTAGTGCACATCGGTTGTTCTAATTTTACCTGGTCGTGGACACTTAAACTCAAATGCAACCTCCACGTTCTTCTTGTCATCGACACCACTGCCATCTCCACTTATCACAATGTATGACTCTCCTATCGGTATTGTTTCGCATCCGTCTTCTTGGAATTTCAGATTTGGATAGTACACTGGCATGATCTTGCACAGAAGCGTAGCCAGAGCATTTATCTCTTGCTTTGTTCCATAATCAAATAGTGCTTGCAGTTCAGGTGAGACAGTGCGTTGTTTACCTTTAAACACTTTATCGTAATGTTCCTGTTGTTCTTTGAGCAATCCAAGATCGATTCCTTTGAATATCGTGCTTCCTGTAAGCCTACTTCCGTCTCGCAGATCATGCCATGCTTTTGTGCGTTGTTTGATTAAGTGTGAATCTGTAATTGTTAGCGTTGGTTTCGCATCTTTTAGACACACGTAGTTTGACTGCTGGTCAAAATAAACTTTAGCGTGGATGCCTAGGACGTAGTCCTTCTCTGTTCCATTTATGCAAGCAGCAAGGTATGCCAAGTTGTCTACGCAGTGTAATAAGTCGCTGATGGCAGTTCCTGCGTGTATGATTTTTGTTTTGTAGAAGCTTATTGCAGACGCGAGCTTGCTGCCTTTCCAGTCACCTTCGATATTTGGTTGAGCAAATTTTTCAATGCAATTTCCTTTTTTACTACAAGTTATCGTAGTTCTCTGACCCTGGAACTCAAATGAGATATAGTAAATAGCAAAGCATCCTTCATTTTTACCATATTGCCAATTTCACACAAACTTGTACATCCATCAACAGAATTCTCTTCCACTAGGTTTTGTAATTCTCTAACTGTTTCTATTTCAGTGTCAAGTGTTGCCTTCCTTTCATTCAACCTCGGTGCCATTTCGTGACCACATAAGTTTTCGTCACCGAGCACTCCTAATCCGGATGCCAATTTTTTGCCATCGATGGAAATCTTCACGTCCTTGTCACAATGTTCCCTGGCAAATGATTCTATGGACGTTCTGAGGACACCTGGTTCTTTAGCATCATCTATATATTTTGAGGATTCTGTCTAAGAACACTGTCTGACGGAACTATAAAGTTAATTTTGCAATCAATTGTCTTAACAGGCGCATTTTCGTTCTCATTTAAACCCTGTGCCTTATATCCCCGAAAGAAATAATTCCTTTGCCTTTAAATAGGTTTTTGACCGTAGACCAAAACTGTAGAGATTCAGATGAGTACCTCATAGCCGATACTGTTGAATTGGAATAGAACTGACCGATGTCAAGTAGTAAGTGGAACGCAATGTTAGTTTCTAATATCCCGCCACCGACAGCTGTTAATATACCTTCAAAATCTGACAGCCGTCCACCCTTTTCCAGCTGTTCAATTACAGCTGGCATTAACCAATAAATAGTGGAATGGTCTGTTTGGACACTGTTGCCTGTTTCAATGGCCTCTTCTGCTAATGTCTCATTTTCGTGGATCCTTTTGAAGATGATTTTGAATTCGTGACCATCTTCGCGAATAACGGGATTCAATCCCTCTTTAAGCTTGTTGGACAAATCGCTTATTTGTGTTGGGAAATGAATAGATTTTAATGTATATGTCCCAAGTTCGTCATCTAAGACATATCGTCTCATACTAAAGTTCGTGTTTTCGACATTATGTGACGCAATTGTGTGCTCGATAACGGCTGTGGCGTCCGAGAAGAACCTGCAGTGGTAACATCTGAACTTTCCTGCAGAATATATAAAAGTATTTAAAGATTGGTGCCCTCAATTTAAGTAAATATATGTTTTACATATATTGCACGGGTAACTAATTATGTAACTATCCCACATGTTTTGAGCATACACAAATGTACCCTTTTGTGCAATATTTACTAGTACTTATTTTTTTTTCGCGACGAAAAAACTGTCGGTTTGAATCTAGCTCCAGTCAACAATTCTTTTTTTTTAATTGTAAGCTTAGATTGCAAATATGATTAATAAACTAGAACGACAGTCGCCCACGACCGCATTGTATCCCCCTGCCGCCATGTCAGAAAAAAAAATTCAACAAAGGGGAATAACTCCAAAATTAGCGACCCGAGAGTTGTGGTTCTTATGCGCGACACGTCGTTGACTCGTTATCTATGCATGAATGAAGTTTCGTTAAAATATTCCATACGGTTTCAGACTTATAGCCCGGACACGAAAGTGTGTGCGGCGGCGGCGTACGCGGCGGCGGCGGACGCGGTGGCGGCGTAGCGACGTTAAATCCATAGTATCCCCGACTATCAATGACAGTACAGTCTCACTACATCTGGTTAATATCCCTCATATATGATTTATTAATCATTTTTTGCAATTTCAATATTTTTCACTGTAGCGTGATTCGAACTCACAGCCTTTACATCTAAAGTCCAACGCCCCAACCACTCGGCCATTGCTGCTGGTTTTGTATACCAAATCAGTTGCCAAACAGACGGACGGATGAATACGACGCAGGGGTTATGCCATAAGCATCCCGTTCCTCGGAAGGCGCGCTAAAAATGACGTGACAGTTACTGGCATCGTTCGTAGTTACGGGCATCTTTCTACAGTTACGGGCATCATTTACAGAAATACAGTCAAAGTTACGGATGTCTCTGCGCTCCGTTACCCGTATCATCGGTGAAATTTTAAACGTCTATAAAAGCGGAATAAGCAACATTTGGGGAATACATAGGCATTAAAATCATAGTATATACACATATTGAGCTAACCATCGAATGCCATTAAATGCACGAAGCGTAAACAGTCGAAAATCGCGATATTTCAATTTACCTCGTTTCACGTCCGCCATCTTGGGATGTCCGTAACTGCAGTTACGGATATCACCTTACCCCCAGTGATGCTGTACAGCGGCTGGTACAAGCTGTCTCCACTTGCATTGATCAATAACACGGTGGGTAGAGTACGTCACATGCACTTGCTATTTGGATAGTTTTAATATCCCAGCAACTATTCAAGCGATTATGACGCGATACAGTGCAGATGCCCCGAAATTTGATTAGCAGCACCTGCCGATGTCCCCGTCCTCGTAGGTATTTAGGAGTTATTTCGAGAAAACACACCTTTTGCTGGAAATAAGGAAACATGGGATGCACAAGGATTTGAAATTCGTGTTTTCCGGACGAATTGGCGAGTATGCAGTGTTGTTGCATGTCAACGTAACTCTATCAGGGCCTGTGAGTGTTCGTGTCTCTCTTTCGGTGGCTATAAATTGCATCGTCTACCGATTTCGGGGCATATTTTGGATTCCAGTGCACCCATCCATCTTTCCTTATTTTCAGTAAAATGTAGTTGTTCTCCTAAACGGCTATATCAACAGGGTCGGCGACGTTGGCAGGTGTTGCTATTAAATTGTCTTGGGTATCTGCGCTTCATCGCGTCAAAATCGCTTCAGTAGTTGCTGAGATATTAAATAAAGTATGGTCTGAAGTGGAGGAGGTTTTTTTTACCTGATTCAGTGCACCCCATTCAAATAGCAGGATCCCGTGACGCACTATGCACACCATGAATAACAGCGTATTACGATGTTTGTGGATATCGCTTTTTACCAGAGAATAGGACGATCTCCGTCCAAATCAAGATAAAACGACTTCACCACGTGGTGTATTCTTACATATCCAAATTCTCCCAAAGTCGACAAATTGTTTGCAGAAAATAATCACTAAAGCTGCTATATTTACTATTCATCGTAACAAATGAGTATTTAAATTTAATAATTCGTTATACTTGGAATGCAGAACGTGACATTCGCTGAAATTAGACAATTACATTTAAGGATTATTTTCATCGTCACGGATCTCCAGAGCAACCACAAAACGGTGTCAATTACAGAAAAAGCTCTAAGTCTCCCAACATGGTTGGCTCCGATTGGTTGATTTCAGCAAGCAAATTTTCAACTGGCTGTCAGTTGTAACCGCTGTTGTCTAAAATTAGAACAATGACGGTCACTTTAACATACATTAGATCAAAATACTGAAAGTACTGAGACGGTTCAACTGAGTGGTAACAACATATACCTTACATGAAAAATGAGAGAAATAGAAGAATATTTAGTAATTTGGATACACCTGTATGGATATTCTGCATGTAAAATGTTTAATGCACACACAATTCCCCATTCAACGTTCTGAATTTCCAACTTTTCCCGGTTAAAGCAAGCTGCCAGTACCTACACCGAATAAACAGTTTGATACAACATTTAAATAAGTTCAATGCATTAGCATTGCACTTGTAATCCCACTAGCATTATTCTACACACACAGGTGCCACCACCACCCACTCCCCCACCCAGACAGATTTTAGGAAATGTAACCCAACCCATTGATAGTCAACCCATTTGTAGCCCATTTGTAGCCACATCATTTTTCGCATAAACAATGTGTAGCCCGATCCATTTGTGGCTCAACCAATTTGTAGCCCAAATCCAACACATTTGTCATTTGTAGCCCAACCCATTTGTAGCCTAAACCATGTGTTGTCCAACCCATTTGTAGCCTAACCCATGTATAGCCTAACACATTTGTAGCCCAACCCATTTGTAGCTTAAACCATGTGTTGTGCAACCCATTTGTAGCCTAACCCATGTGTAGCCTATCACATTTGTAGCCCAACGCATTTGTAGCCTAACGCATGTGTTGTCCAACACATTTGTAGCCTAGCTAAACCATGTGTTGTCCAACCCATTTGTAGCCTAACCCATTTGTAGCCTAAACAATGTGTTGTCCAACCCATTTATAGCCTAACCCATTTGTAGCCTAACACATTTGTAGCCTAACACATATGTAGCCCAACCCATTTGTAGCCCAACCCATGTGTAGCCTAACCAATTTGTAGCCTAACCCACTTGTAGCCTAACACATTTGTAGCCCAGCCCATTTGTATTCGAAACCATGAGTTGTCCAATCCATGTGTAGCCTAACCCATGTGTTGCCTAACCCATTTGTAGCCTAACCCATGTGTAGCCTAACCCATTTGTTGTCCAACCCATTTGTAGCCTAAACCATTTGTAGCCCAATCCATTTGCAGCCGCAACCATGTGTTGTTCAACCCATGTGTAGCCTAACCCATTTATAGCCTAACACATTTGTAGCCCAACCCATTTGTAGCCGGAACCATTTGTTGTCCAACCCATTTGTAGCCTAACCCATGTGTAGACTAACCCATTTATTTTCCACCCCATTGGTAGCCTAAACCATTTGTACCCCAACCCATTTGTAGCATAAACCATGTGTTTTCCAACCCATTTGTAGCCCTACACATTTGTATCCCAAACCATTTGTAGCCAAACACAGTTGTAGCCCAACACATGTGCAGCCCAACCTATGTGTATCCTATAGCGTAACACATTTGTAGCCTAACCCATTTGTAGCATAAAGCATGTGTTGTCCAACCCATATGTAGCCTACCCCATGTGTAGCCTACCCCATTTGTTGTCCAACCCATTTGTAGCATAACCCATGTGTAGCCTAAGACATTTGTAGCCAAACCCATTTGTAGTCTAAACCATATGTTGTGCAACCTATTTGTAACCTAACAAAGTTGTAGCCCAACACATTTGTAGCCCAACCTATGTATAGCCTAACACATCTGTAGCCTAACCCATTTGTAGCCTAAACCATGTGTTGTCGAACCCATTTGTAGCATAACCCATGTGTAGCTACCATTTGTTGTCCAACCCATTTGTAGCCTAACCCATGTGTAGCCTAAGACATTTGTAGCCCAACCCATGTGTAGCCTACACCCTTTTGTTGTCCAACATATTTCTAGCGTAACACATTTGTTGCCTGGCACATTTGTAGCCCAACCCATTTGTAGCATAAACTATTTGTAGCCCAACCCATTTGTAGCCTAAGCAAATTTGTTGTCCAACCCATTTGTAGCCTAACACATTTGTAGCCTAGCACATTTGTAGCCCAACCAATTTGTAGCCTGACACATTTGTTGCCCAACCCAGTTTTAGCCGAACACATTTATAGCCTAACCCATTTGTAGTAACACATTTTGTAGTACAAACATTTTGTAGCCAACATATTTGTAGCGTAACAAATTTGTAGCCTAACACATTTGTTGCCCAACCCAGTTGTAGCCTAACACATTTGTAACCTAACCCATTTGTAACCTAACCCATTTGTAGCCTAACCCATTTGTTGCCAAATCCATTTGTACCTCAGCCCATTTGTAGCCCAAATCATTTATAGTCCAACCCAGTAGTCCAATCCAATTGTAGCCCGATCCATTTGTAACCCAACCCAGTAGTCCAACACATTTGTAGTCCATTCCATTTATAGCCTTACACATTTTTAGCCCAAACCATTTGTAGCCTAACACTTGTGTAGCATGACCCATTTGTAGCCTAACATACTTGTAGCCCTACACATTTGTAGCCTAACACATTTGTTGCCCAATCCATTTGTACCTCAACCCATTTGTAGCCTCGCCCATTTGTAGCCTAACACATTTGTAGCTTAACACATTTGTTGCCCAATCCATTTGTACCTCAACCCATTCGTTGCCCAACCCATTTGTAGTCCAACTCAGTAGTCCAGTCCATTTGTAGCCCGATCCATTTGTAATCCAACCCAGTAGTCCAAACCCATTTGTAGCCAATCCATTTGCAGTCCAGACCAGTAGTCCAACCAATTTGTAGCACAGCCCAGTAGCCCAATCCATTTGTAGCCCGATCCATGTGTAGTCCAACCCAGTAGTCCAACCCATTTGTAGCCCAATCCATGTGTAGTCTAACCAAGTAGTCCAATCCATTTGTAGCCCGATCAATTTGTAGTCCAAGCCAGTAGTCCGATCCATTTGTGGCCCAATTCATTTGTAGTCCAACTCAGTAGTCCATTCATTTGTAGTCATTTGTAGCCAAATCCATTTATTGGCCAACCCAGTAGTCCAGTCCATTTGTAGCCCAATCCATTTGCTCTTATGACACGAGGATAATGATATATAATTGCGGCACATGCTGTAACGTCAAAATTCTCAGCTTATCGTCTGCTTCTCGAACTTTCCCATATTTTACGGCTATTTAAACCATGCAAAAACATTTATTTGTTCTCGTCAATATTACATTTTTAACAAATTGAAGAATTAGCCTTCTTTTTGTTTCGTGAAACTTGGTCCACTATTGATTTATTGCGAAAACAACAATTTCGTCTGTTAAATTCCATATATATCTTCACAGAGTGAATATGTCTATGGTATTTAACACAGGTATCTTATTTTAATTTCAGAAAAAGTGGACCGATTTTCAAAATGTAACTTGTTTTCTCAGTTAGATCATTTCCAAGTTATCTAGCTAGTATAGGTTTCGGAGTCAAAATCCACTAGTTTTTGTTTTTCGACTCCTCCTGCAGCTGGTCCAGTTCTTCAGCCCATGTTAAATTCCCATCGAGAAATCATTTTTCGTAATCAAATCAATATTTGACCAAATTTCACGAAATAAAATGAAGACTCATTGTTAAAGGTACATGCCCGCTCAGTAGGCACAAACTGATCTTTGTATCAGATACATCATCTGATACATTTTCTGGCAAAATAAACATTCATTCACAATTACCCCACGTATTGATTGACAGTATTATACATTTTATATCAACCGTAAATGTTCACACTGATATCAGGGGCGATAACCGTGTTTCCCTAAAATTAATATTTATTCTCTGTATTTATTTTTTGATGTGCATTGATCATACTTTATAACCTCTCGAAAATATTATTGTTTTCAGGTTACGCATTTAATTAGTATAAACAATTAAAAAATATCATGCCTCATTTGTATATGAAAATAGCCTGATACAACCGCGCGTCACTATCAGTAAAATAAACATTACTAAACGATTATTATATTCTGTTCTATATCTGTTTAGCGGGCACTCTTACTTTTTGGAACTGGTGGAATAGTGACACAATTGTACACTTATTGAATTCCTGTAAGGAACAGTTTGTGCCTACTGAATGGGCATGTACCTTTAATTTTTATTTTTTTTACATTGTGGATATATCCGTAATATTTAGGCAGGTTTCGTGAGACAGACAGTAATTTATCACGTGGTCCGTGTATGTACTTACGTTGGCCGACGGACGCCGACTCTCTGTCGGTGAAACCGACTTCACCATGTTCCGATGAACCAGGACTATACGTGCCTGAAGTTACACACAGATGAACGGGAATATTTAAGGTACATGCCCACTCAGTATAGGCACAACATGTTTTTTTATATCAGAGACATTATAGTAATGAATGGCCTTTTTGTGGAATTTATCGGGGTATAAACTTGGAAAAGTCGCGGGAATACTGGACGAAGGCCGGAAGGCCTCGTCCAGTATTCCCGCGACTTTTCCAAGTTTTTATCCCCGATAAATTCAACAAAAAGGCCATTCATTCCTTATAATTCCAGCATTTGAAATAAATTCATCAAGAAAAATGTGTTTTTTATTTTCCGTTTTCTTAAGAATTATTTTAACTGCGCCTCACGGTTACGGAAAGTTGTTCGGCGTGGGAGTTTACTGGGATATACATTTTGGACAGAGACTTGCTACGGACCAATCATTTGATTGGCCCGTAGCAAATGCCGAACTACTTTCCGTAACCGTGAGGCGCAGTTAAAATAATTCTTAAGAAAACGGAAATAAACACATTTTCTTGATGAATTTATTTCAAATGCTGAAATTATAAGGAATGAATGGCTTTTTTGTGGAATTTATCGGGGATATAAACTTGTAAAAGTCGCGGGAATACTGGACGAGGCCTTCCGGCTTTCGTCCAGTATTCCCGCAACTTTTCCAAGTTTATACCCCGATAAATTCCACAAAAAGGCCATCCATTCCTATATTATTATACGTTTTATAGCAAGGGGGCATTTCCATTATTTATATCCTAAAAAGGAAAACGGCGGAAACAACTATGTATTCTCTCTATTTATCATACTTTATAATCTGTTAAGAAAAGACGTTTTTTTTTCTGTGACGCTTTTAATTTACATAATAATTTAAAAATATCCTGCCTGGTTTGGATAAAAAATAGCTTGATGCTACCACGCGTCTCAACATGTATCAGTAAATTAAATATAACTAAATTATTATATCTGAATTACGGGCACTCGTATTTTTTAATACTGGCGGAATAGTTACACAATTATACAATTATTTAATTATTGTAAAGAACAGTTTGTGCCTAGTTAGTGGGGTCCCAACTTTAAAACCAGGGGTCACAAGTTTCACTAAACTTCGTACGACTAAAATGTTCGTAAATGCAAACTTAGGATCGTCTGGAAATTTAAATTGATGGATTTACATTTATTGAGCACATGTTAAATAAATCTAAATCCAATATTTGTTTACAAGAAAACATTGTTAATGTGAAATTTACAGACTCACAATTTTACACTCAATACGAACATTTTAGTCGTACGAAGGTTAGTGAAACGGCCCCCCATATGTCTCGGGTGCATGTATGCCTAGAAAGTGATTACAAATAATAGGGAAACAAATGTAGATTTGTATCGTATTTCTGAACCCAATTGTACATATAAGTGGCCTGAAAAAGTTTTTTTTGCATTAGCAAAATATAAGGTATCGACAATGCCAAGCCGTGCGTAAACGTTTGCCGTGACACGAGGAAACTGTTTGAACCCCAAGGCAAAGATCGAAGGTCACGGGTTCAAACAGTTCCCAAGGGCTACGGCAAACATTTACCAACGGCTGGACATTGTCGAACGTTATTGTTAAATTTCTGTTGGAAATATCATGCAATTTCAGCATATATGCAGTACTTTCGGTACTTTGATAATTTGTTTCAATCAAACCGCTCTAATTTACACATACATATTCCGGGGCCGCGGTATACGTCGTGTGATGCGGCCGAGCCAATTTCAAATTTTAGTGAGACCGTTGTGAACTGGTTTGGTGACGTAATGGCGCGTTCTAGTAACGTCATGAGTGACATGCATTACGTAGGTGTTTGCTTGGCCCCGGAATGAGCATTGTCTGCTCCCAGTCGATCGATCGATTGATTGATTGAATGATTGCATGCTTGGTTGTTTGTTTGGTTGGTTGGTTGGTTGGTTGGGGTTGGTTGGTTGGTTGGTTGGTTGGTTGGTTGTTGGATTGGTTGGTTGGTTGGTTGGTTGGTTGGTTGGTAGGTTGGTTGGTTTATTGATTGATTGAGTGATTGATTGGTTTGTTGCTTGGCTGATTGATTGATTGAATGATTTTCCGAATGTTGATAAATACAGATTCCGGTTGCTTCCGAATATATCCGACACTCATCGAGTACCTGTCGGGTTGGCGATCCAGAAAACATATTTTCCCCGGTTATCTCAGCATACAAAGTTCAACAACAGATGGTAGATGAATTCCCAGAGCAGACGACAATCTGAAATGCAGCGGTGTCTTTCGTTGTCAGTCCCGGCCAGCATCTCCGGTAACCCGAGTGTCATTGTAGGAAGCGTATATTGTAGGAAGTAGAGTCCAGTTACTTTGAGAATACAAGGCTAGTTAGTGTCTTTATATACCAAGTTTATCAGGCAAGGCTAAAAAACGCGTAGAAATTCCGAGATTTTCCAACCAAACCAACCGTTTCCGAGCCGAGCCTGATAAACGTGATATCAAAATACACTAGCATGGTATTCTATTTATCAGGTAATGTTTTTTCATACATAATGAGCTATTCTGACGCTGTTTTCGTTGAAAAGAACGTGGACTTCTTTCCGTGACCTCGGTCACCAAGTGACAGCAGACGAATCCAGTTTGTGCAGTATCAAATTTCGCCAGTCCAACGACAGCATTTTTCTTTAGTCTAAGGGACACGACTATTACTCACAGTTAGTACTACATCGATTATCTCCCTTATACAGTAATTGAGTCATTGAATTAAAATCGGTGGATGCCATCCTGAACATTAATAATTAAATAATGAAACTTTTATCTCGTTTAGTCTGCTCTACATTGCCAACCGGGGTTTAGTTGGTAACCTACCAAAACGTCACAGATTACTTAGTGCCTGTGACCTGGGACGAAAATGTATATATGGTCCCTGCTGTGACGTATCGCTAGGTCATGCGTTGTTCGCGTGATTGCTAATGTCCCTAGTTAACCACTATAGTACCTGCCGATCTGTACTGCATAAACTCAGCCATGACGTCATCGTACGGTGTCGTTTCGGTGGCCGTCCTCACACATTTTAGGCAATTTATGGAGTTTTCGGGCCCGCGACACCAGCCGAAACAAATTTAGGAATATTTTAACTTCAAATAATCACATAATCTGTTTGATGCATGCACTGACTACCTGATAGGTACAAGAGCTATATTAACAACAAACGCAAACTCAGACATAATGCACAGGCTGTCAGCACTCTGCTATGTTTACACAAAATGTGCCAAAATCTGCATTTATTTGGCCGCGGCCACACATTTCACAACATGGATTTCAAATATCCCATTCGGACACTGCACTAATACTTGCTAATTGTACCAATTCTGCAATCACACCTTGTCACACTGATCATAGTCTGTACTGGTACCGACCGTTTTGTTTTCAAGCAGCAGACCTGCCTTTCTGACAGATAAAATGGCTGCCAATATTTCGGACGAAAATTCCGAGCAGCAGTTTCGCACTCTTCTGCAACTGAAATCATGCCAGCATGACACAGATGCAAGCAAAATCACATACTTTTGCAAAAAACATCATATGATGTTGGCTAATTAATTGTAGAACATTTTCATAAGCCACAGACATGTGTTTTTTTATGTATTTACTACTAATCCAGATATGTTTAGATGGTAGTACATGTAACGATCACAGGTTCTTGAATAACGGTTCATATGTCGGTGTTTTATGGGTTGTTTCTGTATTTTTCGATTTGGGTGCATTGTTACCAACATACAATTTACGTAACCTCAAGCGAATAACACGTATACGTATAAATGGGGCCCTAAAGTTCGGAACGGTGAATGTGTAGATAATTGTTGGCTATTTCTGTCGTGTGTAATGTTTGAGCATTAGTAGTTGCACAAAACTTTGTAAATTACCCAAAACCAAATCCACCAAAATACTCATATGACACCGACATAATGACCATCTGTTCAAACACCCGGGGGCTATTTCACGAAACTTAATACGACTAAAAAGTTCGTAATTGCAAAATTAAAATAGTCTGTAATTTTCACATTAACAATGTTTTCTTGTAAACAATTATGGGATTTACATTTATTGAGCAAAGGCTGCATATGCAGCCTCTGCTCAATAAATGTAAATCCATCAATTGAAATTTCCAGACGATCCAAAATTTGCACTTACGAACATTTAAGTCGTGCGAAGTTTAGTGAAACGGCCCCCTGTCGTAACGAGCTGAAATTGCTTGTTAGAAATTAACCCGAATTTTCTGTAGTCTCGCACTTCATTACAGACAGAAAACTCTGGTTAGTTAGAAATATGACGGATATTTCATTGATGGGATTGCGAACAGTGCATATCCTGATCAGTCTGTGCTGGTGCACAGGCTGATCTGGATCTATGCTGGTCGCAAGAAACATATATAGGCCCCATTACTCCAGTCACAACCACAAATAATCCGCATGTGTTTAGGCCGTAAGAACTGTTTGTTTACATAATCTGGTCAAGTGGTGTGCGTGTACTTCACAGGTATTTTAATTTATTTTTGACATTCATTATCAACCATTTTATTTTATAATTCTGAATATTTGTCATTTGAAGTGTGAAATATCAAGAAATGTAGTGGCGTGAAAGGCAACAGAAATTACCTCAAATGTTAAGTTTTCAGATTGTTGACGACGGACGAACGCCTTTGGAAGGCGTGTTAAAAGGGAAACCAGCAGGGAAATGGCAAAATTTAGTGACTGGGTAAATGGTTTGATAATAGCAAGTATTGTTCTAGTTTCTCGACCAATGAAAGCAGAGCAGTTCGTCTCAATTAGTCGCATATTGCGACGCTTTCCCCAGTATCCATTAAATTGATCATTAATTGATGCAATAACTCAGCAGTTATATTTAGAACCACAGGCCACGCCGTGTTGACGTACTTTCCTGTGAAGTGCACCATGTGTACGACCGGTTCAGTGTCACACCGCCAATCACGTAACAGTATCGTTGCTGAAAACACGTTTATGGGCAGCGCTCCATTCTACTAGACAGTTGCCCGCGATGGGGCGGGGCAACTAATAAGTTAGTTATAGTTCACATATTGAATTTTTAATAAACTACATTACGTGTATACAGATCTGATGGCTTACGCCAGGCGTCGTATACTCAGATGAGTATAGATAAGATCAATCTTTTCATGTGATCAACATTGTTTATCCCCAATTTTTTACAGGCGAATTATAGGCACAATTAGGTTTAGTAGCCTATTACACCAACAATGCAAAGTATACTTATCTAGCAAAGTATACTTTGAGGGAGAAATCTTCAATTTAAGGATAAATTTATTAATTTTTATTAGACTGAATGTATTACATTATCACAGCCAATTTGGCTGTGATAATGTAATAAATTCAGTATAATAATTCTGCATACTTTCAATCAAGAAATATATAAAATGGTTAGTTCTATATGAAAAATAAATGATTACTCCCTCAAAGTATACTTTGCTAGATAAGTATTCTTTGCAATTTTGATGAAATCGGCTACTATGTTGCCTATTCTGTTTCATTGTTTTCTAGGCATATCTGAGTCTCAGTGCAATGAAGAAACAAATACATTCATTTTAAGTTAACATATATGGAGATGATAATGGAGTCATTTGTACGGAGCCCCGCAGAGGACATGGATATTTTTTTTATTAATTCGTTTCCACGATATAACAATTCGTTCCCTCAATTTAACAATTCGTTCACTCATATTAACCCACGATATAATAATTCGTTCCCTCAAATTCACAATTCGTTACCACGAAATGACAATTCGTTACTCAATTTAACCATTTGTTCCCTCGAATTAACAGTTTGTTCCCACGATATAACAAATTCGTTCCCACGAATTAACAATTCGTTCCAGTGGGAACGAATTGTTATGTCGTGGGAACGAATTGTTAAATTGAGGGAATGAATTGTTAATTCGTGGGGAACGAATAGTTAAATTGAGGGAACGAATTGTTAATTCGATGGAACGAATTGTTAAATTGAGGGAACGAATTGTTATTTCGTGGGAACGAATTGTTAAAAAAAACCATTCTACGTCCCTTCGTACATTTGTCACCACCATGTTATATGATAGTGGATGCATTCAATTGTTTTGAAGTATCATTACCAGTTGTATGTGAACCCTGAAGGAGTGCACAATGCGAAAGCGAGAAATCCGAAACTCAAATGAAATGTCATGTAAAGCATGAACTGTATTTGGCGAAATCAATGAGGTGATTCTAATATGTTGGAGTAACAAGCTTTAGTGGAAAATATTTGAAATATTCAAAACAGGAGATGACAAAGGTTGTATTACTGCCAACATATATGCTGGACATCAAAGGGAATAGCGGTCAATAGCCACATACTGGTATAAACCCATTTAACATGTTTAACACCACAGACTCTACAGCAATATTTGCAAACTTTATGTAGTTCCAGATGACCGGCTTAAGAGCCGTCTCATCAGGATCTGCACTGTATTTTCATATATATATTTAAAAAAAAAAGTCTTTTTAAACGGACTAGTGTGAAAATCATTTTTTGACGAATGGATTGGCCGGAGAATTATCATGGATCAATCCCATTCATTTACATGGAGTAGACCTAGATATTATCTACACTATTCAGTTTTAATAATACAACGCCAAAACTGTTTACAAATTAAAATAAAATTATCACTAAATTACAATAGCAGACAGTATTAACTAATAAGGCCTAAACAAATTAGCTGTGTTTCAGGTTACATGCTGAAAAAAGGTTTGGTCGGTAGGTTTTCAATTTTTTTTAGGCAAACATAAGTGAAAACTAGCAAATATTGTTTTAAATATTAGCTATACTTACAGTATTGGTTTAAAACACGCTTTGTGCATAACAATGACTAACTAGTTAAATATACTTTTTGCATAAAAAATATTGAAGTAACAATTTATTTCATTATTTTTTTTAAATGAATGAAACAAATTACGACCACATCAAAAAAGCAGGGTCTGTCGGGATACCTGAAACACGGCTTATTTGTACACGTTCTTAGGGAGAAGTACCCCACTCAAGTGTGTGTTATTCAGACATATATACTGGACACTATAGACATGGGTTCATGCCGTCACATTACCCTTAAGGGGTTGCAATGGGGATTCTCAGATCACCAGTTGCTCATTTTTGTCAATTATGCATAAAACATAGGTATTATAGATGACAGGTATCACAAATTATATACATCAGTTTCTTATGTACACACACCACAGTACGTTATTGTGGTACAATCTATAGTTGTTGCATTCAGTGAAAAACGGACTAAGACAATAAACAGGCAGATGCAAAAAAAAGCACCCTACAATATGTTTACCAGTAGTATTGAGAATAACAATGCTTGTTTAATCAGAATGGGCCCCACTGGGACTCGAACCCATGTCACTAGTATGAATACCAGTATGCTAGCCGCTGCACTACAAGGCCTGACCAAACCGATAAACACAATACTATGTTAAATTGTATATTAAAAGCTTATGTACATGTATAACACGGGTCTCTCGTGGATCCAAAAAAAATATTAAAAAAAGAAGAAACGCGATGTTTGTGACAGTCATCAAAGTACAACTACCGCGCATGTCATACCGGGCTTAGAAAGTTCTTGAACCAGTTCCCACATTTAAATATAAGATAACTACCGCTTTGTGTCACCAAGTAATGTCAATGTTATGAGACATATATCCGTGTTAACACATAATTATCGCTAATAAATGGTTGTGTGTTCGGTCGCTTTTCTCTATTTTACTCGACAGGTGTAATATTTAGCATTCTATAAATAGACTGGTGTTTGTGTGCAATCTGAAACAATACATTCAGCATTATCTGAGCATGGGATCACGTGGTCTATTGTTTACACTGCAGCCCACGATAATCATGATGTCGCGCGTAAATCGTAAATTTCATTCACCAATATGACTTGCAGTGTAAACAATATATCACGTGACCCTACATCCTGAGATTATGCACGTATCAACAGCTAATCGTCCGCATGAATAGGCAGGACACGTGACCATTATTTAGTATCAATCCTTTTAAGCGCCTGTTGATCGCGAGCAGTATACATTGTAATAAGCGTCTGTCTATCGCGAGCACTATACAACTTAATAAGCATGATTTTATGAATAATTACTTTAACTTCTGTTCAAATGACATGATTGTATATAGGTCCGTTGCTAATGGAATTCCCGCAATAGTTGGTAACCGAAATGCGGATGATACCAGTACCCGTGCATGTCCCGAAATTGTATAATGCTATCGGATTCGATCGCGATTTGAAATATTGGACCCCAACCATCGCGTTATAATGGAGCTGCAGTGTAATACACGATTTATGCAGAATTCCTTTCAGTTGCTGAGCCACTTAAACCGGAATTTGCCAGAAAGACCGAAAGAGTCTATATATCGGAATGTTATCTATCGCTGGCTTGACTCCGGTATTTCACACTCGCCGAAAACAAAGTTGCTAAATTAATGCATTTAAAGCACGTAATGTATAAATTTAGTATCAACATTTTACCCTATATAATTTATATATATTTAATAATATATCATAAGTGTCACAGGGTGAGAAACATGTGCACCGGCCCGGGGATCGAACTCGAGACCTCTGGTTTACCGTACCATCTAACCGACTGAGCTAGCACGAATACACACTTCCTCCCCACAGAGAGTTACGTACCGCGACATACTCCCCCCGCCAAATTGGAATTCGTCGACGAATTCTATATTTAATTTAAATTCCATATTTTTGGTAGATTTTGGGTAGTATCATATATAGCAGTCACGGTCCCTCGTTGGGCGCCAAGTGTCACAGGGTGCCAAATGTCAAAGGGTGCCAAATGTCACAGGGAAGAAACATGTGCAGCGATCCGGGCTCGAACTCTGGACCTCTGGTTTACCGTACCATCGCTCTAACCGACTGAGCTATCCGGGCACGAATACACACTTCCTCCACACAGTGAGTTACGTACCGGGACATAAGCAATTATGCATGCGGTCTGCACGTGTCTTTAACCCTTTATATTCTGAGCATTTTCCAAATATAAAATACATAAGCAATTATGCATGCAGTCTGCATGTGTCTTTAACCCTTTACATTCTGAACATTTTCCAAATATTTCCCTCTTGTTTTTCCCATTGAAAGTATATGTTGTGTCCACTCATTTCAACCGTCTCAACGAGACGGTTCAAATGGTGGTTTCCACTGAGAAGTTTAATCATTTTTGTCCGGCTATTGGTACAGTCCGACTACTGGTTACTGCCAATGATATGACGAAAATTTTGCAGACATTTTTTGCAACTTTCCGTCTAGAACACACTTTGTTTTCAAGACAAAAGAGAATCCCAAAGATCTACCAAAACAAATACATACAATGAGCAACAAAGTTAACTGTCACACAACAAAACTATTTACAAGTCGCATCCCTGTGTTATCTTTGTCAGCACTCGGTGGTTTCAGATTACGAAGGTCAACGAAGTGGGTGGGGTAACAAAAGTCAAACACTTTACTGCAATTCTCGGGACCTGCGCATAAACCAGTACTTGTACCATGTTCCTCCAGATGATATGGCTATAGTATGATCTTTTTAACGTTTTGTGAGACTAGTAATGTCTTGGAATGTACCAATTTAAACACCTACCGATCGGAGAACAAAACGCCGAATCTTTCCAAATTACAAGCAGACGTAAATTATTGCGCATGAGCGCGTTTTCAGAAAAGTAGATAAAGCTTGATCTAAATTAATTAATATTGGTTTTATTTATCAATCCTGTGTATTATTTGTATTAGTTTGAACAATTACAGAGTCTGTAGCTGAGAAATCTTTTTATCAAATATGGAACTATTTTTTACTGCGGAAAATACAAATGGTGAAGTGCCTGGCTGTTCCATTTATCGACCATAATGGCTGTTCACATCCAAAATCGGGCACAAATTGTCCCAAAACACGATTTTCATTTGTTCCCCTTAGCTGTGCATGTCAACACGTAGAGCACCAAAGTGTGGGCTTATTGTGGAAATTTCATGAAAAGTTATGTGTTGAGTTTTCCGTAATAAAACCTGCCCAAATGCCCCCTGACTCGGCGATTTTTCCTGGCCGTTCTTCAGCGACAATAACTGTCACTAGACTGGCGTCCAGTATCCAGTAATTTCTCGCTTTCGTTATCCACACCTACGCCTTTCGAATTCAAGATAACCCTGTCTTGTTTATACTTCTTGTAAAGGTACATGCCCACTCAGTAGGCACAAAATGTTCAATATACCAGAGACATCATCTGGGACTTTTTCTGTCAAAATAAGCATTAATTCACCATTACCCCACGTATTGAGTGGCATTATTATACATTTCACATCCGACGTAAATTTCCACACTGATATCAGGGGCGATAACCGTGTTTCCTTAAAATGTTAACGGACATTATATTATTTTTTTAGGTGACAAATTTAATTAATATAAATAATTTAAAAATAGTATGCCGCATTTGCATAGGAAAATAGCCTGATACCACCGCGAGTCACTATCAGTGAACTAAATATGATTAACTAATTTGTATATTGGGCACTCGTAACTTTTATAGCTGGTGGAATAGTGACAGAAATATACACTTATTTAATTCCTATAAAGGAACATTTTGTGCCCACTGAGTGGGCATGTACGTTTAACTCTTAGAATGCTGGAACCGAAAATATCGTCTGCTGCTTTCTGCGAAATGTTGTCTTTTCACTCTCAATAAAACGTGGTCTGACAGCACATTAGAATCAATTCCTATGAAAATGATTCTAAAGTGCTGTAAAATCATGTCTTTCATTAAGAAATGGAAACTATACTATAAACAGCAAACGACAAATCTGTAGTTCAGAATTGTAAGGGCTAAGAGAAAATAAGATAACGAAAACGGTTGAGATGTTCGGTTACTGTCTGTTTCGCGTAAACCTTTACATTGTATTGCTATGTATTTACATCTGGTGTATGCACAAAAGAACACTATCCCTAGATATACATGGTGGTCATTTTATTATTAAAGGTACACGCCCACTCAGTAGACAGAAACTGTTCTTTATATTAGGGACATCCTCCGAGACATATTCTGGCAAAATAAACATTCATTCACCATTACCCCACGTATTGATTGACATTATTATACATTTGCACACTGATATCATGGGCGATAACCGTGTTTCCTTAAAATGTTAACGGACATTACTATTTATTATCTGTAGTTATTTTTTGATGTGCAATCATCATACTTTATAATCTGTCGAAAATATATTTTTGTTCAGGTGACACATTTAATTAGCATAAATAATTAAAAAAATAACATGCCTCATTTTCATATGAAAATAGCTTGATAACACCGCGCGTCACTATCAGTAAAATATTTATTACTAAATAATTATATCTGTATAGCGGGCACGTGTAATTTTTAGAACTGGTGGAATGGTGACACAATTATACACGTATTTAATTCCGATAGAAAAAAGCTTGTGCCTACTGAGTGGGCATGTACCTTTAAAATCGGTAAGTGTTTAAACAGTTATTGAGAAAACACATTTTAAATGCATTTGCGCTACACACAAGGTGAACATAAATCTTCTGTGATCTTGTATATATAGACTTCGCGTGTACGTATGTGAAACAAAACGCCAGTTCTATGCACACACTGTGGCCAAATATTATTAAAATTGGTGAAGTAATTCATAAGTTTTTAAAGGTACATGCCCACTCAGTAAGCACAAAATGTGATTTATTTATGACATAAGTGTATAATTGTGACAATATTCCACCAGTTCTAAAAATTACGACTGCCCGCTATATTGATATAATCACTTAGTAATATTTACTTTACTGATAATGACTCGCGGTGGTATCAGGCTATTTTCATATGCAAATGAGGCATGATATTTTTTAATTAATCATACTAATTAAACGCTTCACCTGAAAACAAATATTTTCAACAGATTAGAAAGTATGATCATTTCACATCAAAAAATAAATACATAAATAGTAATGTCCGTTAAAAGTTTAAGGAAACGCGGTAATCGCCCCTGATATCAGTGTATAAATTTACGTCTTATATAAAATGCATAATAATGCCAAACAATACGTGGGGTAATGGTGAATGTGTGGCAGAACATGTCTCAGATGATGTCTCTGATATAAAGAACATGCTTTGCTTACTGAGTGGGCATGTACTTTTAAGAAATGAAAAGTGCTACTAACGTAAGTACGCACGTATGTATCGCTATATCCGAGAAGATAAATATTGTATTTACACTAGTTGTATAGAGATAATTTAGGTTATTATATACGTACTTTCGTTTCCCATTGAAACACAATACCATTCAAGACGTAAATGTTTTTGCATATTGACATATCGTGAGTTCATATTGGTCAGTGCCGAAACTACGCTTCACAACGCAAAATCGTTCCTTCTAAATCACCATTAATATGTTTTTTTTATTTACATTTTGTATATTTTTGAAACCCATATAAATTTCGAAAGATGTATGTGTATAATAAAAACGTTATTTGCTTTGTATGTGGATATATGCCGCTCGTGCATATATCCCCATACAAATAAAATAACCTAAAGTCGCGCAATATTGTTGACCGGGAACTTGTTTTTTTAATTATATACATTTCGCAAACATTGTATTAGCGAGCGTACCTCACTATATCCCCAGTTACCTATGTAAACAGGGGATTTGGTGAGGTACCCGCGCAATAGGTAATGCGGTCAAATAGGTCACGATGCAGTGACTATTTCAGATCAATAACTTATGTTGTAAGCAATTGTAATGTGTATTTTCAATATTTATATTATTAAAATGTATCATATCGGTACCCCTTTAAGTAATATTTGTATATTTTAAATGTATTGCTGTTCTCATGAAGCGTATACTATAGGAATTACTTAATCCAGCTTATATTGAGGCAAATCACTCAGCCTTAAAACATACTGCTGGAGTATAAACCATAGTATCGTATATTATTCATAAGTATATCACTATTAAAAATTAATTACAATATGTATGCATATTATTAAAACAGTAGATGCTACCGCTGTTTCGCTATATGTGATATATATAACAAAACATTTTTTTTATTCGTCCGCGTACGGATTTCTGTCACACAAAGCGCCATTTTCAGTTCATATTTTGACCTGTGCATATGAACCGGACTAAGTTTAAACAACGCTCGATTCCGTCCAATTCAAATTTCTCTGCAGAATGTTCTGACTAACTACATAAGTAATGTTGCTAAATAAGTGTTAACGCCTGGAACATGGTCATCACTAAAAGGAAAAAACCACAGTCGTATTGTTGAAAAATAAGATTTACCTGAGACCTCATGGGGGCCGCCATTAATCCAGTGTAAACAATAGACCGTGTGATCCCATTCCCTGACTAGCCCCCGTTTAGTGAAATGGTGTGCTAATCATGATATTATGTTCCCCAATAATTGGAAACGGTTTGAATTTCTCGGTAAAAACTACGAAAGTCATAAAAAAAATAACGATGTATATTTAACATTGGATACGCGTAAACGGTATTACTCTCTCATCGGATCGTCAGTTGTCGTCGATAGCGATTTAACGTACTGATCTGGTCTTAATTTATTGTCAACTTTCAACGCCATTTACAGAATATATGGCTAATTTTTTAAATAAATAACGGAAAATTACGATGACGTCTGCTTTGAAATATCTGTCAACTTGCGGACGTAATTTAAGGAAATCGATTATATTTTAAGGCTACATCTGTGACTAATTACGAATTTATGAATGGTCTTTGGCTACACCCGACACATTACACAGATCTAGTTGTAAATACACGTCGCTTTGTGTGGAAAAAAAATCGATAATGCGCAGTCGTGTGTGACGAGGTGTTGATCTGATGACACACCACACAGCTGTAAATGTTGACCCTTAGGTAATGTTTTGAAATTGACGTGTCGTTTTGATATGTGCCGCAACACCTCACTGTCGGAGACAACATGACAACGATATACTCTCGATTATACACAGATCTATTAGACGGCTGGTTATTTAAAAAAAAAAAAAAAATAATTCAGTACACCGTTATTTAAAAAAAAAAATAATTCAGTACACCTTCGCCGATATTGTTTTTAGAAAATCAGTAATATTTTCCGTAAATGGTGTTGAAAAGTTAACAAAAATTCTATCACCGTATTTAGTTGTGCCGATATTGTTTTAAAAAATCTGTAATTTGTTTCCGTAAATGTGTATATATTACTTAAAGACGGACACTTTCATCGTTAGTAAGTTTCTATCAATGTATAGCAATTTTTATTAAAATCATAAAATTGTGAAAATATTAAAATCACAAAAACAATATATATGGAGAAAAAAAATAATACTAAGTCGAGGTTTGAAACCCCGACCAATTCGGGAATCGGTAATTAAATCATACAAGTCGGCGACCTTAACCTCACGACTATTGCGCCATTCACGACGATTACATTTATACAGAAGTGCTATCAGTATTACGCAACCATTTGAACGTAATAATTATTAAATTATTTGCAACTCCATCTACAACGATACCATTACAGAGATACGTTATTGAAACAACATGTATTAGTACCCATAGCATAACGAAGTAATGTATCATTATATATCACAGGAGATAGATTAAAACTATATATACTAATAAACAGAACAATCCGCTTGGCTCGTATGAAAATAGTTCGCGTGATATTGATTATCTCCCTTGCCGAAAGTAGTTCACTGATTTATTAATTCCAAATAAGACGTGTTTGCGTAATGCGTGAGTCACTCCCAATTTATATGCGCCTCAAAACATATACAGAACATAAATAAAGTAAACACATTAGTGATGATTTAGAAGGAACTATTTTAAGAAGTGAGACGCAATTCCGGTACTGACCATTGTCATACCGCAGATAAGTTCTAGGCTTTTCATTGGCTAGCTTGCCTGGTCATATATATTATATGACCTGCCAAGGTCGTCAGACATACAGGAATTGCGATTCCCCTCCGGCGCCTCGCGTCCAATGAAAACACATTTTGCAAGCGTATACCGATTGCGAATTGTATTCCTCACTAAACACAATAAAAACCCGAATTGATCAATAAAGGTAACAAATTGTACACTCAAAACCAGTCGTTATTGTTTGTTTTTCCATAAATATTCTTCGCTCATCAAAATATGAGCGAAAAATGCCACACACTGTCCCGTTTAGTGTTTTCAAATCTCAACATAATTGGCTTCGTGACACGGCTATATTTAGGTCATAAACTATGGGTTCCACTCACGAAATGCGGCGTAGCAATGACAGCGAATATTTAGGAACCAGTCGCATTCTTCTAGAGGCGCCAAAGGGAGAGCAGATCGATAGGGCAGTGAAATATAAATTAAATTAGAGTCGTTATAAAGTCGTTTTCGATGGATTTCTTACTCCATATTTAGTTTGTTTTCGTTTAATAAAAAAACAAAATGTTCATTTACGCCTTTATATTAAGACTGACGGTAGAAAATTGAATCTCGGATTATTTTTCTTCCTGAAAAAACGCAAAGATTAAAAGAAGAGATATCTTTATACGGCCAAATAACGGATCTGCGGTATGACAAATACGTTATTGTGATTCTACACAGGCTATATGGTGTAATATTGCGCGTTTTACTATTACACCATATAGCCTGTGTAGAATCACAATAACTTATAATATGAACTCACGAGACGGCAATATGGAAACAATATTGACTGCTTGCGTTCCATTGTGTTTCAATGGGAAACGAAAGTACGTATATACAAAGAAACGGATATGTTTAGGCGAAACAGACAGTAGTCTAGACGCAATACGTGTCGTATCAACGCAACTGTCCTGGTGTTTGACGACCTTTCACCTGCGTTGGTTTCCCGGTGAACAATAAATAGTTCCACGAATGTTATAAATAGGAAATTCACCGCTATAGCAATAAAAGTGACGTAAAGTGACGTTTGCGACCAGTGTAGTCCCAGATCATCCTGCGCATTCGCGCAGTCTGATCAGGGACTACACTATTCGTAGCTTGCTTCGGATGTCAGTCAGTCTCGCTGCATCTAAAGGGTAGTTTCGAACGCAACCTGATTACGCGAGTGTGTTACGTATCAGCTGGACACTTGTCAAATACGCACTAAGCCTGTTTTTGTTGTGGCGGGCCATATGTGGTTGCTGGGGCTGATAATTTGAACTCATTGCGGACTTTATTGTTGTGAACTCAGGACCGGATCTTGCCAGGTACATTCATAAGTTATTATTTCTTAAAGTAATTATAGTATTTGCTGTCGTAGTGTAATAACACGTTTTATCACGTTTATCAAATGACACCTCTGTTATGCACAAAACCTAAATATGGCCTATTTATAACATACACGTAACAATTGCTAGTTTTTAAATTGTTTGTCTGCGGAAATTTTCAACTGGATTCGAAAATAGGCAATGGCGAAAAGTATTTGATATCTCCATGTTTAATTATCTGCTCTTTGGAGAGGCGAACTCGTGTGATAAATAGAATCCCGTACTCGTTTCCATTTAATATGAAGTTTTAGACACTCGTCAGCAATTCTATTCCAGAGGCTCGGTGCATAAATTGTACCCGACTCGTTTCAAAAATGTCAAATGGAAACTCGTTTGAAATGACCCATGTATTAAAATCATTGAATAATATAGAATAATACTAATTCATATATATGCAGGGCTCCAGATAAGGAATTAGTAATTGAGTATTTCACTCCAGCATTTCTGAATCAATTGGGTATTTCAAAATTTTAATTGGGTAAAATAAAATCACACTACTGTTTACACATTACACATCAACATACAGTAATTATTGAATAATTTGCTTCGAAATGAAAACATGTCTTGGCATTTCATTAGAATTGTCTCCTTGGAGACAATTCTAATGAAATGCTAAGATGTGTTTTCATGGAAAATAAGAAAAACATGCTATATTTGTGGTCTGTTTAATGTTTTCTGCAGCATGATAAATGTACCACAAAATTGTAATTGCCTTTTGATACCTGCTACTTCTGATTTCAAAACCCATAAGCCCCGTTTCTCCAATAATAGCAACATAAATATGAGATACGCCATGTGATTTTGTACCTTCGGACATCTGCGTAATTTCATGAAATACGTTTACAAAATTTAATATTTTTTCCGTAAATTGTGTCAAAAGTTGACAAAATTTTCAGAATACATACGGAATTATATATTCCGCATTTAGTCTCAAAATATTGTCAACTTTTGCCTTAAATTATGAAAAAATATTGTAAATTTTGTAAACGTATTTAATGAAATTACGCAGATGTCCGAAGGCGTGTCTTATAATGATGAACACAAATCGGAATCTGATAACACAAAATTGTTGGCTGTCTAATTCCCGTTCCATGGAATGAGGGGTCGTAGCTAGTTATTTCCCTTTACATTTATGTATGGAATTCCGATCCAATTTCCGGTATATTTTATGTCATTATTGTTGCAAATAAAACGCGAATGTAGCTTGATTTGTTCTGAAAATGAGCCGTTATTGTGTTTTCGACTAGCTGTGATCCAGACCATCGCACATATCTGCCCAATCTGATCCGGGACTATATTATTTGTCACATTCTTTATTTTCACACTTATTATTAATTTCATTGCAAACAGTGTAGACTCAGATGTGCAGTTTGATATGGGTCTACTCTGTTCGCTATCTCAATTTTTATTTCAATCCCTCATCAATCCGTCCGTTTGTTAGGAAGATTTTAAAGAAAATCTACTGTAAAAATGACGTCACAGATTACGTCACGTCGGAAAATCGTGTTCGGAAACCACGTGATCCCATACCATACAGTTGTAGCCATTCAGATTCAGATACGTGTACATGTACTAGCAAATGTGTCGAAATCGCTGCCTCCTTTTTCAGTATCCGATAACAATGGGTGAACGTCCAAAGTTATGTAAGGGCAGTTAGTAAGGTAAAAAGAAAAATAGGAAATATATTTTAACAGGTGCGCTTGTCCACTCTTGCTTATTTCTTGCTGTATTTCATTTGTGTCATGGGCGGATCCGGGCGGGGGCGTGTCCCGCGTACGCCCCTTGAATATTTGCCGAGTTAAGTTGTTAACCCCCCACTTATTGATGTGGAAAGAGCTGATGATTTTTATTATTTTTCACCCAAAATGTATGTTGTTACCACTCAATTGAACCGTCTCGGACGGTTCAATTGAGTGGTAACATCATATACCTTTAGTGAGAAATGAAAAAAATTGCATATTAAACAATTGATTACATTTTAGGAAAGTTGTAGCTGCGAACACTAACTCTTGCAATCTACTCCAGACGGTACGGGAGTAGATTTCAAGAGTTACTATTCGCAACTAGGAAAGTTGGTGATAACGTATGTTTCATTTTCAATTGAGAATACACGTCCGCTCTAGATTTAAATCTGGATCCGCCCCTGTGAGAACATCAAAGCCTGAATGGATTATATGTCGTTTTTAGTGCGCGAATATGAAACCTTATTCCGCATACCCATACCGTTGACTATTTATCCCGTCAACACAGTGCGTATGTGCCGTGAAACACGGTGCCGTGCAACATGTTTGATGACAAGCGCATGTTTATGACCAAGAACAAGTTGCGAGTGTATTCGATATGAGTCACGCACAAATTATGCACCGAGCCTCTGGCGAGGTGCTTTAACTTTCTGACAAGTTCCATAAGTCTCATATCAAATGGAAACGAGTTTGAGATTCTGTTTATCACATGAATTCACACTCCTAAAAGCGGAAAACTTGGAGATATCCGATACATTTCAGTGAGAATTGACTATCATATCTGCGTATGAATATGTGAGGTTGTCATACTAGTCGATTCTCTGATTTTGAGGATGCGGCTGGGGTTATTTTGCATTTTAACGTTCTTTGTAGTGTTGACCGGATAAATAGAATAGTAGGTTAATGCCGTGAATGGGACATATCTGGCGAGGCACGGAAGAGCCTCGCCCATCCCGTTTCCTAAGCCTTGCCAAATATTTTTGCCCAATCACGGCACTAACCTACTATTCTATTTATAGTTTAGCGCTCTATAGCAACCCATTGCATTGTACATGTTGAAAGCGTAAAACGATTTTAAAGGTACTGTGTCTCAGATGAGGTTGGAAAATGGGGTATTGAGTTAGGAAAAAAGTATTTAACTGAAGATTTGTATTGGTTTCCTGAATATATTTACCCCTGTCAGTGATGTAAGAAAGTAAAAAAATATGAAAACAAAATTATTACCAAAAAAATAACTAGCGTTAATTCATATTTCCCATTGATGTGCTGACACGTAGTAGCCCGTGCCTTGCTTTGAATAGACACTATGCCACCAACTACGTCACTGATAACATTCAGTTCTCGCATTTTTAAATTCGGCTATTTGTATGACCATGCGCGTACATCTACATCGTGTGTTAAGGTATTACAGTGTTAATATGGTGATTCTATAGAAGTGCTGACCATATCTTGTAATAAAGCTTTTGAAGCAATCCAAAAAATGCCTTATCTGCAGCGAAGCGGTAGTCAGTGGTAACATGTGGAATTACGTCACTGCTCACGGGTTCTTCGATATATCGGAGAAAGAATTGCGTCACTACTACATGTAATATGAGACACGTCATGTGATTTTGAACCTTCGGACATCAGCGTAATTTCATGAAATACGTTCACAAAATTTACAATATTTCCGTAAATTGCCTCTAAAGTTGACAAAATTTGCATTTCAGAATACATGAGGAATTATATTTTTTCAACTATTGACTTTATTTATGAAAAATATAGTAAATTTTGTAAACGTATTCAATGTCCGAAGGTACAAAATCACATGACGTGTCTCACGTCATATGATTTTATATTTAAGAACATGTGTGATTTTTTTTATATGAATAGTATGTTTACAGAAACAGTGATCTTTTCTGTAAATGACGTCGAAAGATGACGAAATTATCATACCAAATTCGGAATATAATTCCGCATCTGCAATGAGATTTCGCCACCAACTTTCGATGTTATTTACGGAAAATATCGTAACTTTTGTAAACACTTTTCACACATATTCTTATGTACAAAATCACATGGTACCTGAAAATTGCATAAAAACACTAATGTTTCAACATGGGAAGCAGACGTTTATGCATTTGTGAGTGCAAACATACGTATAGCCGAACATCTCTAAACCGAACACCCTGGGAGGTCCCCAGGGTGTCCGGTTTAGAGATGTTCCACTGTAAATCAAACATACTGACTATGCCAGGTTATGCGGCTGTGCTTTGATAATTTTAACAGGCATTATCATAATAAATATACACCAATGAAACCAATACAATTAAGGATAAACATACTGTATGCCTGTCCGGTTTAGAGACGTTTTACTGTACATGTTTGTTTAGTCATTTACAGGATTTGGCATCTGACACTGTTACCACCCACCCCTAGATCTAGTTAATGCAGGATACGATTCTAGTAACGTGTTACTAGTCGGTGTGTATTCGGTCAATGCAAGGCATATTACCTGATAACACAATCCAACTTAACGATTCATATGCCAACTTGCTCATCCGTCTGGCCGTCGGTTTGTGCGTCATATTCTTCTGTGTTTCAAGGAACTCCCTTACTTGATATCATATTAATTTTAGAATTATAGATGATGGTCGGGATACAGCGACAAAAATGTTACTGTCTGTTGACATCATGTTTAACATGTAAGGCTGGGAAAGGCGTAATAATTCCGAGGCTCGCCTAGGAATTCCTACAATTTGCGAGCCTGTTAACAAGATATAACAAGAATTCCGCCAGGGATGCGGTTTTGCGCCTGTCGAGGTATTTGATCGTAACATGATCATGGGCATGTGCCAAAGTAAGTATCACAAAAACCATCAGAGAGTGCATGTTTTAAATACAAACAATGTCAAGGTTATGTTAATGGCAGCATGAGTGTGTTCCAAATGCACACATGTACCAAGTGTCCATTATAGAATATAGATGTCCAATATAGATGTAAAAAGATGGCTAACTGTTTCAACAACCATGTGATGGTCAAAAAGGTCAAGGTCATGTTGAAGGCATGAGTGTGTTTCAAATGCTCACATGTATCAAGTGTACAAATATGATGATGAATAAACTGGTAGAAGCTTTTTGACGCAAAAACGGCTAAATGTTTCCGCAACAATGTGAACGTCAAAAAGGTCAAGGTCTTGTTAATGATGGCGTGAGGGTGTTCCAAATGCTCACATTTATCAAGTGTCCAAATATTGAAGCAATCCGGCAAGTAATATTAAAGTTATATGATCATGAAGAAACTGTGACAAACTTTTTGACATCTGTTGACGCGGACGACGACGCGGACAACAACGACGATGACGGAAAAAGCGGCGACCTAAAGCAGGCCCGACAAAAATACATTAGCATGCTATTATATTTTATCAGGTAACGGCTTGTGTTATAGGATTGACAAATACATGGTGGTTTTCGCTGAAAAGTAACGAAAGAGAGAAATTACTGGATACTGGAAGCTAGTCTAGTGACAGTTTTTGTCGTTGAAAAACGGCCGGGAAAAATCGTCGAGTCAAGGGGCATTTGGGCAGGTTTTTATTACGGAAAACTCAACACATAACTTTTCATGAAATTTCCACCATAAGGCCACACTTTGGTGCTCTACGTGTTGACATGCACAGCTAAGGGGAACACATGTTAGAAAATCGTGTTTTGGGACAATTTGTGCCCGATTTTGGATGGGAACAGCCATTATGGTCGATAAATGGAACAGCCAGGCACTTCACCATTTTATTTTCCGCTGTAAAAAATAGTTCCACATTTGATAAAAAAAAATTCTCAGTTACAGACTCTGTAATTGTACAAACTAATACATATAATACACAGGATTGATAAATAAAACCAATATTAATTAATTTAGACCAAGCTTTATCTGCTTTTCTTAAAACGCGCTCACGCGCAATAATTTACATCTGCTTGTAATTTTGAAAGATTCGGCGTTTCGTTCCAGATCGGTACGTGTTAAAACTTTCTAAATCGGTACATCCCAAGACATTACTAGTCTCACAAAATGTTAAAAATATCATACTATAGCCATATCATCTGGAGGAACTTGGTACAAGTACTGGTTCATGCGCAGGTCCCGAGAATTGCAGTAAAGTGTTTGACTTTTGTTACCCCACCCACTTCGTTGACCTTCGTAATCTGAAACCACCGAGTGCTGACAAAGATAATACAGGGATGCGACTTGTAAATAGTTTTGTTGTGTGGCAGTTAACTTTGTTGCTCATTGTATGTATTTGTTTTGGTAGATCTTTGGGATTCTCTTTTGTCTTGAAAACAAAGTGTGTTCTAGACGGAAAGTTGCAAAAAATGTCTGCAAAATTTTCGTCATATCATTGGCAGTAACCAGTAGTCGGACTGTACCAATAGCCGGACAAAGATGATTAAACTTCTCAGTGGAAGTCTTTGTCAATAATATCCTATTTATAACTGATTGTTTTTGTAATTTCTCCTTGAAAGTATATTCTGTGACCACCATTTGAACCGTCTCGTTGAGACGGTTGAAATGAGTGGACACAACATATACTTTCAATGGGAACAATAAGAGGGAAATATTTGGAAAATGTTCAGAATGTAAAGGGTTAAAGACACATGCAGACTGCATGCATAATTGCTTATGTATTTTATATTTGGAAAATGCTCAGAATGTTAAGGGTTAAAGACACGTGCAGACCGCATGCATAATCGCTTATGTCACGGTACGTAACTCACTGTGGGGAGGAAGTGTGTAATCGTGCCCGGCTAGCTCAGTCTGTTAGAGCGATGGTACGGTAAACCAGAGGTCCCGAGTTCGAGCCCCGGACCGGTGCACATGTTTCTCACCCTGTGACATTTGGCACCCTGTGACATTTGGCGCCCAACGAGGGACAGTGACTGCTATATATTATACTACTCAAAATCTACCAAAAATATGAAATTCAGAGACAAATTAAATATAGAATTCGAGAACAAATTCCAATTTGGCGGGGGAGTATGTCGCGGTAGTAACTCTCTGTGGGGAGGAAATTCGTATTCGTGCTAGCTCAGTCGGTTAGAGCGATAGTACGGTAAACCAGAGGTCCCGAGTTCGAGCCCAGGGCCGGTGCACATGTTTCTCACCCTGTGACACTTATGTATTTTATATTAAAGTGTTTATATAAATTATATAGGGTAAAGTGTTCATACTAATTTTATACATTACATGCTTTAAATGCATTAATTTAGCAACTTTGTTTTCGGCGAGTGTGAAATACCGGAGTCAAGCCAGCGATAGCGGTCAATAGCCACATACCGGTATAAACCCATTCCGATAGTTAGGCTGTTTCGGTCTTTCTATCAAATTCAGGTTTAAGTGGCTCAGCAAGTGAAAGGAATTCTGCATAAATCGTGTATTACACTGCAGCTCCATTATAACGCGATGTTCGGGATCCAAGATTTCAAATCGCGATCGAATCAGATAGCATTATACAATTTCGGGACATGCACTGGTACTGGTATCATCCGCATTTCGGTTACCAACTATTGCGGGAATTCCATTAGCAACGGACCTATATAAAATCATGTCATTTGAACAGAAGTTAAAGTAATTATTCATAAAATCATGCTTATTAAGTTGTATAGTGCTCGCGATAGACAGATGCTTATTACTATGTATACTGCTCGCGATCAACAAGCGCTTAAAATGATTAATTGATAATAAATAATGGTCATATGCGGACGATTAGCTGTTGATACGTGCATAATCTCAGGATGTGGGTCACGTGATCTATTGTTTACACTGCAAGTCATATTGGTGAATGAAATTTACGATTTACGCGGGACATCATGATTATCGTGGGCTGCAGTGTAAACAATAGACCACGTGATCCCATACTCAGATAATGCTGAATGTATTGTTTCAGATTGCACACAAACACCAGTGTCTGAAACCTCAAAACACCCTCACTATTTTTTTATACCGGACTACTTTTGCATACACCCTCGGCGATTTCGTATCATTTGGTGTTAACTAACCTATATTGCATGGAGACAAGATAGGCTTAGATATACACGTGTTTAATACAATCACTGATCATAGAATGAGACATGCAGGATGAGGCAGGACATGGCTGTCAACATGTGTCAATTACATCTAATTGGAGTCTGCATGGTACATTATAAAACCTGACTTACTATTACATAACAACACTGATTTCCTATTTAACCCTTAGAATGCGGGAACCGAAAAAGTCGTCTGCTGATAATTCATATTTTGTCTTTTCTCTCAGTAAAAACATGGTTTGGCAGCATTTTAGAATCATTTCCATTGGAAATGATTCTAAAGTGCTGCCAAACCAAGTTTTTTTATGAGAAAAATGGACAAATATTCAACAGACGACACAAATTAATTCAGCACTGTAAGGGTTAAACCTTTTTTCCATGATGTATAATTCTGTACTCCCACAGCATACTGAAATGTTGCATCCAAAAGATTCAACATATTCACTCTGGGGTCATTTTTAAATTAACCCTTTCACCCCAGTAACTGGAATGGATTTTGATTTGTTAATTCTCCGACCAATCCAATCATCATACAATAATTTTCAGACTAGTCCATTTATGATAAGAGGGTGTTTTTGTTCTCAAAAATATGAAAATTACTTGCAAAAAGTGTAGTCCATTTATAAAAAGTGGGTGTTTTTTTTCTCTAAAAAGTTTGAAAATTAGTTGCAAAAAGTGCAAATCCGGATGAGACGGCTCGTCACGAGCCGGCTCATAGGATCTACACATTTTACCAATACAACTATACAGGCCTGTGGTGTTGAAAGGGTTAGAAATGTGTGTGGTGGTGGGGAGTTTGGCGACCTGTCTATATCATCGGTATACTATTCTCTATTATATTGGTATACTAATGTTATGTGAGTATTACGATTATTTGTAATCCTATTTTAGGGGAAGGGGCCAAGTGACTTGAACGCTTACCTGATTGAAATGACGATCATTTGACTAGAATTACGTGATTCATTTGGCGCAAAAGTGAACATCAATTTTTTTCTACAGAAATGGCTCTTTTAACAGGTAATATCTTATTTTTGTCAGTAAAGAATGAGCCAGAATGCACCAAATCACATGTACGTGATAAAAAAATTCCTGGGGAGCATGCAACTGGACCCCCCCCCCCCCCCCACCCCCCCCCCCAAGCTACCTCCCGCGCTCCGCGCGGTCGACCACCGCAGCGCTTTAATTTTGTTCTGGTGGAAGGCCTGCTTGGGTAGAGTCCAAGTTGCTATTGAGTATCAACAACTATCCGGTATGTGTACGTTTTGACCACCCAATGTGTATATTTTGAATTCTCTGTTTATATACGTTTTTGTAGTGGGAGAGGGTTTTGGTCCACTCTCATTTAATTTTGGTCCGATATGTCCCGAGTCCAAATTGGCCATAGTCTGTAACGGAAGTAAATGAAGCTGTCACAAGCTGTTATACACAAAGTCACGACGTTTGCTAATTTTGGGTGAGGATTTATTTAAATTAGTAATGGTGACGGTCCCATAACTGCACCCTGTTGTACTCCAAATTAGATTTTGAGATTTTCTAGTCTGGGACACTATGAAAATAATTCTGAATGTATGGGATAGTGTAATAGTAAGGGTGCCATAACTGATCCCTGTAGTACACTGTAGTGTAATGAACATATAAATGTGAGTATAAATGTGAGTGCCCACCCCCCCCCCCCCCCCCCCCCCCCCCCCCCCCCTGGCCCGGGAATAGCGGGGCTTTTAATTTTGCGTCAGTTAAAGCCCGCTATGTCCCTGTGCAGGGCAATCTGGCTGGTTAAAACCCGGGTAAAAGGCCCCGCATTGTGAAGGTTAATTCCCCGGGGTACGTCCCGGCACAAGTTGGCTCCAGTTAATACACCGGGGGGGGGGGGGACATATTGAGAGTTCAAACAAGCAAATACGATCGCTACATTGGATTGGTTACGTTTTGACCCGTAAGCCCACGGTTACCAATATGCATCGTTTACTGGTATATATAGACACGAAAACAAGCGATAATTTTGCATCACCAAACTGTATTTTTGTTCTTATATCATGTCACGCCTTGAGTACTGACGTAATTATTGTTATTTGCGTCGACACTGTGTATTTTAGAAGCTGCATTATTTGTTTTTTTTTTGCAAATTAAATGCGTGTTTTCAATTTGGTAAATTGTGGTTGTTGTTGTTGTACAGAATTACGGACGAGTCGGACCATGGTCGAGTCGACCTCGATAGAGGCTGTGATCATCTCGGCCCATATCATGTGAACGGTTCTGACCATGTATTATGGTCCATGGCCCGACTTGACAAGCCATGTCGATGTTTCATAGATACAAACAAATGTGGAAAACGTGGGCGTCACTCGCCGTCAGAAAAATAAAATGGCCGACGCTAGTCGACTAATATAAATCAGAATGAATGGATTTGACATGTTATATAGGCCTTATACCTGTTCAATCAAATATTTCTGATGAAAGATCTTCAGATCCTCCAAAATTAGAATACATAAATGCTTGGAATGGTAAATAAGTAGCCATTATCAAACGCAGACATTGCGTAGCAGAGATCGCTGCCAAATAAATCTTCTATTTTACGGCGATGTGAAGATCTGAGCACCATTTAAAAATATGCATATCTACACAATCTGGAATCACATTGAACCAATACGTATCACCGCTCACCAACAAGATGGACGGATTCCGATGATTGCGAGACTTTACTTACCCAAGTAATATTCACCACGATGCAGACAGCAATGAGAACCGGAAACGGATAGATGACGTCATAGATGTGTGCTGTTGGGTATATTCAATCACGCGATTTCATTGGCTGATAATAATCGGCCACCCTGGGTGATTATCGGGAAGGACTTGTTCGGTATTGCACGGGAAAAATATGTTAGGTTACGGTCTCGGACGATCAAGGACACAATTTACGGACAAATACGTCCATCAAAGCGTTGTTGGGTACTTGGTGCCAAGTAAACAACAATGTTTAGATGGACGCTTTTAAATATATTGGCGTGTTGGGTATACCCAACAGGCAAAAAGTACCCAACAAGTCACTGTTTAGCATAACAATTACCCAACAAGTGTCATCTCGTGCACACGGACGGACGGACGGACGAACGCGGACAGACAGACGGACGGACGGACGGACGGACGGACGTTCCGTCCGGACGGGCGGGCGGCGGGTTTCCGGGCGGGCGGGCGGGTTCCGGGCGGGCGGGCGGGCGGGTCGGGCGGGTTCCGGGCGGGCGGGCGGGCGGGAGGCAGGCAGCAGGCAGGCAGGCAGGCAGGCAGGCAGGCTGCGGGCATGACAGGCGGGCGGGCAGTCAGGCAGGCAGGCAGGAAGGCAGGCAGGCAGGCAGGCAGACAGGCAGGCAGGCATACAGACTGAAAACATCTGTAAAACATGATATGACACTGTCAGGTGCTTCGTTTGTAACGCGCGACAACTCGTTTGACCTGATTATCCTTTGATTCAAATACAATTGCTTCATAACATATATGTGAACACTACCTGGTTATTGTATTCTATACACATGGAGTGGCCAATTCGGACATCTTTTTATGTTCCAGCCATCAGCCAGTTTCACATCTTCTTGTGTTTGACAAAGAACTGACACTGTAAAGTAGAACATATGATATAATGTGGCTACGCATACATAGACACGACAGGACAAAAGGCTCCTATCAATTATATTGCAACAAGATGTACTTCCAGTCAGATAATGGTGTACTTGCCAACATTCTGAAAATGTACATAAGCTACATGTATGGCTGACGTGTACACTTTGTCTAGACATTGTACTGTGCTATATGTAAATACACATGTGCCACATATCTATACTTTCCCCGTATGAAGCTTCACTGCACTATTGTAATAGTGCCTAATAATATAATATAACAGTGGGTATACTGTTACATAGCGTTTATCTGTCCATAACTACATTGTTGGTTCTTGTTATAATAATAAACACTAGTAATCTTTATATTCTTTATTGTCACATATTCTAATCGACCTGTCTCGCTCTAACCCATTATAACAACTACCTCCTTCTCACCCAGTACATTGCAGCGTCTCCTGGGATGTTCCCTTGACATTTCCCTGTTACCGTATATACCAGACTAGAATACCATATTCAGCCTATAACAATACATGGTATATGTTGGGTGGTTCAGGTAGAAGTGACACACTATGCCATTTTCTGTGTTTGAAGCTATTTACAATGGTGATTTGTGCTGTTAAAAAAAGAAAATGCACACACATTTTCAGAAAACTGACATATTTTGCAGTTTGGTGTAATATAATTGATAGGAGTACATTGTCTTGCCTTTTCTATGTATGATTAGCTACATTATATCAAATGTCAAATTCACATTGTCAGTTCTGTGTTAAGCCCTAGCAGAGGTGAAACTGTCTGATGGCTGGAATACACAAAGATAGCCGTGTTGGCCACTCCGTGTTCATATTATATATATGTTATGCAACATTCCATCACACTTACGAATCAATTCTCTTTGAATCAAAGAATGATCAGCTATAGAACGGGTCCTTAAGAACGTCATTTGGCTGCTATTGCCGGTTGCAACGCGCGACAACTATGTTGCAACTGCGTCAGTGGGAGAGGTTGTGTTACTTTGAATAGCTTCATTAAAGGTACATGCCCACTCAGTAGGTTCTAATATAGGGAGACAGATAGTTTTGTATTTTCTGTAGATATGACATTTTCTGGTAAATTAAACATGCATTCACCATTATCCCACTTATTGATTGGCAGTATTATACATTTTATATCAGACGTACATTTCTACACTGATATCAGGGGCGATAACCGTTTTCCTTAAAATATTAACGGACATTACTATTTATTCTCTGTATTTATTTTTTTGATACGCAATGACCATACTTTATAATCTGTCGAAAATATTATTTTTTCAGCTGAAGCATTTAATTAGTATAAATAATTAAAAAATATCCTGCCTCATTTGCATTTGAAAATAGCCTAATACCACCCCGAGTCACTCACTATCAGCAAAATAAGTATTACTAAATGATTACATCTGTATAGCGGGTACCTTTAATAGTGTTATATATATGTCAGCTATTGCAGGGTGGTCATCCCACATGACTTTTTGAATAAGGTACAAGCCGAACTTGGCAGAAAATCGCACGATTCGAGCAAAGAAAATGTCAATTTTCCAGCTTATACGCAACCGATTATTATGCAAAAAAAGCGCACCGTACGAGACAATACGAGTACATTTCCTGGTCATAGTTTTTCCAATCACGCGATATTGTGCGATTTCCGTACAACGGTGGCGAATGCCAGTTTTTTGTTTACCTTATAACACATATATATAATATTCACCAGGCGCATTCTGATTGTTTTGTATATTGTTTAGAAAGGTGTTTCATGTATGTACAAACAATATATGTCCATCCAAGACACGCTAGAATCACCTGACCTAGCCTGGTATTGTATTTTATCAGGTAACGTTTTGTACAAAATTATGCAAGTGTACGTGCTTTGTTCGTTGAAAGGAACGCAGATTATAGATAACAGATGTGCTTGAGAAAAGCATGTTTGGAATGACTTCCTCGTTGGTTTGTTATGTCTAGCATTGAAGTTCTTTCATAAGATGCTATCCCTGAACAATGAAACGCCATGATTCAAGATCAAAGATACTATTACAGCACTAAGATGTATGTGATTGTAAATAGCTAGTACGCCATACAAGATCAAAGATAAACCTTAACCAGATCAAATGTTTTTCGTACTACCGTAAACGCAACTACGCATGGTTTTATTACTTGTACATTTACATTGCATTTTCGGATAGTTTCCAAATAACCATATAGGCTACGGCTTTAACATTAGGAATTTTATTGCTTTTATTTCATTTTGTCGCAATTCATAGAACAGCGACGTTGCCGGCCAATAGCGTGACGTTATTGACAACGACGATGAACGTCATATATTTTAATGACGTCGAACAAACTTTAACGAATCATCAACGTCGCGCGACGTCACGTGGGGCTAAACTAATGTACTGGGATATAAACGCAATACGTTGAATGGGCGTTTACATTATGAATTTATGGACAGTATACATATTATATCATAAAATCTAGTAACACAATTCAATGTGTGTAGATTTCTTCCCCACTTCTCACTTCAGACTATACTTTATTTAATTAAGGAATAAAACCATAGGATGATGCGTTTACTAGGGTGTGATATACATTGTGTCTGTTTAAAGTGCGTGGAATCCGAAGGACTCCTAGCAAACTTTAAACAGACCAAATGTAGTGTACACCCACAGCCCATGGTTTATTACTTATATTTACACTGCATTATCTGAGAGCTTCAAAAATGTAAATATCCAAATATGGCGTTAAAATGAAGAATAATATTGTTTGATGTCATTTTGTCGCAATTCCTGGAACAGCGACGTTGCCGGTCAATAGCGTGCAGTTATTGACAACCTCGTGGAAATTTATGGCTTCAAACTAACTTTTTGAATTTCTAGAAGGTGTAAATATTATCTCGAAACTACTGTAACGATTTTGACGTCATAAAGCGCAGATACCTTGGAAGATTTAGTAGCAACACCAACCCCTGCCGATGTCCCCATTCGCGTAGATTTAGCCATATGCGGGTGTTTATGCAATGGATTGGCGGACAATGCAGGACCTGATTAATGGACTGTGCGGATGCACAGACTGGTCTGGATCTACACTGGTCGCAAACCCATAAGCCCCACATCTCCAGTCACATACATATACGAACATTAAATGAGACACCCCATGCGCAACCAGGCTAGACAGGTGATCGACGTGATAACAGATGGGGGTACATGGGCAACACAGGGTGCCGAGGCGTTCATGTTAGGCCACGATGTCCAGACAACTCAGTTATCACACTTTCTTATGAAAGTAAGTCATATAATATAATATAATACGTCTAACCAAAACAGCAAGTTATCTCGAGCTCAGCAGAATGTTCTGCCTGCACTTGTCTGTGTCTGGCCCCGGCCTGCATTGGAGCTATCTGGATGTGGCAACTCTCTCGACGAAAATAGCCGTGTTTTACCGACTATATGGCACCAAGTTGTGCGTCGATTACCGCCATGGTTGGATTGGTTCTACCTGGGACCCGTTTTGCTTTGCATCATTGGTGCCAGGTTCTACTCAGCTACCCCCTTGAATGTCGAGTCACCGTCGTGAAGACGTAGAAATATTATCACAGTTACTATAACAATACGATCAATTTTATGGAATTAAATAGCGTTTAAAAGTTAATATAAATATAATTGATTGTCTGATTGCACCTTTCCATACATTCAATGCGTATTTCGAGGCGTAACAACTGTACTCTGTCGTGAATTGTCAGAAGCAAACAGAACAAGAACAAGAACAATTATAACATGAATGATCATGTTATAAAAGAACGCTTTGAGTGTATGTTATTATTATTGAGGCCAACTATATGTTTGCAAGTAGCATGTAAAGTTATAGATATCAGGGTATGGGATCAGTGGTTTCCGAACCTGCTTTTCCGACGTGACGTATTCTGTGACGTCATTTTTACAGTAAATTTTCTTGAAACTTTTCCAAGCAAACGGACGGATTTCGATGATATGTATCACACGATAGAAGTGACATACCGGTTCGATGATATGTATCACACCATACATTCACGTTCTTTAGATTTTTATTCACATACATGGTAACCGATTCTTCGTCAAAACCAGAAAATTGTTAGATTAAAGCAAACTATACCATAATGCAAGAACTGGCATCATTAAACGAAGCTAATCCCCTCGCACTGGCATCATTAAACGAAGCTAATCCCCTCGCTGGCAGCCTTGATAATAAAAAAGTACTCCGTGACCTTGGGCGGTCGAACGTGGGTCATATGAGTCTACTCATATGCTAAACCATGCTCCATAGACACACATTATGGTCAAATAATATCAAAATCGTGGAAGCAATTCACAAGTTATTGAAAAATGAAAGGTGTTACTAGCGTACGTACATACGTACGCAGTACATGGACTAACGATATACCAGCTCTTGCCTGTCGGCGAGGGGATACTAATTGGCAACCTGTTAAGCATTTAATGCGTTATGTTTCATTAAACTCTGTCTTTCCATTATAAAGATATTACATTCAACATCCTGCACCACCTTTAATTGACATGGCGCAATTTTAAATATTGCGCGGGCCCAATTTTCCCAATTTTAGTACTTTCCCCTAACAAAAAAAACCGGCATCTAGTCGCACGCTGACTGAGCCACGATCTATAAACTTACCCAGGGAGATTACATTGCAAACATAGTTTAACGCGTCCACTGACGGTTTGTTTCGGTGAGTCCGCACAGTACAACAGTCCGACTTGGCAACGCCACCTAGCGACTTATCATCGACACTGCAGTGCATGATATAAAAATCCTAAAACCATCAACTTCTAAAACTAGCGTTTTGAAGAAAGTCATGAAATATGCAATCTTAAATTCGATAAAATTGACGCAGTACAATTTGAACGACGTTATAAGCCAAAGATATGAGTGCCAGAAATAATCCACATTCAAACACATGAAAATGTTTGCCATTTCTCCATTTCATTGTCGAAACTCCAGACGGTTTTACAGAATGTGAAAGCCGTGGAAAATGTATACTGGATATCAAATACTCCTACAAGCACTAATATGAACTTGTGAGTGAAATTCACGACAGGTCATACATTACATCGAAACAGAAATCATTGCCTTGAAAAAGTCTGAGAAATATTACACACACACAAGTACACATTCAAACGGCTGTATGTCAAACATTGTTCTGCGACTTTGCACTGCAGTGGAGTAGCCAGATTTATGCAGAGGGGGTGTGAATTGTGAATAGAGTTTGGAAGGGGGTGCGAGAACATACATTCAATTTCTTCCATTGTAGTGATTTTCACATATATTATACAGGTAGTTATTTCCCCCAGAAAACGTAGGTTAAAGTAAAAAAATACACACCTGACCAAATGTTACGGGATGCAATTACACACCCACTGGTGAATCCATGTGACAAGTGTTTTGTATGATGTGGTGTTTGTGAATGAGCTGATAAGACACGTGTCGTGCCTTTGCACTTAATGACTGGGTGCCAGACATCCTTCAGCAAAGTTGCAAATCATGATTTGAATTGGGGTCCCATCTGTTTGGCACAAAGTGTTCTTTATAGGAATTAAATATTAAATAAGTATAATTGTGTAACTATTCCAACAGTTTTAAAAAATACGAGTGCCCGCTACAGAGAAATATTCACTTAGTAATCTTAGGTTTACTGATAGGTTGTATCATCGTGCTCTTTTGATTGTAAATGAGGCAGGTCATTTTTAAATTATTTATATCAAACTAAATGTGTCACTGAATAAATATTTGTATTGACTTGTTACAAAATATGATCATTGCACATCAAAAGATAAATAGAGAGAATAAATAGTTGTTTCCATTAACATTTTAAAGAGTCAATGTTATCGCCCTTGATATCAAAGTGGCAATTCAAGCTTGATGTAAAAATAATAATAATGTAAAATTAACATGGTTGATATGATTTTTTTAAGAATTTTACCAAATTTTCTACGACGGCCATCTTGGGTTATGCGACAACCTCCATTTGAACAAATATGAAAATGCTTCACCCACGCACCACAACTGTGAAGTCTGACCAGCGTCGGCCAAACGGTACATGAGAAGAAGACGAAATCTATAATTAAAGGATGACCCTGTCGGCGGCCATCTTGTATGATGTATCATCCGATTTTGACAATACCCACGATACCTTCGCCATGTGCCAGATACAAAATCAATGCATGAACAAACAAAGGGAGAACACTGGAATATTAGTGAGGCAAGAGTTGTGATAAATATACAAAAAGGAATTCCAGTTATGCTTGGGACACAAAATCAGTACATGTATCCGAAAAAAAACAAAAGAAATCAGTATGGTAAGATATGTTATTCTTGCTTTTAAGGACTAGAGCAAGTGAGCGGTGAGCGGGGTCTCACACATACCCTCGGCCGCAGCAAAGTCATTTGGCCTTGACCTTTGGCATGAAAGCCGCTTAGGTGAGATATAGAATGAAAATATGTTGATAAAGAAGTATGTGACATTTCCAGTCGATCTAACATACGGTTGCAGATAAATTGTGTACTTAAAACTTTAATGCAAATATTTAAAAACATTTTACACAATTTGACCTTGACCTTGGGCATGAAAGTCACATGCGTGGGCTATAAAATGAAAATATGGATGTTGATTGTTGATAGACAAATACATGTTTACTTAAAACTTTAACGCATATATTTCAAAACATTTAACGTAAGTTTCAAAGTAATTTCACCTTCACCGTGTGCATGAAAGCCGTATAGAATGTTTGTTTAATGGTGTTTAACGGCCTATCAACAGCTATGGTCTAATACTCACATAAAGGATATAACTGTCGGATACCAAATGCCAAAGTTGTTTGTTTGTTTATTGGTGTTTAACGGTCTATCAACAGCTCAGGTCATATAAGGCTGGGCAAACGGGTTCGATCCTGTATTAACCTGCTGCATTGGGGGGGAAAATCCCAAAATCAGAACGGAATAATTTCATCGAGAAAAATATAGTCAGTCCTGAAATTAGAATAACCTGACCTGATGCCAGGTCCATACCACACCAAAATCACTTGGCCCCTTTCCCTAAAAAAGGATTACGAATAATCGTAATACTCACACAAGAGATATAACCAGATTCAACTGTCACATACAAAATGCCAAAGACGTATGTGAGGGCCAAACCAGGTCTCCAGTCGGATTTCCGGTAAGGATGAATCGCGATTGTTAAATTACCCATCACATGCACCCACCAGGGCTATAGAAAGAAAATATTGATCTTCTAACTTCATAAAGAAGTATATATATGAAGTTTCAAGTCAACCCGACTTGCGGTTGCAGAGACATTGTGTACTTAAAAACTTAAAAATGTTTGATGCAAATATTTCAAAACTTTAAGTAATTTGACCTTGTGCAGGAAAGCCACATCGGTGTGCTACAGTATAAAAAATATGGATGACGATAAAGAAGTATATAAAGATTCAACTCAATGCGATTTACGGTTGCAGATATAATGGGTACCCAAAAACCTTTAACGCAAATCTTACGGATGGACGAAAATACAAAAACTATATACACCTCGACATACTTTGTATGCCTGGGTATGAATCATGATTGAAGGCACTGTATTACAGATGATGCCTCATATGTTGTTTGTCACATCATGCACTGCAAATGACCAATATCAACCAATTGCACCATTTCATTCGAAGTCAAATTTCGAAGTCGAAATTTATTGTACATATGTAATTTGTTACAAGTTTGACCATTGGGCATTGATTTCAATTATAATCATGATAATAGCACAAAAATACATCATTAATTCGTAAATTTTCGTTTCCCTTCGAAAGTCTACAAAGTTTGTCTTTGGTCTATTCTGGATGTTTCAAGTAAAATCCTTTATTGCGAAGATATCTGAAACAATGTGAAACCAATCAAATATAGACTTTATAGACTGTGGACGTTAAACAGAAATTTATGAATCAAAGATTGAATGCAATACCTTAAATGCTAATCACTCTAGATTGGCGGTAGTATTTTTAAATTTGCTCAAATATGTGTCTGTGACTGGAGAAATGGGGCTTATGGGATTTGCGACCAGTGTAGATACACATATCCGCACAGGATCTGCACTGTTCACCATTGCATCAATGAAATCTCCATCATGCTTCTAACAAGCCACATCATTATCAGGCTATAGGAGTGTACTATTTGATCAGGAGCTACACTGGTCACAAATCCCATAAACCACATTCTCCAGTCACAGCCACCGGTTAAAGTAACGGACCAATACCTATAAATACATTAAATATACCTAAAAGCATCAATAAGTAAAATAAAATAGGCTAAACAAATTATTTACTCCCATATATCACACATGGAGTAAATACATTTTGTTTAGCTTATTTTTCTCTCACTTATTGATGCTCTTAGGTGTATTTAATGTATTTATAGGCCATGGTCCGTTACTTCAAACTGAGGTCACAGCCACATATGTGTAAAAGCATAGTAAATATATTTCTGACCATTTCAATATCTAGTCCTTCGAGTGTCACATAATCAGAAATGTACAAATGCCATTCTGTCCACCACAAGAATAAGTCACCGATTCAAAAAATATTGACAAATCTTAAAACTGCACAAGTCAGATTTGTGTGAATAAGATTCATTCTCAATTCCATCAACACAAGAAGTAACATGTCTTCACGACACATCCTTTCAACAGGTTGATTAGATGATTAGAGCAGAAATCAGAGTTAAGAACCACACAAACACTGCCACTGGCATGGATGGTACTCCGGTTAAATGTTATTTTTTTTGTAACTGAACTTGTCTTTCTCAAGCTCTTCCTCGAGGGTTATATTTTCAGATGTCGCTGATCTTAAGATGATGACAGTCTGTCATGGCGACACTATATTTTGCTTCGTGTAGGTCAGGAACTGGATCAGTTCCCATTTCGCGAGTGTTTGGCAACTTGTTGCCCAGGTGGAGTAGTGTTTTCAGGCAGCGATTCTTCTTGTGGCCTTTGTCCTTCAAACAGCAGAATGAGAAACAATTTCCGCCTTATCTGCTTCTTCTGAAACCGCCCATATACTATCTCAATAGCCCTGCTGGTGTCTGCCTCGACTGCAGGGTGAAGTTGAAGAGGCTCGACGAATAATCCAGATGGCTAAGATCTGTAGACGGCTTCCCTGAAACAAACAATCAAACACTAGTATGTACATGGTTAGCCTTTTATTGAATTTCTTACCAGTATTAACCATTACTCAGCAAATGACTCCGCAACTTTCCAACATGAAACAGTGCTTAGAGAACTACATCCACCCTGGCATCAAACTCACAAACACTTGGATAAATGTGGTAAGCGAGTAAGCCACATTGTTCATAGTTGTGAACAGTAACTCTTGAAATCTACAACCGTACTGTCCGTAGCAGAGTTACGTTTCCATTCATAGTCTTCCTCTGCAGAATAGTGAATAAGAGATCTGGTTCGCAAATTAAATGTAGCAGCTAAAGTTGGGGTCCCATCCACAGGTTGAAGTAACGGACCGAGGTATATATGTGTGTGTTATAGAGGGAGTAACAACATTTTTTTAGCTTTTTTTTTTCGTTTATGGGCGCTTTTAGGCATATTTAATGTATTTATAGACTTCGGTCCGTTACAATGTACTTCAACCTGTAGTCCCATCTAGTAGGCATAACAGTTTGCCTATAAGAATTAAATAAGTGTATAATTGTGTAATACGGTACATGTATTCCACCAGTTATTACGAGTGCAGGCCCACTATACACATATAATCATTTAGTAATATTGATTTTACTGATAGTGACTCACGGTGGTATCAGGCTATTTTGATATGCAAATGAGACATGACATTTTTAAATTATTTATACCAATTAAATGTGTCACCCGAACAAATATTTTTATTGACACATTATAAAAGTACGATCATAGTGCACATAACAAAACTAAGCAGACAGAATATAGTTTCCATTAACCTTTAATGGAAACACAGTTATCGCCCCTGATATCATATAAAAAGAAAAAGTACATGTATATTTTCACGTACATGTACAAATGGGGGGAATATCCCAAAATCAGAACTGAATATTTACAATAACAAAAACTATATATTCAGCGCTGAAATCAGAATAATCCTGGTCTGATACCAGGTCCTCGCTATACCAGAATCACTTGGCCCCTCCCAAAATCAGTAGGATAAGTAATAATCTTACTACTTTTTATAATGGCAATAACCCAATTCAACTCCCAGGTAACAAAAAGAGCCAAAGATAAAAATGTACTGAAGGGTCAAACCAGGCAAATAGTGATTCCTATATAGAGGAACTACTACCGTTAATTTAAGTCGTCTCGTTTTCTCGACCACCACCCACCTAAAGTTTTGTATTACTTTTATAATAGTTTTTTTTCAGATGGAAAATATACAAATTAGGTCACAATTAACAACTAAAGTGTAAATCAGATCTGATTAGCTATTCTGTAGAGGAAGCCTACGTATATCATTTATTTGTTTGTTGGGGTCTAACGGCCTATCAACAGATGCGGTCATTTAAGGCCGGGTCAATGGGTTTAGTAATAAATCCCATATATTACCTGTACAAGTACATGTTCAAGTACATGTACAAATGGGGGGAAAATCCTAAAATCAGAAATGAATATTTACAATAAAAGAACTATATACTCAGCCCTGAAATCAGGATGATCTTGCTCTGATGCCAGGTCCTCGCCACACCAGAATCACACGGCCCCTCCCAAAAGCAGTAGGATCAGTAATAATCTTACTACTTCTATAATGGGCAATAACCCAATTCAACTGCCAGGTAACAGAAAGAGCGAAAGATGAAAACGTACCTGAGGGCCAAACCAGGCAAATCGTGATCCATACGTATTACTTTTATAATATTTTTTTTCAGATGGAAAATATACAAATTGTGTCACAATTAACAACTAAAGTGTAAATCCGATCTGATTAGCTATTATGTAGAGGAAGCCTACATGTATGAATGGAATAGTAACTTTGCTACAGACGGTACAGGAGTAGATTGTAAGAGGTATTGTTCGCAACTACAATAACATGGTTCAATAATAATGAGACATCAGTGATTCTATATTTTATGTACATATTGGTGTCGTTTTTCTAGTTTCGATGTAGAACCAATAATTCATTAAACTGTGTTAATTCCATTGGGTGACAGTCCAGTTGTTACATTTATAATAGTATAGCCAATTGTTCTCGTCATCTTATATGACCAGGGGTCTCAGAAATGTAATTTCCGTTACGTACATTTATATGACGTAAATATAGCTTTACATTTACATTTTTTTCTTTTCAACGGCATAAAACATCAACTGAAGGGGCATCTATTTAGAAAGGTGTCAAGAATATGGTAAGCTAATTGTATTAGTGCGAAACAGAGAAATTTAGAAGCAAGTCGTGGAATTTCTCATTTATGGTAACCCAACAACATGTATTTAATATGAATCAGTAAAGTTAAGCAAAACAAAATAGCTTGGCAACTAACAGAATGCCGTGTTTTACCACATGTACCAAACATCGTTATAAAGCTACATTTAATTAATAGCACAGCCTCCAAAAATATGGGCGTAACGGCAATGATTATGTAACGGTAATGACAAAACGTAACGGTAATGACTTTCCATTTATTTAAAATACTAATACAGCATATATAACAAACATATTTGTACTTTGAATATGGATTATGCTGCACAATATAACTTCAAGTTAGTGTTTACTTTTAATGTGATTGCCAATAGAAACCCACACTCCTTGCAAGCTGTGTCTGTTTTTTGTTGTTTCAGAGCTTTTACTAATTAAATCCTGATATATAAATGTTGTAGGTCTGAATAAATGTGCCATTACTGACCGACAACTGATGGGACCTGGTTTATATCTAATTGACGCATCAACTGACTGGTTAGTATGGTAATTTATCATTGCCGTTACACGATCGTCATTACCGTTACACAATTTTGTAACGGAAATGACCGTAACGGTAATGATTTTTTTTTTTCTTTAAAAACTCCCATTTTTCACCCCTCTGTATACAACGCATCATGAAGGTAGAATATGCAAAGACAACGTTGTAAGTGTGTCTATCTACCAATTTTGGTTTCAGTCGACCTACATACATATGGACGTGTATAAACCGTGAACTGTAATGATGCATGTAATGTGTAACCTTAAAATTCCGAATACAGACCGGTCTCGTTTCGGTCGGCAATGACTTAAGTTGTGTTACCACCGTGTTTATTTATAAATCGGGCGCCCATAAACAGTGTTCATTGCATTAGTAGCTGAGAGTAGGAAAGGGAGGTTACTCTGATTTTACATTTTTTTTCAGCGTAACGGTAATGATTCGATTTCGCGGGACAGATACATTAACGTCAGTATTTTTGACAACAAAAGGCAAATTATTGCAGAATAAGTTTAATGTCAATGTTAATCTATTTTAATTCAGATGCAATGTATAGTAAAGTACAAATTGACAAGATTTGAGAATTACGGGCTTGTGAACTGTGCTGATTGATGATCGGGACATGCCCATTTGGTGCACCATACATATGCCAACAACAGAAAATAATAACTAAACACACATAACAAGAATTGTAAATACTGTTTTCTTAATGGATTGGTATTATACATAGTTTCTTTACTGAAAAAAACAAATTTCCTTATAAATTGTGTGATTTGTCAGTAAATATTCACCGGGACACCAGATGTACATAAAATATAGAATCACTGACATACATATCTGTACATGTATCAAACCAATGAAACTGACATTCTGATCTGCATATAAAAAATGTCATTTCGGCTAATTCTGCGCACCGGCTAATGCACAATTCACGTAATGTTTTGCCCAGCTTACGTCAGAATAAATTATGTTGATTTTGGAATAAATCAGCTGATTAACGGTATACTAAGTCACAATTTTATCCCATTCCGATAGTTTGGTAAAAGTTATTCAGAACATGGTCAAAATGATTAGTGGTCCTGCTTACTAAATGAATAGATCAACAACAGATATGTTAAAAAAGCTTCATAAACCAATAATACACATGCAAATATACCGACATTGGTTATCATTTTATTCCCGTATTATTCGTAAAACTCAAGGACAAAATGGACTGATATTTTGATCAAATTTGGCTGGGTCTCCGCTAGGCGGATACAGATAATAGACGACAGATGAAATAGTAAAAGCCATCTGTTTAGCCGTGATTATCTCGACTAAGAACTGCCTTGAATGTTCAGGGAATTTAGACGGAATATGGACATTTTCACGAAAATTATTATTAGGTGCGCAGGATTAACAGACACGATTGTAATCCCAACAAACATACAGTCTGAGTCTCCACCACCGCCCATATTTTGTGAGGTCACCCCCAATGAAGCAAAGAAGTCCCTCATCACCACCCCAGATCAAACATGGGTACCCTGTGTACAATTAAATTTTAGGAAGCCCACCCACTGCAATACAAATACTTAATACAAATACTGCACTTCAATTTTTGTACTTGTTTGGTCACTGTTGTTATAGTTTTCTAAATCGTGTAAACACGTGACTTTCTGAAAACACTTGTCTTAAGAAAACAACATGAATAATCAGACATGTAAAATATTGGTGTGTGCAAAGCCACATACACGGTGCGAAGCCGGGTACACCTACTTAATAGAAATACTGCACCTGCCTATATTCATGATATTTCGGGGAAAAGTCACCGCTGTGCAAATGCATGCAGTGTACCTGGATTCGCACACCTCAATTTTTTACTTATTTCATCACTGTTGTTACAGTTTTTTTTTAACACATTTGACTCTCGGAAGGGGCGGGGGGAATGAAAGTAGTGTCTTTTTTAAGTGGCTAAAAGCCTATATAGACAATAGTGAATAGATAACAGATAATAGCCTAAATATATAATGATGACTTATTGGACTGAAAACATATATTCAAAGTGAATCTACAAGTATCGAGGTGCCACAAACACACAGAGTCCGAGATGCACCATAAATTAGAAATTAGCTATTTAAACAACAATTGTGGAAACAACATTGGTCGCGAAAACCAATGACTCGGCACATGCACAGGCAATGTTGAATATCCCCCACCCACTTGAATTCATGTTAGATTGAATACAATGGAATTATTTTAGTAGCCCTGTGGTTAAAAGTGCTGTCGAAGTCAGCACGATTCAAATATTGGTCAACAGTAATAAAGAAATAATTCGTACCTGAAATGAATGTTTCGTGTCTGGAAGCCTAATAGACTTATGTAAAATGTAGGTCAATTATTGATGCGTCTTGGGCCATGGCTGTCGCCGTATTGTCCTCTCAACTTTAGCAAATTTGCAGAAATGTACGTCTGTAGCATTCACAAATCGTCGAGTACACAATGAGTATCTGTATTTCCGTATTTAGAGCTTATCAACAATGAAGACAGCAATAATTTCAAGATGTCTTAACCAGTACGTGTAATGGCAGGACACGAAATATAGTATGACGTCACAATGAAAATACAATCGCATTTAACAACAAATAGCTGACTTTTTAAACGTAAATTTGTTATTGGTTGGTATATTACATTAAAAAAAAGTGTCCTGTGTCCAATAAATTGGACACATGACACTATGGCGTTTAGTAAAAAGGTTCAAATATTGACTCTTTATGTACCAGATGTTCTAAATGAGGCTCCATACGGGATAATCTATTTAAACTAAATTTCATTGGGAAGCTATTTTTTTGCAAAATTACATGCGTATTATTATTTTAATATAACATATCAATGTTTACAGGTGTTAGCATGTTTCAATATTGAACTAACATATAGCTTGTGGTACTGGCACACTTTCATGTTACGAAGTTTCCCGCAGCGAACCCCATTCGGCTCATCGACCGATTGTAATTATAGAACGCCTGTAACTATTCACGAGAATATAGGCGTTCTATGAAAATATACGTGCATACACAAACGGTATGGTGAACAGTTTCCACACATTATTTCCGTTTAATTGTAACGTCATCAATGATCCGCATCACACCGTGTATCCTCGCATCAAATTGAGAATACATTATACTGTCAGCGCATCAAACAATTAGACTTTACAGCTCCATTGTGAACGTTTTCGATAATTCGTCGACTGCTAAAACAAAATTCGTCACACAATGCACATTTTAGCACTGCTGAATGTCTTGTATATTCGTGATTATGAGGGCTGGGAAAATGAAATTTGAAAAAAAATCGCTTCCTGGACGGGCATGTTGTTACATAGTGTAAATCTGTCCATACGTTACATTGTTGGTTCTTGTTATAATAATCAACACTTGTAATCTTTAATTCTTTATTGCCATATATTCTCAACGACCTGACTCGCTCTAACCCATTATAGTAACTCCCTTTCTCTCACACACCACATTGCATCGTATGCTGGAATGATCCCGTGACATTTCCCTGTTACCGTATATACCGTATATACCATATTAGAATACCATATTTAACCTATAACATATACCCCCTTTGTGATTTGTCCTCAAATCATCGAAGTCATTATGCAATCTCTAATATTTGGAATAAGTCACGTTATCTCATTTGTTTACCCAGAAAATGACGCATGCAACAACTGTTTAGTTATCTTAATCTCGAATTTACATGCATACAATCCTCCAAATTTTCTACTACATGTCAACAACAAATATTACTAAAATAATTATTTAAATACACCATCAGTTCATTTTAGTGATATAGACATAAAATATAATAGTAGTTCATTTGATATAACATGTACATACGTGTATTTTCATACCGCATTATAATCGAAATGTTGTCAATATTTCATTTTATCAAGAATGGTACACTCAAAACATGATTTAGACTACATATTCTATCATATGATTATGTATTTTGCATCGAATATTTGATACGTATAGGTACATATAGCTAGTACGTACCCGTATTTATCAAAATCCTAAATGCATGTAAATATTTTAATCATTTTCGTTTTTGAAATTGATATTCCAATATTCACAAGTGCATGTTGCAATCAGGCACCTATATATATCATCATATTTAATGATTATTTGTTCCTTTGCCAAAACCTTTTTCAAAACACAATTGTTTTTACGTTTAAGTCTTAAGTTTTAATAATAATGCTTTGTTTCATGCCAACTTAACATTTTTCTTTATGATAAACTATCATTTGAACCAACTATATTTTATGCACTGATACTTTTCTAACAAAGTCCCAATGAAGCAATACATATACATGTAATATGCACCACTTCATAATTCGTAAATTTGTTTACAAACATAGTCAACATGTATACATATGATGATGCGTGAAACAGTACTCTCATACCACAAATCCTGTCCATAATAATAAAATCTGATTAATAATACAATATGATACACAAATACGTACAACTATTTGAGAATTTTGTTATGTTGCCTCCTGTCTTATACATGCCAGTTTTACGGCATATCATAACACCAGAATCGTTATTAATGCAATTAATGCAATATCTAATCAATAATGCGTATTTTTCAGGAAATAAATGTCTCCGTTGCGATTGCTTCTTCCATTTATTTCTTGAAAACGCAATAACTATTTTTAATTACGTTTAAGAACCCGTAATATTTTTTTGAAATTTAACATTACAAATATACTGATGCCTGATGTACAAGAAACTATGAAATACACCATCACATTGACACTAAATGTATTTTAAAAGTGATTATATATTGCATTTCAATTCACCGTCTCTCCACATGAATTCCGAACAACGATAATGATATATCCATATCTATGAAACATCAATCACCATACTCAAATATACAAAAATACTTGTGAACATGTAAGTTTTAGTACAATACAAATTACATGTCCGCGTGAAATTTGTTATAACCGCCACCATGAGAAGCAGCCTCGTGACCTTAGTTGTTATATCAACAAACTTTCATGAAACCGCTATCCTGTAAAATTCCCTGGTAATATAAACAGCCTATATTTTGGATGAAGTTGACCTTTTAATTTCACTGGATTCCCCAGCGGAAAAAACTAAACAAAGTGAAACGTGCGGCATGTTTTAATGTTGCCTGCGCATGAGAAACACAGGCATAGGCTAGAAGTACTTAGTGTAGTTCTGGATCAATGGTACCGTAAATCTCTACGACAACCTGATAATGACGTTGAATGTTGCAGCTTATGTATATAAGAATACATATATATTAAAATATATACGTCATGTTAAGTCTGCCAGTCCTCTGTTAATGGTTTAAATTGCACAAAACAGTTTGTATATGCGACGGGCCTATATTTACATATACTGACACACGCATGTCTCGTGTAATAGCATAGTAAATTAAAATTGTTTATGAATTTTCTCCCTTCTGATCGCACAGGGTCGTCAAAATAACACAATACAGGTTGTATGCACGTTTGTGAACTTAACGACTGCACTGGCTCAAATGACTTGCATGTTTTTCTGTTTTGTACACTTTTTCGTCAAACAATACTTTTTTCTTTTTTTTTTATGTGATATAAAATACGCATTGTTCCATTGTTTTTTCTCGGCAACCTGCGGATTTGACGTCACAATCCACATATTTCAAGAAACAATTTGGATCAAAGCAAACCTACCTCACCCAATTTTCAGTTTATACTATATTTCTGTCAACATTCGCTTGTACTCAATTTAAAAACAAAAATGGCTTCTCATGTATATACACATGAGGCACTGTTAATAGTAATTTCCCCGCTAAAATGTATATATCAAGGTCACAATCGTTATATAATCTACACAACTATTGACATACAGTTAATCATAAATACATAAATACATGTACATACATAATACAGATACTATGTCAATACATATATTGCCCTGTCTCAAGTTTGTCCACATCTCGGCATGTGTCTTCGGGGCAATATAGTATTACCTATGGTACTCGTACAAATGCTTAAACATACCACTCTCTAATTCGGAAATGTGTATGTTTTTGTTCGGGAACCAATCGTTAAAACTCAGATTCTGTGTTTACTCTCTCATTTACCTTACTGCACGTTTGTGACATATTTGCATGCGTTAAATACACACAAACCTGCATTTGCTTTGTATACAGATCTACTTCAAACGGTCTTTGCAAAACAAATCCTAGAAAGCGTGTTTGAATAAACCCTAGTTTTATTTTCTCCGGTAACTCTATTTGCTTGTCATTCAATCGGTCACATAGTGCAATGTTTGGATTCCATCTCATGGTAACAATATTATTTAAAAGTGACTTATGCAGCCTCAGTGAGTCAATTAACTGACTTATGAGTGCATCATTTGCGATTCTCAGTTCTATGTCGCGTGGAGAAAGTTCACAATGAGTGAGTTTCATTGCAAACATCAAATGATTATTTCTTATTTCTAAAAATATCCCCGTGCATACATTTCGTTTGTAACACAATGTTTGTACATATTGAATTATATATCTTCGTCGTTTTATTGCGTATGCGGCAAGCATAAGAATTATGATTGATATCACAATTATCAATGTGTCTACACTGGTGGCAATTATATAATCTGAAGTATCTGAATTAGCAGACAATTTTGGCTGTCCTTTCTCATGTACAAACATTGTATAATTCAATATTGATACCGCATTAGCACTGTTGGTCGTATGTATTAAAGCAATCATAGCTGTTAAACGTTTTACCTTAATACATAAATATGTGAAACCGCTACATATTAGTGTCATGACAATCGCTGTTGTAATATAAATAGCATATTTAGGTAGACCAAAATCATTCGATTCATCAATAATTTCATTGCCAAATTGATTAATTATTTTCTGTTTTTCCATCTGGTCAATTGCATGTTTTACTGACATTTCATATTTGGTGTTGATTTTCTTGTAATCTTTGAACTTCTTGGAATCTACGCTGAATTGTGGAATTATCATTGATGTCTCGTTTGCAAACATACTGTCTGTTTTTATCATTGATATCTTGTCAAAATCAAACAAATGGTGTATAATAGCTAAATTTATCACATGTAGTGTCGACGAACTGTTATTGTTACAATTATCAATTATGGGGGGAACACAATTTAGATCTGTTGTCAACGAACACTGGCATAGTAATTCCATAACACAAGATGTACATCCCTTTGATTCCGTAACTATTCCATTATATAACTCTTTATGATTTTACTGGCATTGACTACAAACATTGTTCGTTCGTTTAATTCTAGAACATATAAAGTTAGTGTATGTGACAAACAGGACTTGTGAACCGACTCCGTATGCTCCAAAAATAAAGCTGACACGCATGAATTATATGAAATTGGTCTAGCTGTTAGAAACATACATTGTTTTATATGGCTTCCTTTACACATTAACACATCTTCGACTGATAGTTCCAAATACAATGTGTGTGTATGATCTATTGCAAAATATGGTAGTAAATTTGATATCTTTGTTACATGTTTAGAATCTTTTTGCACTGAAATCGGAAAACTTTGAACGTTCCATAGTTCAAAAATTGAACTAGACAGTTTGATAGGAATTCTCACGAGAATAAACAGTGAGTTTTCATGTCTTGTATACGTATAGCTGATTGAATTTGAATAATAATATTGCAAAGTATCATGCATTATTATGTAATTTTTTTCCGTTGAAACTAATTCGTGTTGAAGTTGGTAGAGTGTAAGTCGCCATGCCTGTGGTGATACAAGTTCTGTTGTTATATAACCTTGTATTATATTTTCTATCCCTATCCGAAAGTGTTCCAGTTGTCTTTTAAATACATTAATGTATGTCCTATATTCAACTATGGTAGCTTGCGATAGCCGATATAATTTCATTTGTGAAGTTATCTGTCGATTCATAACAAACATGTTATTTATTACGTCCTGTCTTGTCTGTTTGATTGCTTCAAAAGCGTTAGTAATACGGTTGTCCTCTAATTGTATCGCTGACAAAACATGTTCTTTGTTAATTTTTAATTCTTGTTCAACTGCTACTTCCCGATTTGCAATTTTTCTGACAAATTTGTGAAGTTTGTTAAGATCATCTTCTGTGCTGAGTCCAAACAACCCCTTTAAAACTGTACCCCCAATGTTAATTAGGCCTCGTTTTGCTTTGGAATCGTCTGTTTCCGGTATTAACAGATCTATCAAAGCTGTATAATTTTGATAAAATTCTTGTAATTCGTGTTCGAAATTTTCTATTGTATATAGGGTGGCAACTAAAATTCCACATTCACTCTCACAATTAATGTTGTTGAAAATAGTATAATTGAATTATGTACGTATTGGAAAGGGAATTTCAAATATGTTGTAATAGCATTGGCGAAATGAACTAGCACCAGCACCACCAGAATTGTACATAAGGTTCCCATCTTGAAATGATATATGTTCTATAACTTCACAAAATAAATAGATATTGATACTGGTTTTCTTTGGTTTCAAACAAGAGTCACGAAACACACAGATTAAACGTCGATATTTTGTAGCGCTGCTATCATCAATACATACAAATGTCACACTCCCAAAACATTGTTAATTATTTTTCATTTTCTCAAGTGCACTTGACAGTAACATACTGTTATATTGGCACATATGTAATTTGACATGACTAACCTTAAACATTACCTCCCCTTATTTACTTATGAACGCCATTTTTTCACAACAAGTCAAGTATGGAAATTTCCAACATGGCCTTTGTCCCACTACAAACTTTCTAATCTCTGGAAGAAGTCCAGCCATGAATTTCCGTTGCTGGTGGTCGTCCCCTTCTCCCACCTGTCTACAAAGGTACATCACATCCTTTATATAGTATTTCACTTTTTCCCCCGGCTTTTGAATCCTCTCCGCCAACCTCTTGAAGACAATCCATTGGTTTTCCTCCGTATCCGAAAACTTTTTCAGAAATGAAGCCTTCAAATGTGCTAATGTATCTTTTTCTCCACCCGCTAGATGTCTAAACTATTGAAACTCCGCATCGTTTATAAAGAACGGAAACATCTGCAATGTGTTGTCGTTATTCCATTCTTTATATCCCGCATACAGCAGAATCCTGTCCCAGAATAATACTGGTTCATGTATTCCTGGTCTAAATTTTTCAACAGACGACATTGATTCCATTTTGGTAAATACATTAATTCCTTGTACAATTTCGTATTGAGCTATTGTCACAATGTCTCTTAAAGCCGCTAACTCGCCCTTTAAATTGACATTTAGTTTCTTTTGTTCTTCAAACTGTCTTTGAATTTCCAACTTAAACACAGTTCCTCCATCTGTAAGCTTAACTGGTTCCGTATAGTATTTTGATTCCTTTTTCTCCATTACTCTCCACAAAAGTTAATCTGTTTAATTTGTCTTCCATTGTGAAGGATCGAATCTTAATGATTCTCCACCAATGTTACATAGTATAAATCTGTCCATACGTTACATTGTTGGTTCTTGTTATAATAATCAACACTTGTAATCTTTAATTCTTTATTGTCATATATTCTCAACGACCTGACTCGCTCAAACCCATTATAGTAACTCCCTTTCTCTCACACACCACATTGCATCGTATGCTGGAATGATCCCGTGACATTTCCCTGTTACCGTATATAGCATATTAGAATACCATATTTAACCTATAACAATGTCAGCTAGTTTTCTTAAGATATCTGGGAAAGTAGGAAATCACGCAAGAAGTATGAATATCATGCTGAAATCAGAATCATTGGCGGTCCTGATAAGCATAGTGTCATGTTCAGTGGACGTCCCTACAAAAAATATATAAACGATGAAACAAGGTGTTTTTTCCCATTGGAAATCGCATTGACCAACCGAAAGTATTTTTATCGAGCCAAATTTTCACTTAAAATAGCGCAGCAAGCATTCCTATTATTGAGCTTATACGTGGGTGACTGGTCTCAAATTGCATTAATCCCATTTCTGTATTCGCAGTCATAACTATGTTACTTCCTCAAATATAGAAACCCACACTTCGTTCGTATCACACGTAGTAAGCATGTAAGACCCCACGTATGAGGTTCCAGACCGAATGAATGCAGGGAAAATGGGACTGAATTTCTAGGACAGCGGTTTGAAGAAAGCAACTACTCATGTTACGAAATTAGTGGAGCTCGTTTTCTATGGACTCATAGTTTGCTGTTTGATCGCTCTTGTTGTTGTTATCAACAATCAGCAAGGTAAGTTGATATTTAGTAAACATTATACATGTACTGCAGAAATATATTGTTATCGGGTATAGTGGCATACATTTGCCATCGACATGTCGAGATATTGACATAATTTATCACAACTCGGCTTAAATATCACGTTATTTCACGCATGCAATCCAATGATGATCTAATATTTCTAGCATGTCGTGCGTGACAATTTAATTATTTATAAACACTATGCTTCAATAGCAAGCTGTGCGAATGCACTAGGCCTATGAAATTCACATTCAGGGGTGAAGCCGTGAATTTGAAAATTGTTAGAGAACCATCAGCGAAAGTAACTGTAAACAAGAACTTATAACGCATTTATCTCAAGTTAAGTTTTGTAAACTAACAAAGAATGTGAATATAAGCTTTCACAATGTCCAGCAGTCGTTAAACATTTGCCGTGGAACTGTTTGAAACCCAATTCCGTAGACAGCGGGTTCAAACTGTTCCGATGGGGCACGGCAAATGTGTACCCACGGCTGGACATGGTCGAACGTTATTGTTACATTTCCGTCGCAAATATCGTTTAATTTGAGCATATATGCAGTATTTTCGGTACTTTGCTTCATTCAAACAGATGATTTACACATACATATTCCGGGGCCACAGTACACAGTATCACATTAGGTGTACGCTCCCATAGAAAGTCGGGTACTTGTAAACCCCACTACTTCAAAGAAAACGTGGGGTCGGGAAACCCGAGTTGCACAGCTGGATACTGGAATAAACCTGTCTGCATCCCTGATACCAACCAGATTTAATGTTCCTACGGCGAGATTTAATGTTCCTAACACCGGGTCAAATGGCCCATTAGGCGATATGATAAGATTCTGAAATTCCCAGTTAAATTCTAAATATGTTATAACGCAAATAAAATCTATAAATAATGAAATGCTATAATCAATTTTATCATTATCAGAGATGCAAAAATGCCTTTTCTCCCGTCAAAATCGGTTGACCAACGACAAATATATTGTGAAAAAAAAGTAAGATTTTACCAAAATATGTGTTCCGAAGACCTCTCCAAATCCCGCCAAAATGGTTTCCAATACGGCGTAGGAATATGCGGGCCAAAATACTATCTATGATACCATTATAATATAAAATCGTATTCAATATTTATATACACCGAGGTGAATCGATATATGTATGCATTCCACTAAACAAACGAAAACTAACAAGAAGCCTAATCGCCAAACATAATCCTTATGTGCGAAAATGAAACTGGACGTGTGAGAACTATTTTGTGTCCGCACATGGATAATGGTCAGGCGGCTTGACCACTGCATAGGACAGAATAAATATGTGTGGTTTCTGAACTAAAATGGGAAGATATAATAAATACTAATCTTTTTTTGTTATTATTCGATAGCAGAGATATGTAATAGATATTTGCTGTATTTATATATTTTATTCAAAATGTCTTGTATTTTTTAGTAAATGATGACATCTTGCAATATGCTTTGAAAGTGTCATAAATATTCGTTGTCATGTACGGAAGAAAATCATAAATTATGTAAATATTTTTCATGAACTATGACAACTGTGGAAATGTATCAAATTACTTACATGGTTGGTCTCATAACGGATCACTGTGTACATAGTATACGCATATACAAATATAAGGCCAAATATGTATAATTTGCAATTGTGTGTTATTGATTAGAATATTTGCACTAATTGACACTGAGAATGATTGGGAGTCAAAGCGTTTTCCTGGTATCATTAATGTTACTCTTCAAAAAACTTTAGCCCTGATCAGACTGCGCGGACTTGAGATTGATACAGATCGAGCTCCGTGTCAGGTGCATAATTTGGTGGCGAAATTCTTATTTCTCAATGAAAGATAGCAAGTTAGGAGTACTTTAGAATCGTCTCATTGAGATCATTGAGACTCCCAACTTGCCATTTTTTGGTGCAGAAATTTGTTGTTATCCAGAATTGATAAAATTACGCACCTTAGCTTGAGCTCTGTTGATAGTTTATAAAAAAATTTTAATCAAACGTTTTAACAGTCATTCATTCAGTATCAAATAAACTGACTGCGTCTGTAGTTGTACTCTTGACCAAAGTTTGATGACCTGTTTATACACACTATCCCCAATTTATTCCAACATGGGAATGGGTGGTAGGAGGGAGCATGTGATGGGTAATTTAACGATCGGTGTGTGTACATCCTTCCCGGAATGCCGACCTACATGGTTTGGTCCTCTTGTATCGTTTTGCCTTGTGTGAAGTCTGACTTTGAGATTGAAGTAAGGTTTTGCAATGAAGATATTTATTTCTGCAAGGTGTATGTAACATAACATATGCTACATTTAATTATGTATCAACAGCACATTTTAATTTGTAACTTGCTAGTGTGCTGGTCAGTTTGAACCCGCAGATATATCTACACTGGTTAGAAGACTAGTGTGTTCTTGTATCATCAGCTTATAGCTGTTAGAACAAGCAATTCTCCCATCATTATTGTGGAAATCAGCACACACATGTTGTAGGCTACCAAGAGAGCATGGAACATGATCAGGGTTGCTTATCCATTTAGACAATGATGAATCCAGTCGGTAACAGTCTAGATCCTGATGTGACTGCTCATTCTGATCTGGACCTAAGCTTAGACCTAGACCTAAGCTAAGATTACAGCCATAATAGTCGCTTGTGGTAATAAAACTCACCTGTACATATTCTCATGCACTATGGTCGAGTCTGGCGGTTACTGGAGACTCCAGCTGGGCTGTGAAAGTAGTTCGGCATGCTTTGTTATCTCATTAGCTGACCCAATAGTGCAATACAAAATCATTAACAGGAACATTAGCCTGTCAGAATCATCTTGGCATTTGGCTGTTCGTTTTCTATGGGACTGTACACATAATGAATTTCAAAATTTCAGTGCGACCATTGTGAACTAGTCTGGTGACGTAATGGCACGTTCTATTAACGACATGCGACACATGCATTACGTATGTGTTGGCTTAGCCCCGAAATGAACATTGTCTACGTTTGAACACGGCTGTGAGCGGTGTCGAACAGAGACATTCATGTAATAATAATAGTTACATGGTCATGAGAGTATCATGAGGCGATAGCTAGTGGATTATTATTTATACACAGTATGGTAAATGACCGTCAGAGGAATGCATGTGAAGGGCGTTCTGTGAAAGGAAACGTATGTTATAATAACCTTACCCATAATACTAAAACTGTAAAATGTAACATCCGTACACACGGATGAACGAACACGCGTCGCTCATAAATAGGTAAAGAACAAGAATATTCTTGGAGCATGGTCGTCTGATGGAACAATCCTGATTAAAGACAATAGGACGACGATTCATCGTGTCATGTCTTTCGCAGATCTGGCTCCTTTCCGCGGAAACGCGACAAATTAAGCTTTACTCACTATTTTCCATAGCAATTGTGAACTTTGATGCAGGTGACAGTTACTTTCATCGAACAGTATATATTGTTAACTCGCGTCGATAACTCCCATGCACAGAGGATCTTAAACGTGACGAAACGGACCTTATTTGATTTACTGAGTTATAGCCCAACAACTTGATATATTTTCGACAAACTATGTTTCCTTGCGCACCACCGTGTATGATCAAATGACTCGAGAATGCGTTTGAAGGTGTATCTAGAACAGACTGTCATGCATGTGTATTAGTGGTCTGATCTAGACTCACATTCTTATTCGTTTGCCTTTGTTACCTATGGCCCGGGTGATATGGGACCCCTAGTTTCGCCAACTTGTAAGCTTTCAGTGTGTACAACTGTTTAGGTTGCCATTTTGTAGTATGGCTTGATTTGATGATGGCCGTATATTATGCTCTGTTCAGACAGTTTACTTTATCTATGCTGGTTGTCGTAAAATCATAGCACATACATTTTGATGGAACATCGATGGTGTGACGAGAACTTTTCAAAAAGTTAATAATGATTAATGATTATTTATTCAGTCATACTAACTGTAAACCCAGTCAACTCTGTTTGTTACATTCAAAGGATAATTATGCTTGAATTCATTTAGTTTATCTTACTGTGTGAGATAAACTGCGTATCCATGGTTGTGGCTGCGGAAAAGGGTCTTATGGGCTATGCGACCAGTGTACACCTGGATCAGCCTGCGCATCCGTGCAGTCGGATTACAGTGTACATTGTTCGTTATTTAGTCAATGAGACTTCTATTATGACTCTAGAAGACAATATATGTCAACGTCAAGCTGCATGATTGTGCTGGTGGATTAGGAACTGGTATGGATTGATCAAAGCCCTATGAGCCCCTTTCTCCAGTCGCAACCACATATATAGGCTGAAGTATGATCTGCACTAGTCACGTGGTTGTCGCAGTATGAGAATTGTGTTTTACATTTAAGTGAAGTGAGCTGACGTAAATTATGTCGTCTGATGTTTATATTTTCAGGACAACATTGTTTGGCAGCACATGGAACGTATTTCTATATGAAATTATTCTGGAGTGCTTTCAAATAGCAGAAATGTATTAAAGGTACATGCCCACTTAGTAGGTACAAACTGTTCTTTATATGATTTAAATAAGTGCATAAATGTGTGACTATTCCACCAGTTCTAAAACTTACGAGTGGCCGCTATACAGATATATTTATTGTACTGATAGTGACGTGCGGTGGTATCAGGTTATTTTCATATGCAAATGAGGCATGACATTTTTTAATTGTTTATACTAATTAAATGCGTCACATGAAAAACTAATATTTACGACGGACTATAAGGTATGGTCATTGCACGTCGAAAAATAATTGCAGAGAATAAATAGTAATGTCCGTTAACATTTTAAGGAAACACGGTTATCGCCCCTGATATCAGTGTGGTAATTTACTTCTGATATAAAATGTATAATAGTGACAATCCATAGGTGGGGTAATGGTGAATGAATGTTTATTTGCCAGAAAATGTCTCAGATGATGTCTCTGATATAAAGAACATTTTGTGCCAACTGCGTGGGTATGTACCTTTAAACGGCAGCGGACGAACTGGATCTCCTATTCAACTATCATAAAATGTCTTCGTAATTCGATATATATGAACATACACTTATGTGCCTATGTAATCGTGTTATGGATCTCAGACGACAAAGGCAGCGACACATAAAGGCCGCTGCGTTTTGTAGTCCGAAAACATCCTGTTCGCCCAGCTTATTGAATATTTATTTTATATACATACATTGTCATTTTGGATACACGTACATTCACGGTGAATATCATTTCAGTTATATCCAATAAATATAACTAAAGTATATGTTACAGAATGTAACGCCCTCATGTGCTTTCGCATTTCGACTATATCGTGAGGACAGTATAAATACGATTTTGCTTTAATCCGCAAAATCATACATCATACTACTTAGTCCAACCCAAGTCTAGATCTCCATACGTATGAATATCGAGCACAGCTGGGTTAGCAAAACTATCATTAATTATAATTTAGATTCCTCAAGATTTCTTGTATATCCACTGCAGATAGCGCCCGCCCACATGTACTTTTACATACATTATTGATATTATATCATTTACTCTCCCCGCCGCCCCGCTCCCCCACCACACATCGATTATCTTCCTGTGCACCGGCTGCTGGCGGGGCTATTGTGGGCGGATGCGTTCAGTCAGTATAGAATCGGTGAATTAATGTCGAAACCAGTGTGGCCCCTGATCGGACTGCGTGATCGCGCAGCCTGATCCGGAACTAGACTGGTTGCGCATGTTGTGTTTTCATAGTCTCGGTCATCGACATATACATGTACCTTATGCCAGTATATACAGAAGCTTAGCCATGCTACATGTAATGTCTTTGCTTTTATGTATCTTCTTCATGCTATATGTGTGTTGATAATGTAGTCGTTTTGTTTTGTCATGTATTCGTCTGTTACTATCTGATGACAGTAAAGGATATAAGACTCTACATCACACATTCAAAGTCCCCGTTCTGCTGAAACCTTAAATTGTACAAGCTTTTGGAATTGATGATCAGTTGTTTAGGTATATTTACATATTGATGTTTTATATTGAACAAGCACGGATTTGACATTGCTGGCTCACCTGCTGTGATTTTGTATCTTCATGAATATTCGGGTTCGCGCGGACGGGTTACTTTTTGTGGACTATATGCTACTCTATTTGCTTGATCTAGATCTACACTGTCTGCTAGATTATTCCTTCACTGATGTTTGATGAGTGCTATTGAAACCAACTTACACAAACGATATATGTCCGTCAGCACGCGAGATGACTGCCGTCATGGCGAGCATGTATACAGCCTGGCCTGGGTTGTTTTATTTTGTTTGAATCTGGTATGAGTAAGCTACATAACACAATATATCTTCACATATATGTCATGTTTTCTCCACTGTCGACCGAAATGTAAATGTAATTGTGTAAATAACACATTCGAACGTTTGATACGGCCGTGGTCACTGATCAGCCTGCGCATCTGCACAGTCTGACCAGGGCCCACGAAGGTCAAACTCCAATGTTTATATTTCATATTTTGAAATGAAATTTTACTATCATGGTCGTTCCTCACTGTGATCATGGAATATTACTTACATGCGTCTATAATATGAACATTTGTATAACTTACATACATTAGACTTTACTATCATATTGCTAATTATAAAGTGATTATTTACGGCCTATGATTCACGCTCTTTGCAAATTCTTAATTTATTATCTGAATATTCTCTGCGTTTCATTTAATATACAATGTAAGCCCCGTAGCATATTCCATATTACTCCTCAGTATCATGACGTTACACTTCACGTTTTCAAGTTATTTGTTTGTATTCTGCTATTGTTCTGTTTTCCTTCTACCACCATACCCTGGCCCCTGTGCGAAACGAGACACTTCATTTACTTGCTTTAAAGTTTTTACCGATGTTCTGTTCGTGATATTTCATATGATGGCTATTGCTCAATACATGTTATATCTCTATGAAATTGCATGATGACGAGGATAAATACTATTACGTAGCCATCATGAAGTCATTTCGAGTGTTGTTTCAATTTAGATTCTTTGCGGTGTTCTTCTTTCTTCTGGTAATAAGATCGGATACCTGTTCACCTTATGCTGCATTGATCTCTATAAGGTTACTTGCAAGTGACACGTCTATACGAATTCCATTGAATCGTCATAAATTGAAAGGTAGTATGGCACATACTAACAACATCATATTTACTTTGCATCTTCTATCCATCTATTTTACTATAACATTACAAGTTCTCACTTACATCACATGTCATATTCTCCTTTCTGGTGATATCCACACTAATCATGGACCAGCAAGCCAGCCATCAAGTCTCTCAAGTTCAGCATCATCAACTTCCACTTTCACACCACAAGATCTTTCTAAAAAAGATTTAATTTGTTCATTATAATGTTCAAAGTATTGCCCAAAAGGTTTACGTATTGTTTGCCGAACTCTGCGACTTTGACATTGTGGCTTTTTCTGAAACTTGGCTAAATCCCTCAGTGTCTTCTTCCAGCCTCTCGTTTCATTCCTTTCAACCACCTGAAAGAAAAGACAGGATAGGCGATTGTAACGGAGGAGTTATGTTGTACGTCAAAGACAATCTTCATTATAAGCGACTTTCTGACCTTGAAATAATCGGTACAGAATGCATTTGGATTGCTCTTGTTCTCTTAACTAAACGCATCTTGTTTGGCGTATATTACCGCCCGCCAAACATGACACCACATCAGCACTCGCAAATCACCGACTCGATTCATCTAGCAGTTGATACAGGAATTAGGAACATTGTCATTACTGGCTACTTTAATATTAACATGACAAATTTTCTACAACCTAAGAAAATTGATGACTTGTGTCAGATGTTTTCTTTATCACAATGTATCACAGAACATACACACTATACAGAACAATCTTCTTCGTTAATCGATATCATTCTTACATCGAATACAGATATAATTCCATCATATTGTGTATCTGACCCATTCTTAGAGCAAAATATCCGTTACCAATGTCCTATTTATGGACTATTGAACCTGAATAAACGTAACAACAGATCCTTTAAAAGACATGTGTGGATCTTTGATATAGGTAACTATCCCCTCCTTCGAGAGAAAACAGCTGATATAGATTGGCATTCATTGAAAAGCGAAGACCTTGACATATATTCTGACAACATTACATCGACCATTCTCGCTACATCTGAAATGTGCATCCCAAACAGAGAAGTAACAATTAGGCAGAATGAACCACCATGGATAACTACCGAAATTCGTAGGTATATCAGGAAGCGTAAACGATCATATAGAAAGGCAAAACGAAATGGCCTTGATGGTGACTGGCATAGTTTCAAACATCTTAGAAATAAAACAACATCGTTGATAAAGAAAGCAAAAGCTTTACAAATATCTAAATTAGAAGAATGTCTGAAATCTGATGATAAATCTTCCAAATCTTGGTGGACCACTTTAAAAGCGTTCATTAAACCTTCCTCATCTGCATCTATTCCTCCATTACAATCGGGTGATGATGTTGTGTCTGAAGAATATCTAAAAGCTAACTTGCCTAATAACCTTTTCAGAGACCAAACCTTACTTGACTATTCTGCGGCTCCAAGGCTCCCCGATTTACGCGATCTGTTACACTTACAGTTAGATAGCATATCAATCACACCGGAAGAAGTATTAGCCGTTCTAAAGGAACTTCCAAGAGGTAAAGCATGTGGTCCTGATGCAGTAAACAACAAAATCCTCCGCGAACTTTCATCTCAACTATCTGTTCCTCTTTGTGATTTGTTCAATGCCTCTCTGGTGTCCTGTTATTTTCCTGTTTCATGGAAAAAAGCCAATGTTGTAACTTTGTTCAAATCGGGTGATCCTTCAATGGTCAACAACTATCGTCCCATATCGTTGCTTAGCACTCTTGGTAAAGTTTTTGAAAATATAGTACTTAAACGCCTTTACAATTATCTTCATGATCATCATCTCCTTACTCCTCTACAATCTGGTTTTGTTCCTGGTGATTCAACTGTCAATCAATTAACCTATCTTTACACTGTATTTTCTGAAGCAGTCGACTCCGGCAAAGAAATTCGTGCTGTGTTTTGTGATGATATACATAAGACTTTTCATCGTGTCTGGCTTAAAGGTTTACTATTCAAATTACAATCCTTTGGTATCTCAGGTTGTTTTCTTAATTGGTTCTCTTCATATCTATCTCATATGAGACAGATAGTAGCATTACCCGGAGTTCATTCATTGTGGACGGAAATAAAGGCTGGTGCACGGCAGGGTTCCATCTTGGGACCACTTTTATTCTTGGTCTATATTAATGATATAGTCTATGACATAGGTGGCAATATACGATTATTTGCTGACGACACTAGTCTCTATGTTGTTGTTGAATATCCAGATGTAGCAGCGCGCACTTTAAACTCAAATCTTAGTACTATTTCTAGCTGGGCGAAGAAATGATTGGTAACTTTTAACCAAAAGAAAACCGAAACTATCACATTTTCTCGCAAAACAACACGTACAGTCCATCCGCCAATCTATATGGCAGGCGAAACTATCGCAGATGTAAATTTTCATAAACATCTTGGTCTTTTTTTATCCAGCGATCTTAAATGGCACCAGCACATTGCGTATATAAAGTCCAAAGCTTTGGCTAGAATAAACATAATGCGGCAACTGAAATTTCGTCTTCATAGAGATGCTCTGGAAATCATTTACATCTCTTTCATAAGCCCGATTCTTGAATATGCTGATGCAATCTATGACAACTGCACGCGCTCTGAGAAGGAAGAACTTGAGAAACTACAAAAAGAAGCTGCTCGTATCGTTACTGGTACCACAAAACGTGTATCTATTCAGAAGTTAATGGATGAGGTAGGGTGGGAGACACTGGAAAGCAGACGCCGTAAGCATAAGTCATTTTTTAATTTTTTAAAATGACCAAAGGTCTAACTCCAGAATATCTCTCCTTTCTTGTTCCACCCACTGTTGACACAGCTTCAAGATACAGCTTGGGGAATGTAAATGACTTCCAAGTTCCATCTGCTGCTCGTACAACTTTATATACTCATTACTTTTCTTCCATCTGTTGTTAAAGAGTTCAATGTCCTTCCAGCCGATATCAAACGTACAGACACGGTTGAATCTTTTAAAGCATGCTAAATTCTAGTTATAAAAACGTACCACAATTTTGTTTGGCGAATGAAATATATGGTACTTCTGGCTAGACTAAGGACAAATTGTAGTTCCCTTTCTCATGATCTGTTTTCCAAAAACATTATTGACTCACCAAGCTGTACTTGTGGTCAAATAGAGACGACCCGACACACTTCTTCCATTGCAATAATTATATTCACCTTAGACCAACACTGTTTGATAACATATCCAGATATTGTACGCTGTCACTGGAAGTAATCTTGAACGGAAATCCAGCGTTGTTTTATGAAGATAATACGTCAATATTTTCTGGTGTTTTCGTATATTTGAAATGTCCAAACGTTTCTGAATACCGTTTAGCTGAAAAGCCTGATTGCTTAGAAATATGGAAAATGTTGTTTGTCTCGTTTCCCCTCCTTGCATTTTATTTTGCAATCCCTTTGTTTGTGTATCTGCACATTTTATTTGTCTCCTTTCCTTTATCTTTCTTTTTTATTTTTACCCTACCAATATCCTACTCCCTTATTTTCTCCTACTAAGTCAGTTATAAAATCGGTAGAGTTAACATCTTTCTTCTTGATGGTAAGTTACCAGAGCAACAAGTTGTTTTGTTTTGACTGATTAGCACACAGCATTTCTATCTTAATGAATACAATAAAATTAATGTTTGATATTATGACACATTAAGTAGAAACTTGTATATTTCATACCTAGATGAAAAATACTGGTATCTTACCCTATTTTGCAAGCATAGTTAACCGTGTATAAATGTATGCACAATGTATTGTAATCACTTCACAAGTCGCCAAGGTAAATGTTGCATAATGTTTTGGAGAGGATTTCAATAAGTTGTATAAGCTTTCAATCCAATCCAAACTACTACCTATGTACATGTTTGTATGTGAATGCAGTAAATAAATATGTTTATACCAAATAGGTAGCAGGGAAGACTGAGGGGCATCACAATTTTTAATTTTCTTTGGCATGTATATATCGCCTCCAAACATATATTTCAAACACACACTATTTGAAGGGTCAACTTCAGTCTTCTCAGCGGGAAATTAACATCAGACAACGGCTATTTTGGCGCGCTTACAACTGCATGTCCATATCAAATTATTCGCAGTATGTGTTTGTGGATGAAAAATATACTAATATTTAATCTAGAGTGGAAAGCGCTTCCCGAAAATAAGCGCGGGAATTTCACAGCAACAACAACAAGAACACATTTTCAGAGACCTTCCGAAAACTGGCCCAGATCATGATAGTTCCGCATGCGGTTTATCGATCTGTAAAAAGATGAGCTCTATATGTCGTGATCTGCATGACAGTACTCAAATAAAGACACAATCAGTGAAAAACCGTCTGAGTGCTCGTTCTGTGCCAAATAGACACAGGGGTTAAAACGTTGAGTTAAAAATAGATTATTGGAAAACCCAAAGTGCTAAATAGAGATTTCTATTCATAGCCGAAACGGAAGATTGTATACGTGCGCCGAACCGTGGAGTTACGAATCGCGAATAATCGAGTATGGCGGTTAATCGTCGCACCCTTAGACTACGGAAACATTTGCAGTAACATAAATTTAGGACATAAAAAGCAAACAAAACATTTATCACATTGAAAATTAGGCGATCAATCAAGTTGTTAGAACTATTTATATGGCGTAAAACCCGTGTTTTTAAAAAGTTCAACCCGCAAAATATGTGCTGCGACCGACATAAGGTACAGTAATTTGCATAAAAGCTGTAAGATCTCAAAATTGGATGTTGGTTGTATAATATAAAATACATTGTTATTCGAGCGCTAGCGAATAAATATACAACCAACATCCAAATATGTAGTTATATTTTATATAACATGGTTTCTATTTCAATAGACACTAGGTCGTTATGACGTCAAATTAAAAGCCATACGTATAAGCGAATATTGTGTATAATGTACATGATGTACGTTGGTTATTTCAAAATTTATCAGTGATTTTATCCATATCATGTTTAAATACATCTGCCAAAACTAACGACACGAATGTCGCAGTATGTAACTATTCAGATATCGTTGTCTTATAAATGCTTTACCGAAACATCACGAGTAAGTTCCCTTAGAATAACGTCTGTCGTCATTGGCGTCAGAATTGGTGGAATTTGTCGGTGTCACGAATCGTAGCCGACTATTTTCTTTATCATCCATTAATTGTAACACGGGTCACATAGTCTAGAGCAGTAATCGAATATTCTAATACAAGACGGTCGAATAGGTATTGGTGTGTGAAATATCGCCCGTGGAGTACACCGCTGGAGAGAATAGCGTTTTATCCGAAACCGCGCACGAACCACCAGTATTGGATTTTGTACTGGTCGTATCTGGGTGATCTACAATGCTTATGCAGACTTAGATGCTAGCCTAATTACCTAGTATGTCATACCTATTTATGACTGAAGTATTTCAGATTAATTCACCAGATATCTCATGAGCTAGACTGACTGTCAGATCATTAGTCCACTTACGTAAAATTGTAAGCCAAATGTGGGCACATAAGTTTTACATTGACAAGCAGACTATATGAGGATAGTCATGCACTAGGGTGGGGGTATATATTCGTTGTAGCACCATATATTATCAGTCGGACACTCAATTACATTCTTGTGACATTGGAGCGCAAGTTTTTCACTGGGAATTGGTGAGTACATATGTTGTTACTTTCTAATGCTGCCATTTATGTCTGAATCTTGCCAAGACCGGCAATTCTACGCAGTGTTATCGTATCCTCGATAATACTACACTATTTAATTTATTTCGCCCCTCAAACGCTTGGTCAATAAAAGCCGTATGGCATGTATCCGCTGTTGTAGATTATCTCCCTTAATCAAATATTATTGATTCATTAATTCGTCGTGTTTACGTGTAAATGATAACGATTACAGGACTGGCATGTGGGAGCATTCCGTGAGTATTGTAATGGCATATTATTCTCATGTGTTTTTGTTGCATGTCACTCGGACTAATTGCATTAGCAATTTATTGTATTTGTAAAACGAAGGGCGAACTTGATTGAAATGTTCACTAAAATTAGCTATGCATTTTATATTACGATTCAATCCAATATCAGTCTGCGCCCTGTACAATACATGAGAATATTGCCAATTTTAACATGTCACAATTGTAACGTGAATTTTCTGGACGACTTTCATTACTCTATGGGGAAACACATGTTAACTCCTAACCCAGTCGTCTGTACATTCATTTTATTAAGTCATATTACGTTCGCAGTGTGTTGTAAATATTGTAAATGCTATTGCGACCAGGATGGGACAGATCAGACAGTTCTGCTCTAAGTGCACTGATTTATACATCAGTAAGCTGCAACAAGGACATGATGTGAAGTATAATTTGTTTCAATCACTGATGCTTTGGGTCAGCCTGTGGAATCCTACAGTCTGATTAGAGTATACATTGTTTATTATTAGTGATGTAATGTAATGTAATACTGTGAGTCTGCATAGGAGAATACTTGGCACAGTTGCTCTTTATTAAGTTAGTGCACTTGGCCACGGGCAGTCTGATCAAGGTAAGGCCTGTCGCAATCAAATGTTTGTTTACTAATGGTAAATAACTGTGAATGACGTATGTATTCACATGTACGGCTGTGAAGAGATATATCGTTGGGTACACTAGATATAGTGGCTGTTCATTAATGTGTTATATCGCATTTTCCGACTTATGAATTCCATCAGCCCCCTTCTTCCAATTAGTGAAAATATCTTTGTGTACATGATGTTTAGTATTGCCATGCAATCAGGATATTGATTTCATGTGCACTACTGTGACTATTATTGAGACTATAACATGTTACATTCTGGTAACAACACCGTTGGTGTTTTGTAGTCCCAGCCAGTACACCAGCCAGTACACCAGCCAGGCAGCCAGCCAGTCAGCAACGAGCGACGGCACGTCCCTACTTTGTGTCTGCGTAAATTCAGTACGCAACACAGAGTTATTTACTTATTCTGGAGTCCACGACACGACACCGTGTGGACCAAGGGCGTAATCGAGTGGGGCATATTCCGGTGACGTCATTCCGTCAAAGGACGTGATGAATCGATAAGGACATTCACCGATGCGTTATGGACCCCATCCGCCCAAGTAGGCTCTGTATCTCACGAGTACCAGTAACTTTACGACGTTAGTATAACGTCACTCCCATCATTGCGAAAGCCGGAGTTGTTTAGCTGATCTCTAACATTGGATATTGATCCAGATCATGATGACGTTTACTTTTGACTTTACCTACCTGTTCCAGAATCATGGATGTGCCTTGATTGTGCAAGGGCCTGTGGCGGTGGATGCTAGGGGACGTTGTCCGTACTGACATATTCATCTATTGTTTGTACTTATCATTTATATAAATATATCATACTTGTAAAAATATACCTTGTTGTCACTGTCCACAACGTGCTTGGTGTTCCGTCCCTTCAGTAGACTAGCCCAGTGTCACCCTGACGCGACAGTCGGTTTGACTTCAGTGAGCGTAAACTGAGCAACTGACGTCAAAGTGACTGTCTCCACCAATCCTAGCACTGATACTGCCCGGGAAGTAGGTACAGATAAGGGAAGTAGATTTTCAAGTTCCGTAACATATTTATAGGTATGTGATCTATATTGATGCTATACATTATAGTCGTCGTGTCTACTTGCTGAAACGGGATTGCTAACTGCAGTGATATGCTTTCTACATTCAGATTCGAGTACCAACAATGACGACAAACTGGATAAGCTGGCGACGGAGCTGGCTCAAGTGAAGTCGACGTTAGATGTTATAACAGCCGAGCTAACTGAACTGAAGTTGACAGTTGTCAATATAACCATCCATGGAATGGGAAGCTCGAATGGTACATGTAATTTAGTTAGTCGTTTAGATCACAGGTTCTTGAAGAAAGGTTCATATTTCGGTGTTTTATGGATTATTTCGGTGTCTTATGGGTTATTTCGGTATATCTGGTGGTTTGGGTGTTTTGCTATCAACATACAATTTACGTCACTTCCCGCAAGTTACACATATAAGTACGGGAATTTACAAGCTGAGGTGAAACGGAACTTCTACCGACGTACGTTTATAACCAATAAAACCATTATTTTATGACAATAACACCGGTCCCAAATTGTTTGCTTAGATTACTGTAAACAAAACATTTATCACATTGAAAATTAGGCGATCAAGCTAAGTTGTTAGAACTATTTATGGCGTAAAACCCGTGTTTTTAAAAAGTTCAACCAGCAAAATATGTGCTGCGACCGACATAAGGTACAGTAATTTGCATAAAAGCTGTAAGATCTCAAAATTGGATGTTGGTTGTATAATATAAAATACATTTTTATTCGAGCGCTAGCGAATAATTATACAACCAGCATCCAAATATTAAATACATTTTATTCGAGCGCTAGCGAATAATTATACAACCAACATCCAAATCTGTAGTTTTATTTTATATAATTATTATATAAAATATAACTACAGATTCAGAGTCAAGCATGAAGCGATAAAGCGAATCTACCCATGGGTGTCGCATTATATCGCATGACGATATCGTCCCCTTCAAACTATTGGTTTCTGTACGGTATTTTTAGTGTCCATACATTGCTTTAATCTATATGAGATTGTCTAATAGATTAACTTTAGTAAATATCATAAAAAGCTAATATATATTATTTAAAACTTACACTAATGGAAGGGGAAGAAGGATGGTAACATGGTTTCTATTTCAATAGACACTAGGTCGTTATGACGTCAAATTAAAAGCCATACGTATAAGCGAATATTGTGTATAATGTACATGATGTACGTTGGTTATTTCAAAATTTATCAGTGATTTTATCCATATCATGTTTAAATACATCTGCCAAAACTAACGACACGAATGTCGCAGTATGTAACTATTCAGATATCGTTGTCTTATAAATGCTTTACCGAAACATCACGAGTAAGTTCCCTTAGAATAACGTCTGTCGTCATTGGCGTCAGAATTGGTGGAATTTGTCGGTTTGACTTCAGTGAGCTTAAACTGAGCAACTGACGTCAAACTGACTATTTCCACCAATCCTAGCACTGATACTGCCCGGGAAGTAGGTACAGATAAGGGAAGTAGATTTTCAAGTTCCGTAACATATTTATAGGAATGTGATCTATATTGATGCTGTGTATTATAGTCGTCGTGTCTACTTACTGAAACGGGATTGCTAACTGCAGTGCTATGCTTTCTACATTCAGATTCGAGTACCAACAATGACGACAAACTGGATAAGCTGGCGACGGAGCTGGCTCAAGTCGAGTCGACGTTAGATGTTACAACAGCCGAGCTAACTGAACTGAAGTTGACTGGTACATGTAATTTAATTAGTCGTTTAGATCACAGGTTCTTGAAAAAAGGTTCATATTTCGGTGTTTTATGGATTATTTCGGTGTCTTATGGGTTATTTCGGTATATCTGGTGGTTTGGGTGTTTTGCTACCGACATAGAATTTACGTCACTTCCCGCAAGTTACACATATAAGTACGGTAATTTACAAGCTGAGGTGAAACGGAACTTCTACCGACGTACGTTTATAACCAATAAAAACATTATTTTATGACAATAACACCGGTCCCAAATTGTTTGCTTATATTACTGTATTGGACCTGAACCACCAATGCAATTCAAACATTTATATATCGTCTGAAAAACGTCAAATATTTTCGGATACATGTTCGAGCTTTCAAAGCGTTGAACTTTGGTTACACAGCGACGTTCATTGGATGATATACATGTGTCATCTAATAATAACAACCTGACGGGGATGTTGTAGTGGATTTTGACAAATCTCGGGATATGGTTATCCAAAAAATGGCGTGTAATCTCAGCTTTGAGGGCTCGCCAGAAAATCTCGCAATTGTATGGATTTTAATGTCCTAAATATCAATGCAGTTCATGTATTCAATCGGCATCAGCAGATTGATGTATGTCATTCCTCTGTTCCTTTGTGGCTATTTTGACAGTATAAAAAGTGTCCGAAAATTTGGAAAAGTGAATGTGTAGATAATTGACGATTTCTGTCGTGTGTAATGATTGAGCATTAGTAGTTGCACAAAACTATATAAATTATCCAAAACCAACGAAATCCACCCAATTACCCATATGACGCCAACATACCGGCCATCTGTTCAAACACGTGTGGTTTAGATAACCACCGAGACTATCAGGATATATACGTGGTTTGTTACTAGGTATGCTTTATGTATTGTTGTTGAAACGTCGATGGCCAGTCATAAGAACTATGATTACCGTTGTACGATTGTTTGATTTATGTGACCTCAAAGGTGACATTTTGGATTTCCTGGGATATTGTATCTCTTTGGTGTATAAAGGAGACCGGGGCAAGTTGATACACGGGGCAAGATGGTACAGCGCCGGTTTATACATGCAGTACATATATACATGCATTGCGCTGAGTATTGTATAACCATGACCAATTAATTGTTCCCCGCACTTTATCCATTGATTCTTATTACCAGGACTCTTGGAATGGAATATATACAGCAGATTTTGTTTTTACACTATTTTAGCAAAATCTGAGAAAACTCGACAGGTTTGTTAATCAAACCTAATCAATGTGTAACAGAACCCTCATTGTTCACATGTTAATAACTAGTATATATAATGGACAGACACTATTTATCTGGCCACAATATAGTTCAATGACATTCTGCCTTTGGAGCAAGATGTTACACCCCCGTCGTGGCAAGTTGTTACAGTAAAATAAGTTGTTAACTTTTAGCGTAATTTATTTAAATCAATAACGTTCCACTTTCATGCATGTTTATGGAAAATATTTTTATCATATTGTGTTCAGTACAAACCGACATTCTTATTTGATCTGAATGTTTGTGCGTACCGTGCGCTGACCCTCGATATCCCTGGTGAACAGACACATGCAGACACATTCATGAAGTCTCTGACTTTTCAAAATTACCCCTAACTATATGAAATTCAGCCAATATATTCTTTGTCGTAATACATAAGTGATTCTACAGTGGTTTACATTGTGTGCGTATAAATTTGTCCCAAGCGGTGTATCATTTTGCCCCCTGGTCTGAGCAGTTGTTACATTTTTCTGCGGTTCATAAACATTCCAAGTATCTTTCTTAGTTCAAATGCTTACTAGTACATCATTGATGAAAGACACTGCATGTTCCAATCTCCCAAAATACAGTTTAAACATTGAAATCGGCGAACAAACTTCACAGTAGAATGAGAAACAGAAACAAGTGTAACATCTTGCCCCGGTCTCCCCTACTATTTATATCTTCAAATACTTAACTATCGCTTTTTACATGTATACCTGTTTATTTATTTTCTGTTAAAGCTGGAGTCGTGAGTGGTGCGATTTATACCCGATGGGGCCGCACAGTATGTCCATCTAACACGACTGCCATATACGCAGGTATATTGCAATGTATATATACACTGTCATGATCATGGAAACGCCCATTCAACTTATTGCGATTATAAATACTCCAGTACATTACATTAGCCCCACGTGATGTCGCGCGACGTTGTTGATTCGTTAAGATTTGTTTGACGTCATTAAAATACTTGACGTTCTCGTCGTTGTCAATAACGTCACAATATTGACCGACAACGTCACTGTTCTATGAATTGCGACAAAATGACGTAAAACAAAACTATTCCTATATTAGGGTCCATTAACAGATAACATATGAGTTATCTATACACGCCGGACAAAAGTGTAATTTGTATATGGTAAGTAGCTATGGTCATATGGAATTGAAAAATAAGCGGCTCCAAAAAATCTGGCAGCCGTAACATGTGCAGAATGCGTAAATCCAAGATGGCCGCCAAATATTTATATAATTGCACACAATAGCTTTTGGTTAATATATTTATGTAATTAAATGTTCCAAAATTGTACTGCTGGCCATACGTATGACTTTAAATACGAATAAAATGTCATTGAATAATTTCCTCACGTGCATAAATGCAAAACGGCCGCCAGAATTTATTATTTTGCCATATATTTTCTTACTGATGCCTAATTAAGTAGATTTAACTTTCCAGAATGACATTTTTTAATAATACAATGTACAAGAGAACAGCAAGATAACCATTAATAATTCATATTTATGGTTACCAGATTAGAATAACGCAAAATAACCTCTAAATATACATTATATTATATGCATATGTGTGTGTTTCATTTGATGGATAATTGTGTCATGTATGTTCTATTCTGCTGCAATTTAGATAATGCCAATGCATAATAGAGAACAAGATACCAAAAGAAGACCAATGAACCCTTGTAAAGAAAGTACTAACGTAATACATCATGATAAACACATGACATGCACACAGTAGTGGTCGAGGATACATCAATGCGGCAAAAGCATGCAATCCACGACGAGCGGTGTGCGTTCCCAAAATGAAAGCAAATTAAGTGAAATACATACAAATAAAATAAATCTATGAAAGCCTCACAACTATTCCTCAATGAATTACCGAGAAAATAATAGATCCAGCAAAAAAATAAAAATCACAATTAAGTACAGTACACGATGGCATGACAGCAAAGATGCTGCATTTGAATGGCGAGTGAAAAAAGCAGTCCACTGGCGCGGTTTAACCTGGTTAGCGCGGCGTCGCAAACCTCCTGCTTACCTCATCATCATGCCTAAAGGGACATAAACATACAAGGCAAGCACAAGCGATTAATATACATGTAATACACGAACAATCAAAATAATCACAGCGAAAAAAAACAAAACAGTAAACATGAAATAAAAGGTAATATTGTATGTTATTCCTGAGAATTCTAGCCGGCAAGCTTTTGTTGAATTGAACATTTTTAATGATGTACTTGATGATATTAGTATCATTCAGAATAATACAAACAAATTAATGTAATTTTATGATGTTGGGCTACCTAAATAGCAGATGCGGATTATTACATGATTATGTATCGATGGATCACGCTGAACACGTAGATACGTTACCCGATGATTATATATGTCATAATGTGTTCAACTTACTGAGATTGTCACAGGATACTGGAATTAATTCAAACGGGCGATTATTGATTGAACTTTGTAAATCCTCCGGATTACGTATTGTAAACTGCAGAGTGTGTGGTGAGATGGGCAAATGTACCCTACGTGGGCAGCAGAGGTAGTAGTCTTGTTGACCTAGTCGTGATAAATGGACAATTATTACATTTATTTTACATATTTGTTGTTGAAGATCCAAATCTATTATCTGATCATTGTATTGTACATTTTTCAATGAGTTATAGTCGTGCTGAGCAGAATTCCGTTCATCAAAGTACGAATAATAGCCAAAAATTAACGCACACATTTGCATGGCAAAATGATAATATAGATGTTAATCCTTGCTTTTGCATTTCAAATAGTGTTTAATGTGCTGAAGAATAGTTAAAAGAGTAAATATAATATCTTTTTATGTCATTCCAAAATATTTGATAGAACAACAGTACATCTGAACCCGGGCTTTTATTGTTTTTCATTTTCTTAATGACCCGTGGGGCCCCTGAGCATCCAATGATTCATTAATAATTGCTTCGTAAATGTGATGGGATATATGCATAATATACACGTGAACATTTTCTTCTTACTATATCACACACAGTGCATGGAGTTGCCATGTCGGTCATCTTAGTGTGTACAAGCAATCGGCCAGTTGTACCTCTTATTCCGTTTGACACATACCACTAATAATATGCCATTCACATGAATAAAAGTTGGTGCAACATGATCGGGATACAGATTACAGCGTGATATGCCTTGTTTTCATCAAACTTATATACAAAGTCTGATAGCTGAAGGATTTATTGACTCTTTGTTAAACTGTTTGAGAATTCAATAAATACTGTGTAACAGTAAGAACAATACACAGTGCTGTAGATATATACCTGTATTACCATACATACTACATCGATTCCAGTGACTTGTAAGCAGTTATCTGAGTGTATTGTCACTACTATCTACTTGCCTGCTATTCGAGTAAATACCTGTGTCAGGTGTACTTCTAATAATGGACAGTGCATCAGTTTGACATTTTACACATTGAATAACTGTCCATTGCATAGTTTGTGAATGATGGTAGAAAAGCTCAGATATCTAGCGTTTCGTGCAGTCTGCAAAAAAAAAAAAAAAAAAAAAAAGAAATAATATTTATATGACGTTGCCGTCCTATATATTTGAGACGTATTGCACCAACTTTTATTAGATTTACTGCCATATTACTGGCTGTACGTGTCAAACGCTCCAAGTGGTGAAACCGTCCGATAGCATGTACAAACTAAAATGGCGGAGATGGCAACTCAATGCTCTGTATAATATGCTCTAAGAAGAACAGGATCAGATATACTTTATATAGATATTCAGTCACATGTATGATTCTATTGCATTTGAAACAAAAGGTCATATTCTATATAGTCAGTCCGTAATGACATACTACATTCGTATTCAGAGAGATTGCCTTCACACAATTGTTTATTATCATCTGATTATTTACGTATGTTGTTATTATTTGCAAAGAAGTGATGTGTATGTTATATCTCCTATTGTGTGTATAATTTATTATAATATTCATTTTATTCGTCTAATATTACGTCATTGCTCGTTATACTAATAATAATAAAACCTTCCATCGATTCATAGTTACCATTGACTACCGCTTTGCTACTACTAGCGGGGGTTTTCAGACCGAAGACACAATGCGGCAAAATTAAATTCAGCATGAAATTTCATAGACCGCTGACAGACAAATGCAATAATTAGCCGACAAAATCTTGTCCATGACCAAGGACTAGTAGCGATTGTATTCATACAATACTAATTGATGTATCTCAACTGTTTTTGTGGAATGCATCTTTGACAAAATCATCGGACACACAGCCAAGGGTTAGTTTATGCAGAATCACGTAACCAGCGTCTATCCAATCGCTTACATGAAATGTCTGTTTTTATGCCACCCCCCATATGCGATAGCAAGGGGTGGGGGCATATTGCATTACTGTTGAGGTTCCGTACGTACGTTTGTCCGTGTACATTTACGTCGAAAAGTCGAAAAGTTTCGAACATGTAATGTTATGTATTTGGTATGTATGTAATGAAGAATGACTTGGTATTCTAACTATCCACTTTATTATACATAAACATATATGTGACTTTTCACTGAGAGAGAGAGCGTATGTGAAAGTAGTAATTAGCAGCATAGCAACACTATATATAGGTATGGAACGCCATGGCTGTCTTATATGACGATAACGTATTTTATGCAGTCCGAACGTCAATATATGAGCTCATTATGTGTTTATATTGAGTCAAAATGTCAATATATTACATCATTATGTCTTAATATTGAGTCAAACGTTCAATATATCATACCAATATGTCTTTATATTGAGTCAAACGTTCAATATATCATACCAGTATGTCTTTATATTGAGTCAAACGGTCAATATATCATACCATTATGTCATTATATTGAGTCAAACGTTCAATATATCACACCATTATGTCTTTATCTTGAGTCAAACGTTCAATATATCCACAGACCTAGAATAAATAGACTGGCGACTCCGTGAAATTAAAACGAGATCCCGCATGATCTCGTGGCGCCGAGATTTTAGCGCGAGTTCATTGAGCACCTGTCGCGCACTCATCGATAACGTAACCAATATAAACAATATGGCGGCTAGGTTAATAATCGATAATCGACTGATATAAATCCGATGCGATAAACTGTCGCTGTTTGTCAACAAAGCGATTATTTTTAAAAACAAAACTCCCAACAAGTAACTAGCTTAGTTTACCTGTTCTTTGGAAATTAATTGTTCCAGCAAAGTCTCGTCTCGCATATAGGTAGGCAACACTAGAGACAAATGCGTTATTCTTTGAGCAAGACACTTTACGCACACTGCCTCAGTCCGTCCAGGTGTAAATGGGATCCGGCCAATTAAAGGGAAAGGTCAACTGTATTTTATTGTATGTACATATGTTTGTTTGTTTGTTTATTAGTGTTTAACGGCCTATCAACAGCTAAGGTCATGTAAGGCCGGGCAAACGGGTTCGATCCCACTTTAACCTGTTTCATTGGGGGGGGGGGGGAATCCAAAAATCAGAACGGAATATTTACATCGAGAACAAATATATTCAGCCCTGAAATTAGAATAACCTGACCTGGTGCCAGGTCCATACCACACCAAGTCACTTGGATCCTTCCCCTAAAATAGGATTACGAATATCGTAATACTCACATAAGGGGTATAACCAGATTCAACTGTCACATACAAAATGCCAAAGACGTATGTGAGGGCCAAACCAGGTCTCCAGTCGGGATTCCGGTAAGGATGAACCCCGATCGTTAAATTACCCATCGCGTGCTCCCACCTGCCACCCACCTATGTACATATGAATAAAACAGTCTCCTCATCATCCTCATGATCCTGTATACTGCATTAAAGCAAATCGGACTGACGGACAGACCGCGCTATACCATACAGGCTCGTCGGAAGGCAGATGATATCACAGGTGGCATACTCTGACCTGTGATACAAAGAAAATGACCATTACAAATAAATTCATTACCCCACCCACTTGGTCTCATACAGTACTATCTATTAACGTCATGTACAGTACGATACCAGGTGGGTGGGGTAATGGGATTTTTTTTAATAGGCATATTTTTTTGGCGAAGCGCATCGTAGGGCGAGGGGTTTGGGAGTCATAAATATACATAAAAGCACCAATAAGTTATAAAAAAAAATAAGCTAACATTTTTAAACTCCAGCTTATAACACATTACGATGTTATAAGAGGGAGCAAAAAATGTTTAGCTTATTTTTTTACACTTATTGATGCTTCTATGTATATTTAATGTTTATATGAACCTTCGTCCGTTACTTCAACCTGTGGGTACTACCAGCTTGTCTATTTATATATTGGGCCACAGGCGAATAAAACGCACCTTACAACATGTAATACCAGCCAAGTCCCAACAATCTGATTAAATCAATCACACTCGATCAATCTGTCAGGTACCAACACCAATTCAATTGATTCCGGCTATGCTACATGTAATGTAATGTACAACATAGTTGTGCAGCAGGTTGGAAAACATTACATTACGATGTTTGCAACCAGCATAGTCGCAAACCAGCCGGACCAGGGCCTACGCCATTCAACATCCAGTTACTGATGGGTTTTAAACATCCCAGCAACTGCTAAGGTCATATAGAGACGGGACCACAGTATTAAAGTCTCATCAGACAGACTAGTGGGATAGAAATAGTATGCAAGTATTGTACACGCCTATGGCGAGAACTGAACTCACAACCTCCAATACCAGATCTCCTACTACGGCATGGCCCATCCCCATTCAGTGTCTGAAGTAATTGTGCTGTCATTAGCAAAACGGTTAGACCAGAAGTGCAATGTTGCAGCGTGCAAGACGATCAGGATCTAAAATTGCTGCCAATGTCTTCCCGTTATTTTGATCAGTGGGTGGCCCGTTTGTTTACAGTACATGTACACTGAGCTCAAGTAAAGTATTGTGTTGGTGTATTTTATGCATTTATTTACCTGAATGCGATTGATATTCAAAGGTGGGTATATAATGTATGCACACTAATTTGAAACTACTCTTTCACTTTCAAACAGAGGAGTAAACATTTTCTACTAAAATTGAGAATTCACTTAATTGAGCTGACAAAAGCAAATTATGCAACAAATTTGAAATCAGGGAGTGTCTTTAGACACAATGCTTATCTGGAGCTCTGTGTACATGAACTTCTATGTGCAGATGCACAGCGGGATAACACAACTTTCAGTTGAACAAAGTATTTTTCATTTTTTATTAAATTAGTATATTCAACATAATTAAGTAGTAACTACAGTATACACAACCTTTGATACACCGATCACATAAGGTATTTCCTCTTCTCATCATATTTTAAATGTACATACTTACCTTGATGTATGAAGATTATACTTATCAAACAATTAATTTGATTTAGTGGTGTTAACGACCTGCCAACAGCTAAGGTTATTTTAGTTGGGTTTGATTCCATATTTCACCTGTTGTGATTGTGCCAGGTCCTCACCACATTATAGTCACTTAGCCCCAACCCTAAAAGTATTACGAGCAGTACTTATCTTACTACTTATATAATGGACACAACACTATTCAAATCTCAAGTAACACGGAAGCCAGAAATGTACCAGGGATGTCCTGATTCTGATAAGGATGAAACTCATGAAACCGCCATCCCTGAACGACTCCATTCTGGTGATTTATTACGATATGTAATTCAGCTGCATATCTGTGCTATATCACATCAATATTACTCCAGTAGTTACAGAGCTAATTAGGAAAATGCTTGTTACTAATCAAGTTGAAAATTCACTTATATGAGCTGAAGAAAAAAGTAAAGGTTTTTTAATAGATTTTTTACAGATCAAATAAGTGACGTTTCAACTTAATTCCCTATATTATATCAGAAAAATATGTGTAATCGTTATAGTTCACATATTGAATTTGCAATAAATTAATTTCGAGCGAGCTCAGCGAGTGAAGAAATTAGTTTATTAAAAATTCAATCAATATGTGAACTACCGTATAACTATATTATTGTTGGCCCAGGCTCTTCGGGTGCACACCAAGCATCGCCCATATACGTGCTTTCGAATGGCAATACTACTACGCTATTGACGATTTGACACTGAATCGATCGATCCCACGCAGTAAAATGGTTAGCGTCACAGGAAATTATGTCAACAAGGTCTTGTCTAAATATAGCTCTCCGTGTATTGACACATTTAATGATTAATTGAGATGAAAAGCTGTGCTTTCATTGGTCAAGAAACTAGGGCAAACAATAAATTCATCAATTCATTTGCAAAATAAAATATGCATCAAACTTGAAATCAGTGGGTATATAGACACACAGCTTATCTGGAGCCCTAATGATTTACATCAACCAACGTGCTCAATGAAGTAACTTCAAAGAAAACAACACAAGCATCATTTTAACATGATGTTATCAAACTGGGGCACCTTTTCACTAAATTTCATATGATAGGATTAATGAGCCACATTGGTGTGTTGTAAAATTATAAAATATTTGTACGGACATATTTTATCGTACAAAGTTAAGTGAAATGTGCCCCAGAAAGATAATGATCAGAAATGAACGGTTGAATAATTTTATGGAAAAAGAGACTCGATAGTTTCTGAGACACTTCTTTCAAATACTTAACCCTTTCAACATTACAGACCTCTATAGCTGTGTTTACCAACAGTGTAGATCCAGATGAGCTCGTAACGGGTCGTCTAATCAAGATCTGCACTTTTTGCAAGTAATTTCCATATTTTTTAGAAAAATAACAACCCCAGTTTTATAAATACTGTCGACTAATCTCGAAAATCATTGTGTGTACAAAAATTAACATATCAAACTCAAATTCAGTCATTTATGTTGGAAAGGGTTAACAGCACAAGTCCTGACATTTTCCATTTCAATTGTAGAGGTAAGACAATCCAATAATCGAAGATGGTGAAAATCTGTGATGTCTGTATCATTGCGGGCAACTCTGCGCACCATAACCTGTCCGTCACTGTGGGCGATAGAGAAAGAAGTCCTCTTCATGGAGCTCCTGGAAACGAATTAACACGGTTTTAACCAGTTCATGCCTAAATAAGTGGCGTAGACTTGTTCCTGCTTCTGCTCCTGCTAAAGAATAGGACTACTATATAATCCGAAATATTTGAACACAATTTATTCTAGGAGACACTAATAAATATCTGGTTTTTCACAATAAAGAGTGTCCCAATGTTTAGCGCTGTAGTTCATTATTATCATGAGGAGGGTGTGGGTCAAGGGTGGGGTGCGAAATGAAAATATTATACGGATGATGAAAAACATACACATGACGTTTGAATGGAATCACTCATATGGTAAAGTTGTAGCAGAATGAATCTACTGAATCGAAATGTAAAATCTACTCCACGGGAAGTTATTTTTTACGTTGACACATTGAAATCATGTAAAAAGTGGATAAATGGCATTCATGACATGTAAAGTCTCTGGTCATAAGAGTAACAAAGAATATAAAAAAATACTACCATTATAATATGCTTTGCAAAAAACATCAACAACAAAGTTTTGCGCACTACAGTATTGTAATAGCTGATCCAGATTTACATTGAAATCATGTGAAAAGTGGATAAATAGCATGAAATATAGTCTCTGGATAGCATAGCAACAGAAATGTACAGATGGCAATACTGTTTACTACACAATACTACCATTATAATATGCTTTGTCAAAAAAATCAACAACTTTAATAAAATGAAACAAAAGTTTTGCGCACTACAGTATTGCAATAGCCGATTCAAGTTCACATTGAAATTACGTGAAAAGTGGATAAATAGCATGAAATATAAAGTCTCTGGATAGCAGAGCAACAGAGAATTACAAATCGCAATGCCGTTTATTGCACAATACTACCATTATAATATGCTTTGCCAACAAAAAATCAACAACTTTAATAAAATGAAACAAAAGTTTTGCTAACTACAGTATTGCAATAGCCGATTCAGATTCACATTGAAATTACGTGAAAAGTGGATGAATAGCATGAAATATAAAGTCTCTGGATAGCAGAGCAACAGAGAATTACAAATGGCAATACTGCTTACTGCACAATACTACCATAGTAATATACATTGCCAAAAAAATCAACAACTTTAATACAATGAAACAAAAGTTTTGCGTACTACAGTATTGCAATAGCTGATTCAGATTCACATTGAAATTACATGAACAGTGGATAAATAGCATGAAATATAAAGTCTCTGGATAGCAGAGCAACAGAAATGTACAGATGGCAATACTGTTTACTGCATAATACTACCATTATAATATGCTTTGCCAAAAAAATCAACAACTTTAATAAAATGAAACAAAAGTTTTGCGCACTACAGTATTGCAATAGCCGATTCAGATTCACATTGAAATCGCGTGAAAAGTGGATAAATAGCATGAAATATAAAGTCTCTGGACATAATTAAGGGCAACAGAGAATTACAAATGGCAATAATGTTTACAGCACAATACTACCATTATAATATGCTCTGTAAAAAAAATATAAACAACTTCAATGAAATGAAAGTTTTGCGTGCTACAATATAGCTACAATATTGAAATAGCAGATTCTGCTTCACATAGAAATCACTTGAAAAGTGGACAAATAGAATGAAATAAAATATAAAGTCTAACTAAACAGATACAGAGAATTGGGAGGATAATACAATTATAATTTATAAATATCTGTATGCACTATTCGATGCGTGTCATGCATATATTAATTGTACCGCATCATAACATTATTGAAAATTCGCTGCCGACTACTGGTACAGTCGGTTAATGGGTTCAAACCTGTACAAATTTTAAACAAATGAGCCGACTTTATATTGTTTTACGCGGTGTCATACTCTCTTACAGATGCCAATTAACATGATAAGTGTTTGTTTGTGTTGTCTTACAAGTGTATATTAAATAATTTGGATGGGAAATCATCGACCAGGCGGAAATTCAGCGTTGTTTTAGCAGATATTTGCTCGCGTAAACAAAACACTATTTGTACAATGTGAAAACCAAAAGCCGCGTTATATTTGGGAGTATTTGGAAAATAGAATGTGTGTACTATGTAAAATAATAAGCAGTCGGTAAACTGGTACAAATAATTACTCACCTGTGTTCGATTAATATAATTTTCTTTCTCAATCATACGGCTATATCGTAAATCGCGCGAAATCTCGCGGCGTCACGATATATCATGATATATTCGGTCTATGTGCACGAAGTCGCCAGTCTATTTATTCTAGGTCTGTGATATATCATACCAGTATGTTTCACGAAACCTGCCCAACTATTACGGCTATATAGGCAATGCAAAAACAATATTTGTTTGGATAATATTAAATGTTATCAAAATTGAAGAATGAGCCTTTTTATTTCGTGAAATTTGGTAAAATATTGATTTTATTGCGAAAAATCTATTTCTCTATGGGAATTTAACATGGGGGAAAAGGAGGCAGAGGAGTTGTGGGAGGAGTCAAAAAACGAAAAAAATTGGAAATTGACTCCGAAACCTGGCTAGATAGCTTGGAAATGATCTAACTAAGAAAACAAAAGTTAAATTTTGAAAATCTGTCCTATACATGTATTTCTGAAATTCTAAAAAATTCACAGAGTGAAGATGTCTATGGGGATTTAACATGGGGAAATTGTTTTTTCGCAATCAAATCAATATTTGACCAAATTTCACAAAATAAAAAGAAGGCTCATTCTTAAATTTTGATAAAATTTAATATTATCGAAAAAAATATTGTTTTTGAATTGCTTATATGGCCGTTAAATTTGGGCAGGTTTCGTGAAACATACAGTACTGTTTCTTATACCACAGCCATTGCTCCATGTAGCATAATAAAGGGGGTTGAATAAATGTTGTTTATATCTGAAGTAACCTAATACAGTCTACATTCGTTTACTCAAAGTCGGTTAAGTCGAATTCCTTCGTTACGTCGAATTCGTGTCCAAGTCCCGTTTCAGATCCTATTATTTTCAAAGTAACTGGCTACCGTTAAGTCGAATTTTGTTACGTCGAATTTTCGCCAATTTTTGAACTAATTGTTAGGTCTCGAAAACAGAAATGTGTGGTATTTCACTCTCGTTAAGTCAAAGTGTCAGTTTGTGCTCGAAGTGCGAATTCGCGGCGCCAATTTACCGGATCAAAGACTGGACTTGTATGCGGTTTTGTTAACCGTGTGCATGCTGTGTGTTTACCAGTGTGGATGTCGTGAGCGAATTCATTATCAGTATAAGTCACTTTTGTTACTATGTGAACATACACATGTATTTATATGTAAATATTCTTTTGTATGTAGACGAGAAACTATTTAGTTTAAGTCGTTAAATCAATTCTTCTTCTTGTACATGTTTACCTGTGTAAACAAACTTTGAATAAGTGTTAACGGTGATTTCCTCGACACCAATTAAACTTAGCTCATCTGATTTAATCGCCAGTGATCAATAACGCCACAGGTCGTATGGGAGTTGCGTCCCGTAACGTGTATGGCACTATTTCGAGGTGCTGTTCATATTTCGTTACGTCGAACTTCGGTTTACTCGAAGTATTTATCACAGTCCGACGGACTTCGAGTAAAAGAGTGTAGACTGTATACCTGAAGTAGCCTAATATACATGAAATGCCGTTTTTGTCTTTATTTGTTCACCTTTGACCCCTAATCTCGGCCTCTGATTGGTCATTCTCAACAGCAAATTCAAGATGGCGGATAATTTTAAAATCAAAATCGCTGTCGATTCATCTGAATTTTGTTCAATTTTTACAGTATATGCGACATGTCCGTCATGATTTTAATGCTTATTATGACAACTGTGGAGTCTAAAGCTAGCCAATATTGAAGTTCATCGTAAATAAATCGAAGATGCCGAATATAGGGTGGGTAACCCGTTCACCGGTGTATACCATTCACCGGTGCAATCCGAAATATCCGAATATAAGTCTCATGGTATTGTTTACATCCGGGCTTGTCACGCGTATGTTTTTACGCATGCATCTGCCACCTGTTGAAGTTGAATAATCTACTAGAATGAGCTACTTACGGATAAATGATCATAATTATTATAATTTCTAACTTCATGAACCAGTTTCCTAGCGAGGACATAACATAGATCCAACAAGTACCTTCCCAACTATGTCTTTGCATACTTTGAATTTTTATCATCAGCCAAGTTACACAAGAGTTACATCTCTCATGCTTTTCCACCAATCAGAGGTCACATTATTGCCAAATATGGTAATTTTCCGGTGCACGCACCTGCAGTATCCTTTATAAATGTATCCATTAAGGTGACTTAAGTGTATTTTTAATTTTCTAATACCATGTTCTAAATAAGGCTGTAAATCACCCCATGATCTATATTAATGAACTAATTATGACATGTACTATTTGTCAGTAGTGTTTACTATCTCAATCAATTGTAGACATTGATCAGCTGCAGAGAGGATTACAAATGTACATTTTTATTATTATATACACATATAAATTTGCTATTTTCAGTTAAATTTGCTAATGATACCTCCTTTTCTATTTTCAGTTACCACTCAATAATAACGGGAACCAATTACATTTATTAGCATTTAAAAAAAAAACAATGTTAAAACCAACAAAAGATAGTGTGAAAAATCTGCATGAAACCACATCCAGCTCTGGAGTCACCTTAAGTTAACATTTTAGCTGGGGATTTTTTTGTCATTACACCGGTGAATGGTATTGCGTCATCGAAGTCAGCTATGTAGGTCAATACAAGATGGCGGGCAATATTTACGATGTGGGAACCACACACGCACACTATATCTCGTACTTTTAAAGAAAATAAGATGTACGTGAATGTACTGTGTAATTCATTTGGAATTGTTTATTGTTAGGCTTGTGTGTACCGATTTAATTATTAATGCACCGGTGAACGGGTTCCTAAGGGCACCTAACGTGGACGCCGCCATTTTGTTTTGAATGACGTCGCTAGATTTGTGACGTATGGCGAGGGAATGACGTCAAAAACATGACGTCACGCACGTTTAGTATGCGGTATGAATTAAATACATGATTAGTGCCGTCGAATATAAAATACATTCGGTTGAGCCTTAGACAGCTTTATTGGGGCGAGCTTTAGCCAGCTTTTGTGGCTAAAGCTCGCCCCAATAAAGCTGTCTAAGGCTCAACCGAATATATTTTATATTCGACGGCACTAACCATGTATTTTCTATATATTGAGTCAACACTTCCTGCATTCATTCTTTAAATTACATAGTAAAACTCTGTGGTGTGTTATAACCTAGTGTGACGAAAATACCGTTTTCTGCGAAACCAGTGTCGTCTGGCCTTAATTATCTCCCTTCCTGCAACGTTGAAAAACGTATGCCGATGTCATATTATTGAGGATTTTGTAATATTTGTCAGAAACGGCTGAGTAAATCAATGTTTTCTATTTCATTAATTTGCTTTAGTATTGTAGAACAGAATATCACTGTAAAACCGTGGACGCGATGGTATTATAGTTGAATGCAAATAAATGTTCGTTTGCGGGTTAAGAAACCCCATAAGTTAAATAAATTTCTCGGCTTCGAATTGTTGTGGTCAAACCTCTAAACTGCAAGTACACAAATGCTCACTTGTTTAACGGTGTTGGACAATACTACGTACTGCAAATAAGTCCTATCTATATAAAGAACAAAGGACTGCATATAAAGTTATATATTGAACGTTTGAATCAATATAAAGACATAATGGTATGATATATAGAATGTTTAACCCAATATAATAACATACTGGTATGATATATTGAACGTTTCACTCAATATAATGACATAATGGTATGATATATTGAACGTTTGACCCAATATAAAGACATAATGGTATGATATATTGAACGTTTGACTCAATATAAAGACATAATGGTCTGATATATTGAACGTTTGACTCAATATAAGGATATAATGGTATGATATATTGAACGTTTGACTCGATATAATGACATAATGGTATGATATATTGAACGTTTGACTCAATATAAAGATATAATGGTATGATATATTGAACGTTTCACTCAATATAAAGACATAATGGTATAATATTTTGAACATTTGACCCAATATAAAGACATTATGGTATGATATATTGAACGTTTGACTCAATATAATGACATAATGGTATGATATATTGAACGTTTGACTCAATATAAAGACATAATGGTATGATATATTGATCGTTTGACTCTATATAAAGATATAATGGTATGATATATTGAACGTTTGACCCAATATAAAGACATAATGGTATGATATTTTGAACGTTTGACTCAATATAATGACATAATGGTACGATATATTGAACGTTTGACTGAATATAATGACATAATGGTATGATATATTGAACGTTTGATTCAATATAAAGACATAATGGTATGATATATTGAACGTTTGACCCAATATAAAGACATAATGGTATGATATATTTAAAGTTTGACTCAATATAAAGACATAATGGTATGATATATTGAACGTTTGACCCAATATAAAGACATAATGGTATGATATATTGAATGTTTGACTCAATATAATGACATAGTGGTATTATATATTGAATGTTTGACCCAATATAAAGACATTCTTGTATGATATATTGAACGTTTGACTCAATATAATGACATAATGGTATGATATGTTGAACGTTTGATTCAATATAATGACATAATGGTATGCTATATTGAACGTTTGACTCAATATAAAGACATAATGGTATGATATATAGAACGTTTGAGTCAATATAATGACATAATTGTATGATATATTGAACGTTTAACTCAATATAAAGACATAATGGTATGATATATACAACGTTTGACTCAATATAATGACATAATGGTATGATATATTGACCGTTTGACTCAATATAAAGACATACTGGCATGCTATATTGAACGTTTGACTCAATATAAAGACATATTGGTAAGATATATTGAACGTTTGACTCAATATTAAGACATAATAATATAATATATTGACATTTTGACTCGATATAAACACATAATGAGCTCATATATTGACGTTAGGACTGCATACAATACTGTATCGTCATATAAGACAGCCATGGCGTTCCATATTAGGTTTCAAATATAGCAGGGTAGACAACTACATGGCATGCTGCAGTAGAGGTTTAAACCACATAGTAATACAACCTGTATACATCATTTACATGTATGAATGCGATATTACAACGGAACATATTCTCCAGTTAGTGTCAAGTCTGCCACGGGGACATATCCAAATTTTACAAACATACTGTCTAGTTTAAAAAAACAACATTTATATATTATGATAAAATAAGTCAACGTTATCGTTATTCTCAGTGTACTGCCTTTTAATATAGGAATAGCTGCTGGGAGTCATTATACACATACCGGTGGAACAACGACACTCATTTGCCTTCCGAAGGACCCGCTCTGGGGGAATGTCTACAGTGGGGAATATGGATCGCCTCTCTATGGCGCTGAGTATGAGGTTAATGTTGCCCAAAGCAATGCAATATTTGGCAAAGAGCTGCACCACCAAGACGTACCGTGCATCGTCTGTGAAGCGACTGGGCGGGGAAGCAAGATGTTGATCCCGGCTCGGAACGACTGCTACCCCGGCTGGCATCTCGAGTATGCCGGTTATCTGATGACGGAGCATCATACTCACAAACCCAGAGAACTCATATGTATGGATGGTGACCCGGAGACGGTGGAAGGCGAATCAGGCGCTGACAACGGTGTCTTGTTCTATCCAGTAGAGGCTCGGGGTCAGATCCCCAACCCTCCATACGATCCAGATAGTGAGCTCACGTGCGCTGTGTGCACCAAATAATGTGACCCACTTAAGCCTCACAAATGGTCGTATACTTATACATGTATTTCTATCTTATTTCTGTGGTGGTTGGTTGGGAGCATGCGATGAATAATTTAACAATCGGGGTTCTTCCTTACCGGAATCCCGACCGGAGTCCTGGTTCGGCACTCAGATACATACGTCCTTACGGTTAGGTTTCAGAGATGATTACCAAAACTGTTAATTTTCGACTCAGCCTCGACCCGCCGCCATTTTGAGCCTACCCATATTGACGGGTTTGACAGGTAATATGGGCTCATATTATTCGTCAAGCTGACCAATCAAAACGCGAGAAATATATCTGAGGTATGGCACAGATCTTTACTTATGTATTTAGTAAAACAATAAATGAATTACAATGTACATTAGAATGTTCAGTTCAGTCATTTGTCACGTTCATTTTCAAAGTTCCACCACCATATAATTGCCGGTAGTGACAAACACTGCCACATAAAGTATACGAGACACGCCATGTGATTTTGAACCTAATGTCTGTTCCACGTTGTTCTGCCGACGAAATTTTGGCTATTAAACGCATTAAATCTATAAGAATATTTAAATGTAAGTACTTTTTCATCAATAACAAAAAAGTCACCATCCCCCCCAAAAAATATATGATTAAATTCCATCAAATGTCGATGTTATTGCGAAAAAATAAATTCCTATGGGAATTTAACATGGGAGCTAAAAATATATATTTTCCTTTAAATTTTTATTTGTTTTCAAAATCTATCATTTCTTTCACAATAAAATCAATATTTTATGGAATTTCATAAAATAAAACAATATAGGGAGGGTGACTTTTTTGTTATTGATGAAAAAGTACTTACATTTAAATATTTTTTAGAATTAATATGCATAATAGCTAAAAGTTCGTCGGCAGCAAAACGTGGAACAGACAGTAAGAGCATGTGCGATATCTCATGGAAAATATAGCCTATGTATAGATCTACAACATTTAAGATATTTTCCGTAACTGATGTCGAAAGTTGGCGAATTGTTCATAACATCAGAGTTCTGTTCTGCATTTACCATGTTTACTATGAACATTTCGTCATCTTACGGCGTGATTTACAGAAAATATCACAGTTTCTGTAAATATATTTCATAAACGAATCGCACATGTTCTTAGGTACAAACTCACGTGACGTGTTTCGTATGTCGCTGTCAATGCGTGTTGTATATTATATAATTATATATCACATATTTACGTGTCACATTCTACACTACATGTACTAGTGGCTCCAGCTATGACGCCAAATAAGACCACTCAGTCTGGTCTCTGTGTGACCCGGACGTCTTTAGCAGCAACCTGCAACATTGACGTGTTGTCCCTATGATGTCCGGTTTAGAGAGGTTTCACTGTAAAACAGGCATGATCATTATAAACACTATATAGTTGTGTGCTACGCAATTACGAACAGACATTATCACCAGAGATAAATGACTAAGAAACTCACCAAAAATAAGATCACAGGTGTTTTCTTGGAGTCCGGTTTGTTTGTTTGTTGGGTTTTAACGGCAGATCAACAGCTAAGGTAATGTAAGGCCGGGTCAATAGTAAATAGTGTTCTTTGTTCATTCATATACCCAATTAATCATTCATAACTTTCCACTAGCAATATTAATACAATTGTTTTGTTTTGATGTATGTGCACACATGTAAAACATATATTAGTCTAATAACCATCTGTTAAGGGTCTACATTGCTCGCACATTTCGGTAGGATCTATACTGTTCTTTGTACATTCAGATACACAATTCAATCATTCAGAAATTCACTAACAATGTTAATACAAATGTTTTGTTTTG